>CM053407.1:52692584-52713903 GCA_028644305.1 Xerus rutilus
ACACACACACACACACACACACACACACACACACACACACTGTGTTGAAACTGATTTTGAATTGAAATACTGCTCCATTTGTAAAAGACTCCTGGCATATGGCATGCAACTGTCAGCTCTAAAATGTTTGCACCATTGGCTCTTGTCTCTTCCCAAAATTTTGGAATGGTTAGCTTTTTAGAACAAAGGAAAATAGAGTTTGGTAGCCTACATAACAAATTCCAGTTTTGAATATTTCTGAGACTGAAGTCAATGATTTCATTGTGAAGGTTGATTCTATAACCAACTTATCATGGATTGTTGGTGAACATTATCTACTGACTTCATTTTTCCTTTTAATATTTTATTGAATTAATTGGTGTGCTTTTATTAAAAGGGTAAAATAATAAATAAAGGGGATATTTTGCTGTATGGCAACAACATAGTTATAAATAAATGCAAACACAGAAGCTAAGGATGTTGTAAAAAGAAGCTTATATATATTAAGTAATTGAAACTAGAATGTCTGGCCATATTTTCATAAAGACAGTGTTAAAATGTATTCAGATTAAAACAGCTTTTTGTTATGAAGTTTTTAAAGAATTTTTCAAGGGAAAAAATGACACAGAGAGGAAATCAGTCAGGCAGAGAGATGTAGATTTAACACAAAATAAGAACATGAAGTTATTCTAATGGCAAAAACATTGACAAAATAGTCTGGTCCTTCTCTCATTTATGCAAACCTATTTAGAAAGTGTGGTTTTCTGAAAGATTGGTAAGCTGGTGAGATTGAGTGCTACACTTGGAACAGCTATGTGACCACAGTGCCAGATGAGAAAATGGCCCTGGGTTTCAGGAATGTATCCAGTTTGATGGAAATCTTTTTCAAGCTTAACATAAAACACTTTACTCAGTCTTGTTTCTACTGGATCAGACCTGAATGAGTTTACTTTATTGTCTTATTTAGTATGTTTGAGTCTCGTTGATATGGCACACACAAAAAATCTCTTTCCCTTATATAGGAAAACAGATTAAAAACATAGTCTTTAATTTGTAAAACAGCCAGGCTGCTGTTACTACTTCTTTCCTTTATTTCCATGACAGATTTCACTGTAAAAGTAAACATACCTTTTTCCAGGATTGGAATATAGTTCAAGATTATCATTATTTACATGGAAATGGCATTCATAAATGTCTTCTGGACTTTCTATTACAATATATTTTAGTCGAAGGTGTCAAAGAAAACTCATTTAGAACCATGTTGGGCGTTTGCATTTAAATTGCAGTTGACATCAAACAGCATATCAGCATTGTTCCTATGATTCAGTTCAAGTATGATGGCTTATTCTTAACATTTCTAAAACTCTAACATTCTTATCACATGGAAAATTTCAGCTGTTTGTCCAATATTGAATGGACAATTTAAAATACTGAAAAACAAATTTTTAAGGCCTAGATGAATGAAGGCAATATTTCATACATCTGAAGTTCAACACCTTTCATCTTGCATCTTTTTAGTGGCCATGGCTTTAAAAAATGTTCATGTGAGTTTGAACCAATAGAACTATCCAAGTACTATCTCTATTGTCCACTTCACTGCCATGGATGAGTGGGGACTAACTTTTGACATGTGGCCTGACTCATAATAAATCAAATGAAAAGAATCATCTTTTCATGTCTCACCATAATTTGCTGACTCCAGTAAGAGAATCAATAATATAAAACTTATAATGTAATAAAAAATATTTCATCAAAAATTAACTTTTATTGATGAATTTCAAGTTTACTTTTCTTTTGCTCAGCTCAGAAATCAGATATAACTTCTAAATTTGAAGTTGTACAGATACCATATCAGCTCCACTACTCTTTGGCCTAAAGACATATTGCAACTCCAAGAGCATGTTGCACAGCAGCTGGTGCAGGAAGAAAGCTGGCAGAGCAGACTTGGAGTGACAATAAAACAAGACTTTGCTAGTTGCCACTGTATGCTTCCTTCCCTTGAATACAAATTGTTGCTAGAGCTTTTGTATTTAAAACTATCTCCATTATAATATTATGAATGTCTATTTTTTAAATAAAAAGCAAATCTTCTTTAAATATTTTAATATTTCTACTTAATTTATTTATTTATTTTTAGTTAGCAGGTCAAATATGTTTATGTTTATGGTGTACAACATGATGGTTTTTTATGTGTATACATTATGGAATAACTAAGTCAAGCTAATTAATATATCTGTCACCTTACATACTTCTCACATTTTTGGGGGGAAGAACTCTTAAAATCTACTCTCTTAACTCTTTTTAAGTATATGATACATTATTCTTTACTAAAGTCAATTGAGTTGACTTTTGTATTTGAAGAATATGTGGTCAGATCTCAAAACTACACATAGATGCCTAGTTTTCTCATCATCACTTATTGAAGAGATTGCCCTTTCCCTATTGTGTGTTCTTGTCACTTTTGTTTTTTTCTTCACCTACATCCTGTAATTGTACTGAATTCCTTCATATTTATGTAATTTTTTTTCTTTTTGATGCAATCTTGCACATAACTACATATACCTTATAGGAAGCACTACTAAACTAAACCTTTTAGACACACATTGAAACTCCTGAGAAAAAAATAAAATCAATTAAAATCATATAATTTATTAAATAGCAGCCATCTGATGTTCAATTTAATGGTGAAAATCTTTGTTCTTCAAATAAATTTATATTTAAGTTGACATAATTTTAGTTATTAGTGATATATTTAAAAATCTATTTGTTGAGTTGTTAAAAATTCAAGTACCTCAGATTTATGAATTTAAAAGGAGGATTTTCAAATTACATCAATATGATCTTCCCATTTATTTCACAGAATTTATGAGTTATATTGTGAACAGCAAAGAAATAAAATTTCTCATATTGTTTCATACTTACATAACTTAGATAACGTGTTGAATAGTCTATTTCAAAATTTCAAATTAATCTCCTTTCAAGTCTATTAAAATTATTTTCTATAAATTAATCTGCTTTTGTAAGACTTGGTTCTGAAGTTACTGAGGCTATACAGGCTTTACACTGCTCTTGCTGATGTGGCTATCTACAGAGCAATCTCTTCTTTAGTTCTATAATTTCCTGTATTACTGCATCTTTATTTCTGTGTACTTATTTCTATCACTCATTAAATATAAAATTATTTTATGGGAAAACCATATATTTTAAAATTTCAGTTCCTAGTATTATGAGCATTAAGTAAATGTTACTGAATGACCATTTTATTAAAATATTTCCTGCCTCCAAAATCCCCTCTTTTCCTGTCATAGCCTTCTCTAATGGCCAAGTGGAATCAACAAAAATTGCTCTATGTATGATATCACAAACCCATACACATCTTGGACTTCACTCTGATCCTTGACATAGGTACCTGTTTTAGTCAGCTTTTTTCACCGCTGCGACTCAAAATCATGAACAGTTAGAGGAGGAAAGTTTATTTTGGGGCTCACAGTTTCAGAGGTCTCAGTCCATAGAAGACTGGCTCTATTCCTTGGGGCTCAAGAACATGATAGCAGAAGAGTATGGTGGAGGAAAATGGCTCAGGACATTGCACCAAGAAGCAAAAAGAGAGCGAGCTCTGTTCATTAGGGACAAAATATTTATCCCAAAACCACAACCCCAAGGATATACTTCCACCAACCGTATCCTACCTGCTCATATTTACCACCTAATAATCCTTATCAGGGATTAATGCACTGATTTTGTTAAGACTCTCATAACCCAATCACTTCGCCTGCAAATCCTCTTGCATTGTCCCACACATGAGCTTTGGGGGACATCTCATATATAAACTATAACACCACCAGTCAATCCCAAATTCTGGTTACCTGACCTTATTGCAACACCAATCAGCCTCAAATTCCTTATTCTGCATATGACTTCTCTAATTCATATGTCTCCCTACCCAGTTTGCAATACGGTGATGAGCATTGTATTTACTAGTTCCTTAATATCCTTTACTGCTATCTTTTCCTTTCTAAAATTTCTCACACTGATCAAAATTATTATTTAAACCATTTACAATTTCTCTAAACCTTTCAGTAACTAGCCACCTGATTACTGTTTTTACTCTACAGTAATTTTAATTAAAAATAAAATTTATTAAGTTTATTATTTATTAAAATTTATTAATTATAAATTTATTAAAATTTATAAAATTAATTAAGTAAAATTAAAAGTAATTTAGGAAATTCCATAATTTTCTGTTTTTAAACTTCAACTCTTAACCATATCCTCCACCTCCGATTATAAAAGAAGATGATTCACTGGCTAATGATAAAGAAAAAACACAAATTATGTAGGCATGCATACATTTGGAAATTGTCTTTTCAGATACCTTATCAGTTATCCCCTTTTTTCAACCATGAACCTCTTAAGTAACAGTGATTAATAGTTTTCTTGCCCATGAAATACTTATATTACATGGAAGATAACAGGTAATGAATGCATGATTTCAATACAACTGAACGTCATTTACTGAGAAAATAATATTTATTGAATACATGTTAGTTGTTCAACATTATTTATTTACAGAAATACAGCAACCCAAGCAGACAACAAGTCCTTTTCTTTATAGAGGTACATTCTAGTGGGAGGTGGAAAATGAGTAGAATATATAGCATGTCGAAAAGTGGTAAGTACTAAGCAGAATAATAGCCAGATAGAAAAGTGAATGTACAGTTCAGCAGTGAGATAACACAATTTGAATAGTCATGTCTGAAGGTCACACTTAAAATGGTACCATTTTAGTTAAGTCCTGAAGGTGGTTAAGAAAAAAGTCAATGTAGATATTCAGATCTGCTTCCCAGACAGATGGCATGAACAATGAAAAGCCCTAAAGCTAGGGAGGGCTTGGCATATTCAGGCAACAGCAAGTGTGGGCTGTGTAAATAAAGGAGAAGAGAGATAACAGTGAGAGGGAACAGAAAGATAGAGAGGGAATGGGATCAGTTGTAGGAGAAGAGTGACATGATCTGACTTGGGTTTTAGAAAGACGGCTCTGTCGAGTGTTTTGAGAAAACATTGACAGGAGGAGCAAGGGCAAAAATAAGGAGTAGGTGTTAGCAATTACTGCTGTCATCTAGGTAAGAGAGGTAGCTTGGACCACGAAAGGAACTGTGTGAGCATGGGCTGTTGCTGAGCTCTGGGTGTCTTATTCAGACACCATCACTATTAATATGTGGGATAAGGAAAAAAACATTCATCAGGGGTGATCCTAAAATTAACACACAGAGTAGCCACTTTGTGAGGAAACTCCACAAGGAATGGGTTTTGAGATGGAGTTTATTTTTGGCTTATTAATTAATAGATGTCTATGCAATATCCAAGTGAAAATATCAAATAGGAAGCAGTAGATGTGATTCTGTAGTTCAAAGACATGTTTTAAACTCCATATGCAGGATGGAAAAGATGCCTAAAACTTGTGATTTAAATTTGCATAAATAATTAGGGTGGTCTTTCCAGAGGAAATGATTTTGAAGCTGACATATAAAAAATAAGCACAATGAATTAAATTAAGAGGAAATTGGAGATGGCTGAGGTCCTTCTAAGGAGAAAGAATTCGTGAGAACATTTTTTACCTGACAGTAAAAAATAAATATAAGTGAATAAACAAAAGATTGGTACAATTGAGGAATTGAAACGGCTAGAGAATCAAGAACTCACTTTAGAGAGCTCTGCCTGTAAGTTAGAAAATTTACTGAGAAGCCTCAAAGATGTTTATACAGGCAAATATACACTTCAGGTTTGCATGTTTTGAAGCTATGCTAGCTTGCATTTTTGGAAATGGAGTGGAGGAACAATACTAGAAGCAAAATGGCTAGTGAGAAGGTATTTATTCAGGAGTCTAAGAGAAGATAATGGGTAGTAAATTGTGGCAGTACTAATATCAATTAGGAATTGATGAACCTTAAAAAATTTTAGAAACTTTTTTTAAGTTGTAGAACTAGTAGATGATTGAATCCATTTGGTGGTAAACGATAGGGAAGAACGAAGGTTAATGCCAAGATGTTTGACCGGGACAACTAGTTATGGATCGTTCTATTTACTCAGCTGGCACACACTTTTTTGGTTTAAAGATGAGGTCAAAGCTGGACAGGATGTCATTTAAGAATATTACATAGTCTTTATATGCTTAGTCTAGAAATCAGAAAAGTTGTCTAGGGGATTTAGGGAAAATTTATGAAGAGTTAGGTCTATAACTGACATTTCAAAGCTTGCGAGAAAGTTTAAAGTAAGAATAGGATTTAAAATAGAAACCTGAAGAAATCCAATATTAAATAGCATGTAGGGAAAGCACAGTGTGTAAAGGAAATTAGGAAGGAACATCTCAACAGCTCACAATAAAAGCACAGAATCATGCTGATAGAGAGGCTAGGGGAAGAGAACAGCTCTGGAGAAAAGCAGGGACAAGCAGTGCCATTGCTGCTTGTCCAAGGAAGGCCACACAGCAGGAACACTGAAGAGGCCTTTGGCACTTAGATACAAGGGGCCACGGAGTTATTTTGGAAAGCATAATTCTCAGTGGAGTGATGGACATGGGAAGTTGTTATTCTTAGGTTGAATAATGACAAGTAGGTGAGGATATGGAGAAAACAAATAGAATCAACTCTGTCAAGAAGTTTGTGTTGTGGAAAAATTTTCCAGCATGCAGTTAAATGCTATGTGGTTAAGGGAGCAGATCAGTTACTTTTAGTACCAAAGAGAATTAACCATAGTAAAATGGCAGTGACAAGATAGTAGGGGGGAGAAGTGAAGATATAAAAAAGAAAAATCACTTTGCATAGCTAAAGATTCTGAGAAGAGAGGTAAAGACAAATGGACTTCAAGGCCCATGTTTGAGAACAGAAACCTCGTATAGGAGTAAAAACACTAGATTTTTATATTTTTGTAATAGAAAGATGATGATACCTCTGGTAATGAACACCTACTTCTCTATAACATGCAATCAACAGGTAAGAAACAAGAACTTGTTGGAAGGTTGTTTGGCTTTGAGGAGAATATAGAATTTCTGAAATAGTAATTGGGGAATGTTATGATGTCTTTTCTCCACCACAGATTCACTTTTTGAAGGCTCAGTGGCCAGTCTTATGGTATTAGCAGGAGGAGTCTTTCAGAAATAATTAGGTTTAGACAAAAGCATGAGGTTGATGACAAATTGAATTAGTATCCTTATAAGAAAAGAAAAGAAAAAAGTGCTCTTTGCCATGTGAGGTCACTGTGAGAAGACTGCCATCTGCAAGCCTTAAGAACCTGACCGTGCTGACAACCTGGTCTTGGACTTCCTAGGTTCTAGAGCTCTGAGGAATAAATGTGTATAATTTAAGCACCTGTCTATAGTATTTTGTTATAGCAGCCTAGGCTGACAGAGAGAGAGAGGGAGGGAGGGAGGGAGGGAGGGAGGGAGGGAGGGAGAGAGAGAGAGAGAGAGAGAGAGATCTTATTAAACAAACATCAGAGAATTGCTGAATTGCCGGGCATAGAAAGATCCAGCTGACAGTGGGTTTATTTATCAGTCTGTCTACAAGTTGCAAGCTGCATTATCAAATGTTGACCTTTAAAATGCCAGTAATTTAATCCGTTTGCTAGAAAGTATGGTGATAAATGTTAAAATTTTTCTCCCAGAAACTCAAATTTCCGTAATTATGATAAAAAAAGAGAATCTGCCTATGGTCTTATTTGAATACTAATTCAGAATAAAATTTTGAACAAATAATTTTCAAAGTACAAATTATTTTTATTCAAGATCTTTGTTTTGTTCTTTATATTTTTGGTCATTGGAGTAGGATTTCATTGTTGAGATTAAGAAAGTGATATTGATCATTTTTATAACATTTATAAGATAAATATCTTGAATTAAGGACATGGCCAATTATGTTTGACTGGGAAAAATTGTTTTTACAACTGTCTTTATAAAGTTTTATTTGGCCTAATGATGTTGTACTTGCACAATAGAAAATGTTATCACATTCTTTTTTTTCTGTTAGTTTCCAAAGTGTGGGCCTGGTGAGTGGGTTAGACCTGCTGGGTGTAATTCCTCTAACAAAGGAAAAAGCCTGAGAAAATGTTATCATTTTCTTTTTTTTTTTTGGTACTGGGAATTGAACTCACGGGCACTCGACCCCTGAGCCACATCCCCAGCCCTATTTTGTGTTTTATGTAGAGACAGGGTCTCACTGAGTTTCTTAGTGCCTCGCCATTGCTGAGGCTGGCTTTGAACTCGCGATTCTCCTGTCTCAGCCTCCCTAAGTGCTGGGATTACAAGCGTGAGCCACCGCGCTCGGCTCATTTTCTTAATTGTTCCATTCTTACCTATTATGTTTGAAAGAGAAGACTATTATTTGTTTGATGTGATTTCATTCACGAGAATTTTTTTAAAAATTTCAAACACACACACACACGACTTGAAAAACTTTTAATTCTATATATTATGGAAGATGGTATCTCTTTCTTGTAAGGATGAGGAGACTTATAACTTGTGTAGAGTTTTGCTCATAAAGTGAGCTATTATACGTGCAGACCATGATCTAGAGAGTGAAGAAAGACTCATGGAAACTATGAGAATTTTCTGTGGAAAAAAATTACAAAACATCAGGACACTTATATAGTTTTGATGTTACAGGTTTCTAAATTTTCTTTTAAAAGATAACACTCAAAAATTGATATTACTATTGCATTCCTTTTTGAGTATAATCCTATAGCCATAAGGATTCAAATAGAAGGAAACAATTAACTGAATTATTTTGAGGAAAAGAAAGAGCATTAAGATATCTATAATCAGTATAATATTACAACATGTCATTTCTGTGGTTAAAATTAATCTCTTTTATAAAAGATGAAAATAATATTATCTTTGTGTCTAGGGCAAAATTTAAAATGCAACTTTTGGACCGCTAGAAGAGATACTTATAAAAAGTTGAAGTGGGCATAGACCAAATACTTCAAGAGTTATATTATTAGTCAATTATAGGAAAAGCATGGTCTTCATTTTTTTTGCAAATGATATGTGAAATTATGTTTATGCAAAAGTTCTTGTTGAATAAAGAGAGTTAGACAGGTATTTCCATAAAATGCATATTGGACATGTAACAAATTAACACTATCAGGTTATCAGTGAATGGAACAACTGCTTCTAATATTGTCAGAAGATTGCAGTAATCTTCATTGTCATGCTACATAATATAGTTTCATTTAAATGCTTAATGTATAAAGGCTTGCAGTATTTTAGTCATCTGATATAATTCCTACAATCAAATTCACTAGACAAGGAGCTATAGAATGTAAATCTTCGTTATATTAAACTAAGGACATTATATATCCCTAATTGAATAAAAATCTTCAACTATTAATAGTTCTATACTAATATTACATTGAAAGTTATCCAATTAACACACCATATAGGCCAAGCATCCTGAAAATTTAATATAAATTGGTAATGAACCATCCCACACTTTTCTGCCCTTTACATTTCACTTAATGGTGAAAAATATTCATAAAGAACTGTGAGTTTATTGTTTGAAGTAGCTATCCTTAGAATTATGCCTTTAGGTTAAGGAATTTAAATTTGATGATTTAAATTATTGAGACAACAATTCATACTCTGCTACCAACTAGCTCAATACAGCCTATTTGATGGTGTTCCCTGCAGTCTATCATTATGAAATACTCTGCTTTGACAATATATTTTTCTAAGTCTCATAATAATAAACTGTCATTCTGTATTATTGTTTCTAGTTAGAACTATAAAAATAATAGAATAAATGATTAGTATAATTTCTGAACCAAAATATTTTCAAAACCAGGTTGTTTCATTTTAATAACATTAAACTAAATTTCAGTGTGAAAATAACTTTAGAAAAATTTTGTAATAATAAAAAATAATATGTTGGTAATTTGTTATGTTCCAAATATTATATTTTGGGTTCACTTATATTATTTATTTGTTATTCACTGGTATTCTGGTGTTAAAAATAGTTACTTCTGTTTTCCATGTGAGAAATATGAGATTTATAGATATCAGGTAATTTGTAGAAGTACACAACAATAAGTGTTAGACATTTTTAAAGATTTAAATTTAATGAATTCCTAATTGAATTACCAGAAATTTCAAAAGGCATCTCTCTAAAATATATCTTTAGTCACCAGATGATAATATGAGTAAAAATAAATATAACCATTTTTCTTTGACTTTTGTAAACTAATACATGGTTTAGATCCTGAATCACACATTTTCAAAAGTCTTAATAAAAATCAAATTTTATTATTTGCAAAAGTGAATTTTCTTAACATATGCATGTCTTTTGAATATAATACTTAGGATCATAAAACAACAAAGCTTAAAATGAAAGAAGATTAGTTGAAAATAAAATGACTATTGCACATGAAAAAATTAAACTTGGTAAATCAGTTTTAAAATCTAACTGGGATATATTTTCTCACAACTTACCTGAATAAATTTTCTTTTTCAAAATTGGTTTTTAAAATATTGAAAGTATTACATTTCAATACTTTGTTAAAGAATCAAATTAATGTCATTAAAACATCACGCACCAAAAGTAGTCATTAAAAATGACTTAGTATTACACTGGGAAATTTACATACACATGTTTTCTTATATTTTTTTCCAAAAATAAAATTTCAAAATATTGCAGTGAAGCCCTATTGATAAAAACATGGAATTAAAGCAATAATTTGAAGTACACATTTATAATTCATTTATGAAATCAAAATGTAAAATAAAATGATAAGTTTTTATACAGTACCCCATGCAATCTCTCAACTAACATTTTTTAAACTATTAGATTGCATTCTAACCTGTACAATGATCTGTAGATAAAATAGAGTAAAATATTCTCTGTCTTTCCCACCAGCTTTTAAATTTTAGTACTAGTGGGAAAAATGGATAGTCATTTAAAATACAATGTGAAAAAAAAATCCATGAGTGCAGAATGCTTGATACCTGGGGAATAAATTAAAATATAACAGAAATGGATGGAAAAAACTGGGAAATCATCCTGCAAGAAATGTTGACTGAGCTGTAATCTGAAGTGTTTGTGAAATTATAGGAAGAGAAAGAACCATTGGAGCAAAGATCTAGACCTACACAGACAACATGGATAATCATGGAAATGAAAGTAATTCTGAATAGATGTTTAGATGAACTGGAAGGGATTTTGGAAATCCTAACTTTTCCTTTTTCTTTTGATGTAAAATTAGACATAGGCTTATATTAATTATATCCCATTTTATCAATAATGTGGCAGGTCACCAACAGTACTGCATGTAGAGCTAGAACATATTGACAAGACCATAGCATAACACGGAAGGACAAAGTATAGTTTATCATGCTCTTCCTAACTAAGCTAAAGTGACAGATTTGCCCAGTGATTCAACGAAACCAAACCACACTAAAGGCAGGTCTGTCAGAATAAGAGGAAAGTGTCAAACAAATTTGTTCTTAAATAGGCCAAGATCTGGGCATAGAAAGCTGAGAAAAGAGGGTAGCCTGAGCAGGGCTCTGTATATTCCAGGCAAAATATAACAGGTTAGTAAGTACTGTTTCAATGAAAATGAGTCAAAAATTTTTTTAAGAGTCTTGAAATGAGAATGTCTCAGAGTGTGGCAAGAGGAGGAGGTGACTTAGGTGGATTAGATGGAAGTTATTTGACCAGAGGTCATCAAAGATTGTCCATAGGAATGTTGAAGTCCTCCCAGATGAGATTTAAAGAGAGAGGCAATCAGTCTCTAAAGTCTTGTAGAACAAGAAAAGATGACCAAATATTTGAGAAAACAAAGATAATTAAAGGGTAATAGAACAGAGAACATGAACCATAGAATATAAAAGTTATTTTATAATAGAGTTAAAGAGAAATATTCTGAAAATTACAGTGTGGATTTCAGGATTTGTGGAGGAAGTTTTTAGAAAAAATAGGAAGTATTTTTACTTTTATAAGTATATTTAGAACAGTGATACAGAGAGAAAGCAGACATTCGCATGAAGACGAGACTATAACAGAACTTAAATAACTGAAGAAGATTTGATAAGGTAGAGAAATGAGGGCGGTGATGGAGGTAGAGGGAGTGATGCCTGCAAGGAACAAAACTTCCATATGTGGAATCAACCATTTTCAAGATTATTGAGAGGCTCAGGCTTATTTGGCTGTGAAAGAAAAGCTCAGTCTTTAGAGATTCTGGTATGATGGGTCCAAGGAAACAACAGAGTATATGTATCCTAAGGTTTGCAAAGGAAAAATTTCTACTGGTCATGGTCTCTTTTCTCAGACTTGAGACTTTTCCAGCCTAGGTGTATATTTAATGTGTGTGTATCCTGATGTGTACTCCCTTAAATTCAAACTTAAACAAGCATATTTTCCCAGTATGACAAATTACAGCTAATGGAAAATGAATAACAAGAATATATTTCATTCCATTTTATAGCCATTGAAGTTAATTCATTTACTTAAAGTTTAATTCATTTACTTGTTCTTCTGAATTTTCTACTTACTCTTTGCCTTTGAGTTATATATAGTGAAAGAAAACAGCAAGAAAAATGTATGATATAATATTGGGAATATTATAAGCAAATTATTCAGCAGAGGTATAAAGTCATTCACTATCAAAACAGGAGTTTGAGGTGAAACTCAATTCACTGCTTCTGTTGGCTGGTGAAGTCTGTGTAAGCTTCAGGCTACTGCAGCTTAGAAAATCCATTTTGATGTTAGTAGCTAATCACAGCAGAGAAAGTATACTGGCCTCAGTTCTGAGAGTCACAAGAGTCAGCAATCCATTCTGCTCTACTACCGAGTGGCATGTTGTCTCTCAAATCTGAAGAATGAATTTCACGTGACAATGAAAGGCAAGAGTAAAAAGAGTAGGATTTACTAAAGTGTGAAGAATAGAAACAGAACACTTACAGGGGTAAGAGGGGCCCCTTGGAGTGGTTACATCTTGGGTATACTAGTTTAGGAGTTCATATAGCACTCTAATCAAGGCTATTGGTCCAGATTTATGCTAATCAGATTTTGGAAAAGTACCAAAGCTATTGGTCTGAACTTCTGCTGATCAGAATTTGGACAAGTACAAACACTATTGGTTAACTCCTGAGCCTGAACTTCCATTTAAGTCTGCCTCATTTCTGTTTCCCGCCTGCTCCTTGATAAGCAGATGATTAAGATTATGGAACTGTGGATGCTCAAGGGCACATGGATCTGGTGCCATGTGGAGCAGCCTTCTGCACTGGGCCTGGGCCAGGCTGCCATGGTGCTATAGGTCAGTGACCCCAGGTTTGCCTATGCCATGGCTTGCTATACCCCAGGCCCATGCCTGTATGACATGCTCTGCAGGGCTGTAGTCCTCTCTCCAGCCCACCCAGACAGCTGTACAGCAGCTCTGGGCCAAGTTCTTGGCTTCCCTACCACATACAATTGATGCTGGGGAATGGACTTCCCAGTCCTCTTTTTAATCAATGGCACAAATGAATCCACCTTGAATGAGTTTTTCGACCAGTGAGGTGAGCACAGGAAACTCAACACAGGCAAATTGCTTATTTTTGTTTAAGGTCTTATGGCTTAGCAGTTGGCTTGGAATCATTCCACACCTCCTGTTTCCCAAAGAACAGAGCCACTGAGATGGATATTATGGCTTGGTTTATTGCTATATTCAGTTGGGGTTAATGAAGAAATAATAGAGGATTTTGAACAGGTACAAAAAGTCTATATAAATAAATGCCTGGGAAAATCTGCAAGCCAGTGACTTCAAAGGGATAAAAAATAAGATAAAATACTTGTGATTTTTTAAAATCCAAATTTGAGACCTAACAACATCTAATTCAATATAGTAAAAAGTAAATTTTGTTAACCGTGAAGTATAACCTGTTGTGAAATATTTCTGTCCGTGATAGCTACTGATAATAATAATAAACCAATAAAATATAAATTTTACATTCTAACATGAACAAAAGTTTCATAAGATAAACATGACTTCAAAGGGGAATGTAGAAATTCATGGTAGCAACTACTGAGTAGAAATTACTACGCAAAAATTTTTAAAATTATCTTATGCCATCATTGAATAAGCACCTTATTAGAACTTAGAAATTGTTTAGCAGTTGTAAATATCTACATTTTCACTCTTACAAACATTCATATCCTCAGATAAATTTTAAAAATCATAGCTTTTAAATATTACATAGTACATAATAATATGATTTTTATGAAGCTAAGGTTTTATAACAATATGAGCTCCATTATTCTTTAGTAAATGTGCTTAATATTTTGATGTCAAAGTTCTAATTTCTTAGATTTCAAGTTGAAATTATAATAAATTTGTGTTTTTAGAATGAAAGGGTTCTTTGACTTGTGTAGTTTATAAAATAATAACCATGAATTTACTTTTGTTTCCATCTTTACAGGTTTCATTGTCATTACAAAGGCCCAATTAGTTAATAAACACGTTTATTAAGTACCTGTCATATCTCCACCACTGTATTTATGAGCCACCAGAGTCAGTGAAAGAGATTCAGCATTTGCTGGAAAACAGGGAAAGCTTCAAGAATGAGACAGATACAAATAATAGAAATTAAGATATAGGGTAATTGCATGATCAACTGTGAAGAAAAGCATGAAACTGATTAGTCTTGACCAAATAATGAAAATATGAACTGAATGTCTGCTTACCTCCAAGAGATTTAGTGTCCAGTTTTTTATCCTGCAAAAATGTATGTATATTCATTTATACACATTAAATATACTACGTTACATTTACACACAAATTCAAAATATCTTGTAAACATAACTGGTTCTGCTTATTAGATCAACACATCCAGACCTAGGAAACAATCTAGGAAACAGCTAACTGACTTTAGAGAAGATCTTGCTCTTGCCCTGTCCCTGCAGCCCCCAGTCTCCTCCAGCCCCCAGTCTCCTCCCTACATCACCTTCTATGTTTCCTTTGAAAATAGCTTCAAAATATGATGCCAGATTTGTCTTATAAAACAATGCTCTGTCCTTGTTGCCATGTCTAAATTGCTATGAAAATAATTTGTCTCAAAGTGTAGTGAAATGTTACAACAAATATCATTTACTAAGGACTGGAAATCCCCATCGTGTGAACGAGTATTACAGTGAATTAAGTAAGCCTTTCCCAAGCCATTTTGGAATAATTGTATGTGTGCTAGTGATCCCTGGAGGTGGACTCAGATCTGCTGTGATGCAGATTTCATTTTGTTGCTTTCATTTTTGAAAGTAAATAGAAAAGATCAGATAAATACATCTTGACCTTGAGGCTTCCCACGTGATGTTGAATCAATAGGTAAAGTATATATGCCCAAAGATTTGCACATAGGAAAATTAAACAGAATACTGAAATATTTGAGGGAAATGGAAGAGGTAGCATCTTTCTCAGTCTCAGAAGAAAACAGATATATCTTGAGAGAGAAGAGGGAGAGAGAAGTATTTTCTGGGGACAGTAGTTTGAATTGCTATTTTCATATACAAACGTTTTACAATAATTGCAAGTAATGTGAAACTCCCTCATTGCCAGACCAGTGTTTTGTGTTTCCTGAAACAACTGGAACCACAGTCATAAATGGTGTTTCCCCTTTCCTGGCATGCCTCCACTCAGAGACACAGACAGGTATTCATAAGAGTCTGAGATCTGGAAAAACTGAGCAGAAACCTGCTTGGCAGAACCTCAAATTCTCTTTTTATTGTTTTTTGAGGAACAGAACCTTGATTTTAAAGCCATATTTGTGGCAAGGAGAATTTACAGTCTATATCATGCAGGATTGTTTATTCTAGTCTCAAATAAAAAGCATTTTATAGTAATATTTTTTATGTTCTAAAAAATGTCAAACATTTCATCTTAATAAGATGGTTTTATTTTTGTGAATAACAAAATTGTTTCTTTAGTTTTTTTGTAAGAAATTTTGACATTGGATTATTTGGAAACTGAAGGCATATTTTCTAAAATAATAATAATAAAAAGAATGTGCATTCTAGTTTCACTTTTGTTTTTCTGGTAGTGGAAATTGAACCCAGGGGTACTTTGTCACTGAGCCACATCTCCAACTCTTTTTATTTTTGCATATTGAGACAACGTCTCCTTGAATTGCTGAGCATGCCCTTGAAATTTAGATCCTCCTACCTCATCCTCCCTAGTCTCTGGGATTATAGGAATGTGTCACCATGTCTGGCTCTAACCATACTTTTTAATATATCTGGTAAAGATCATGGCATAAGTAATCAAGAACCTACAGCATCTAGTGACAATTAATAGAGCTTAAAAATCATATTATTTAACAAAATAAAAAACACTGAAGTTTCTTCTTTCTCAGCAGGAGAAAATTTGGTAATTAAATCTAAGACGAATGAAAATATAAGTTTTTCAAGAATATCTTTCTCCCAATTTTTCAACATTTGTGAATGCAAATTATAATGAAAAATCTGAAAAAAATGTCACAAATTTCAATCAGGAGGTATAAGTTGAGGCATCTTCAAAGTTTCCTTTGCTAATTTTTTAAAGTGGATTATATACGTTGTATAATTCAAGAGTAAAGGAGAAATTTACAACTTTGTTTTGTCTTAAAATTTAATTTTTGTATCCCTTTTCTCATACTGAAACTATTGTAAATACTGTAACTATTGAATTTGCTTTAATATTGACTCTTTCTCTGTGCAACTTTACTAGAACATGCTTTTGATGTTCCCTTAGAATTTCCTGGCATTTAACTTTTTTATTCCTAACGTTTATTTATAAGTATCAGCTGGCTGCTTTACCTATTAAGGAACTGCTAAAGTTTGGCAAGATTTTTAGCCAAATTCATTTCTGCCATTCATTAGTGCTTGGAAATGTTTAGGCCTAAATCAAATTAGTTGGCTAATGTTTCTAATATTATATGTTTTAAAACTCAATCGTAAGCAAATAGTTGCTACTGATATTTGAATGAGGCAATGAGAAAGAAAGTGTGAAATGAATATGAAAATTATCTGTTAAATAGATAATAAGATTTTGTGTTTCATGGCTGTTCATTTTAGGTTTAATTTCTATTTTGGGAATCCCTGACAATCAAACTCTAACACCCTCATTAGTGGAATAAACCCCATAGTTTTGGTTTATTTATTTATTTAGACTCAAAATGAACAAGTTTACTGTAAGAATGGCAAGATTAGACGAGAGACTCAGGATAACACACTGTTTTGATCAGAAACTCTGGGCAGATCTTCCCTTTAGCAGAATCCTTAGTATAGACTTACCATAGCCAATGTTCCCATGACAAGGATTTAGGAAATCTGATTATTTCCTTACTATAATATGCATTTCTGCCCAGCTTTTCTTTTTGACAATGTATTCCTCAATTCATTGATTGATCTTCCTTGGTCCCTTTGCCTCCTCTCTTGCATAAGCCTATAATAAAATGTTGGCCTTTAGCTGTATTGAAAGATAAACTAAGGAACATTAAAATTTTAAAGCATTTATTTGAGCAGACAATGATTCATAAAATGGGGGAGTGCCAAACCACGAGTGGTTTGGACTCCACCAAAGGGGTGTGAAGGAAAATCTTTTATAAGGTGTTCAAGGAAGTAAGAAAAGTAAAATATTTGATTGGATGAAATGGAGCTGTAGCCTTGGCAGTTTCTGAACAGTTAAGCTTAAATTTCATTTTTTTTTTAGTAGATGACTATCTACTCTGAGTTGGATTTTAGTTGGCTTACAAAGGAACTGAGGGTATTGAAGCCAACCCTTTATATAATGGCCTCCCATTTAATTATTTTACCAATTGTCTTACCCTGTATTTTTTGTACTGAGACCACATAGTACCCATTTGGTTTCTCTACTACCCATAGGTTCTAAACTCCCAAATCCCAACATCCAGCATAAACTGGAGCCCTCCTATGATTTTTCTGTATTGTCTTCAAAACTTATGTTGTCTTCAGTCATTTATAATTGTAATTCCTGTGTTAGTCATTTTCATTACTGTAACAAACACCCAAAATAGATCAACTTACATAGAGAAAAAGTTTATGTTGACTCACAGTTTTGGAGGTTTCAATCCATGACCAATTGGCTCCATTGCTTGGACCTGTGGTGAGGCAGCACAGAATAGTGGGATTTTACAGATAAGCAAACTGCTTACCTTATGTCCATGAAATAAAAGAGAGAAGAAGAAAGGGTGGCAATTCCATCATTTGCTTCTAGACAGTCTTAATGACCTAAAACTCCCCTCTTGGCTCCATCTCCTAAAGGCTCTCTCCCCTTACAGTAGTGCCCTGGCCTAGCAACCAAACCTTTGATATATGGACCTCTCTGGGGCATTCCAGATCCAAACTATAGCAACTCTCATCAATTTCCCCTTACACTGGGAATGCTTTGAAACCTATTATACTATGTGATCACAAGACCCAATAGGTAATTGTATTATGAAGTTAAAGTGGAAATAGAAATAAAGATAGGAAAATAACTAGAAATGTTAAAAAATATTTTGGGAGAAATATTTGGCTCTAATGATATGAGTTTTTTTTATACTTATTCTTACTTGAATGTTATCAAATAATTTATATCATACCAATGGCGGGACATAAATAGTACACTTAAAAGCATTCACTATGCTTTTTCAGTCTTCTTTTTTAGTCTTCTACTTAGTGAATAAGTTATTAGTAATTATAAGATGAAATTAGTAGTAAGTCTCATTTTTTAAAAAAATGATTTTACATTGGAAATCTTCACTGAAAGAATTATGTGAAATGTTCAGATGAAAATCAAATTTCAAAATAAACACCTTTCAAATTTACCTAATTTTCCATATTCAAAGATCTAAAAGAATAAAATAAATTTAGCTGTGTTTTTTCATTAGAAATAGACAAAATAATTTTGATGATACATAAGATTTAGGACAGTAATCTATGCATTTCAAATTTTTATTAGTACATTGTTATAAATAAGATATATAAATTCATTTGATTACATTAAAAGTATCTGTTGAACATCATCTAGTTGGGAACATTCTTGTGCAAATCTATTGATGCATACATGTATGCAATTTTGTTGACTATATACCCAGGAGTAAAATTTCTGAGTCAGAAACATGTATAGTCAGCTTTAATAGATTGTAACAAACAATTTTACCAGCTTGGTTGTGGCAGTGATAAAGTGTTGAACAACCAGTCCCTGCCTATCCTTGAGGACTCTGAAACTCAGGGGGAAAGTAGAAATGAAAACAATAATTTGAAAGAATGTTCATAATTCCCAGTATATAGGTTTACAATGAAGTGCTAAGGACTAGGATGTGCATATAACCACATATACCAGAAATATGTGCCGAAACTTGTAAAATAGTAATACGTTATTATTACCATCAACATAGAATATTATGCTCTGTACTTTGAAAGAACTGAAATCTGAAACTCATTTCTAACAGTTACCTCCCATGAGAATAAGTTTGGTTTTATTTAGGAATTTGCCAAACAATGCCATAAATGCTTGAAGTCTAGAATACTAGTGTTCAGTTCAAGTTTGTTCCTAGATGTTCAGACTTACTGAATTACTTCAAGTTTTCCCAAAGTGATAAGCTCTTTTGTTGTTCCTCCATCTGATTTTGAGACTCTGGAATTACTGATCACACTTACCAGAAGAATGAACTGAATCAAGAATCAGCAGACTATTTCTCCAGATCTAGCCTTCTGGGTCACTCACAGACCTCGGGACAAATAGCATAGAATGTAAGTTTGAAAGGGTGGATCACCACTCAGAACACAGGAGTTTTTGCAGTGTGATATTTCTTAATAAAAGTTATATTTGAAAAATTGTCTCAGTTATATCTTAGTAAGCCACCACAATGTGGAGAATCAGCAAGACCAGAATTTTATGCATGGGGCATCTGGACGGCAGGCAATAGCCTCAGTGGTCACAAATCATATTTCTTCCAACTGTCTTGATTGGATCCTAGCCAGGGACATCAGGCCTCTGTTTTAGCACAGTAACAAGGACAGACTAGATGTATCCCTGTCTTAGGAGAGGGGTTGCTGCGAGGTCAGCAGTTTCTGAGATTCTCTACAAGGGACATACATATCTGAGAATAACCAGTAAACAGAGGATTGATGATTCAAGGAACAATGTCAGCAGCCTTCATCGTGAAGGCAGGGATTCTATTTTGCTTGGCGTTTTATTCGAACATCTTTCATAACAAGGCACATGGTAGCTTCTTGACAGATATTTGATGAATAACAGTGAATGCATTTCTTAGTGAAAGAATGATTAAAAAATTAATAAAATAAATATATAGTTGAATAAACTAAAATGGATGAGGAAAATGTACACTAGAGTAGAATGGAAGAATGCATTCTAGGGTAGATGAAGGTGTGTGTGTGTGTGTGTGTGTATGCAAAAGTCACTCTGCAAAGAAACTCATAATGTGTTAGGGATGGAATGTTTTTTGAAGTCTTGTAGCTCATGCCATAGATCTGAGACCCAGAAAAGAATGTGCCAGGACTCAAATAATATGATGGGATGGCAAGATTCAACTAGGCCATGATATTTCTCTGGGGTTATTTTAATAGGTTTTGACGAATATACTCCAGTATTTTAATATTATGTCTATATCTTGATACATACTTTTAGAAATTTGGGAGGAAATAAAAAAATATTTAGAGATGAAAGCAAGCATTCATTAAGATAGTAAAAATTCAATTATGATAGCAATTAAAAGTTGTTTGAATATTTGACCTAAAAAATAACAGATTATGTATAAATATACTCTTTATGAAGAGACTGAGAATATTTATAAAAGTTTTATATTTGTAATGCAATCTCATACCTAAATAAAATATATTACTATGCCACACCATATGTTTATCATATATATGCTATTTATATATGTTATTAAAATATAATTTACATTTTTATAATGCAATAAATTTTTTTAAGTACAGAATTTACTACATTGCAGACATTTTTCTAAGTATGTTTGGACATATTTTATCTGGGTTTTTTAGAAAACTCAGAAGGTACTAGAAGCTATAGTCCTAAAGCAGCAAGAAGGAAGCAGGATGGAAAATGAGACATTGAAGGAGGGAAGCAAATGTGTTGGCTCTTGTTACTGATCTGTTCGAAGCTTCACAAGAAAACTAGCTGACCGTTCAGTCATAGTGGCTGTCTTCCTGACAGGCCATGCCTTCCTTGTTGTAAAACAGTCTTTGAGTAAAAAAAGGGAATGGAATTTTTCCGTGAAGTTCTTTCTCCCCTTTTCTTCATTGTTCAAATTTTCCCTCACAAGGCAGTCTCCCATCTCCCTTCAAGATAAATCTCATTC
>CM053407.1:52714003-52730572 GCA_028644305.1 Xerus rutilus
AAGAATGTAATCTGCTTATAATTTTGTGCAAAGTTAGAAAAATTATGATTGTAACAATTTTTTTCTATTTGCCTCAACAAATGTTTTCAGTGAATAGTGTGTACAGCTTCTGATAATTTGTTTTTTTCTGTTATGTTTGCCAACATGTATTAAAATGCAACTTTTGGGAAAAAAAATAAAATAATTAAAAAAATAAAAAAAAAAATAAAAAAAAAACAGTAAAAAAAAAAAAAAAAAAAAAGATAAATCTCAGACCCAAGGCAGTTTTTCATCTGAGTCAGAAGGTGGTGGGAAGAGTCCAGACCTCCTCCACAGTTCTTGCAAAGATGAACCTGTGTTTTGGGCAAATTGTGGTTTCAAATAGCAGGAATAACAGGGGGCATTAATGGGGACAGTTTCATACCTTCCATGGTTACTTCTTGTGAGAATGGAGGGGTGGACAGCCAGCAGTATTAACTGACAAGGGACACTAAGGCGATGGGAGTAATGTTAGGAGAAAGGGAAAACTGGTCTAGTCAGGGCAGAGAATAAGGAAATAGTGGCAACCATAAGTTGAGTACCAAATCTAAGATAATTTTTGTCAGAAAACAGCAGAGCCAGGACCTTGCACCAGATGCTGCTTACACCAAAGCCAGAGCTCTAAATTAAATGGTAGAGTGCCCCTAGTTTAGTTTAAATGGCACGCCACATAAAACAGTAAATATTTATGGAGCACTTTCCATGTGTCCTACAAATCATGAGATATCATGAAGAAAGTTATAGGAGAACAAATAAAAATAATTCTAAACTATTTTTTAGAAAATAAACATATAAGAAGTCAAACAAACATTAATATCATTTCACATCATTTGGTCTGAGGGATGTCATCATAGATAAGAAAGATTAAACTTAAGTAGAGTCATTAAAGCAATGGAGAAAAAATACAGGCACACATGTAAAACATAGGGTCTCTGTGTTTTCAAAATGAGAAATGTAACTTCATTTTTAGCATAATCTGCTGAGAAGTACTGTGAGGCACAGAAACCAGTCAGATTGAATCACATGGAAGAGAAAATTATGGTTATTCCTGCCTTAAGATGAATAAGGGAGGAGCTTCTTCTTTTGCGTTATAAATTTTTGTATTTTTTTAAAAATAAAAACTACTTAAAATTGTTTCAAATTGTATACATTTATGTTGTGATTTAAAAATGAATATACATTACTTAATATTAAAAAGCTTTATTTAAGCCAGCATGGTGGCGCAAGCCTGTAATACCAGCACTTAGGGAGGCTGAGACAGAATTGCGAGTTCAAAGCCAGCCTCAGCAACGAAGAGGCGCTAAGCAACTCAGTGAGACCCTGTCTCTATATAAAACACAAAATAGGACTAGAGATGTGGCTCAGTGGTCGAGTGCCCCTGAGTTCACTCTCCTGAACAACAACAAAAAAAAGGCTTTATTTAATTTGGGAAAAAGTCATTGGGTTATTTGTAAGTTTGCGTAGTGGGTGATTTATAAAGAAAGGATAGATCTCATTTCTTGTGGCTCGGACACAGGTTTTTTAAAGGAAGAGCAATGGCCTAAATGTCTTATCTTTCTTCACTTTAAGCCTTTTTATCTATTCAGTGAGCCATTCATTAAGTACTTAGCATTCTTAAATCTACAAAACCTAAGTGTGTTGGAGAAATATAAAGTATTTTGAAAATCCAGGAAATGTTTAGGCTACACATGTATTAAAAAATTATTAAGTGCTAATCATTTTTCTTCCCATGACCTCAGATGCAGCAAAGCAAAACAAACACATTCTGTTCAGAGGAAAGTTTGCTTTTGTGACACCTGAGTTTGTAGTTCCTAGGCTAAATCCACTGGGTAGCACAATAAAGGTGTATTATCCCTAAAAAGACAAATCTCTTAAAATCCCCTTTGGCAAAATCTTAATACTCCTCAAATCCCTCCAGGCTCAAGAATGAATTCAATTTCTTAGGATTTTCCAAACAAGCTCGCACATTCCATGATCCTGCAAACCATAAATATGCCTCTCTCTTACTATAAAAAATAGTTGCTCAGGTCCTAGCTGGCTATGAGCAGAGATTTGGAGCTCTAATAACTGTGCCAGCTAGATTTCAGAATTTCCATTGATCAAGCGACTCCTGTGTGCCTCCTATCCTCCTGGATGAGACTTTGTGGTTTTGTTGTGCCTGTATCACCCTATATGTTGAGTATGTGGGGACCAGATAACCAGGTCCCTTTAGTTCATAGACCTTCAGATCAGGAGGAACAGGACCCAAGGGTCCAAATACTCAGCAGTATTTTGGAAAATAAGGCCCTTGAATTTGAGCGGATGCCTGATAGTGAGGAGACTTCAGGGTTCTCTATTTTGGGATGGTGTGAACGCGTTTCTTTTTTATGTGTGAAGAACATGAACATTTACAGAGGATAGCCTGACTGTGAGAGATGGGCCAGGGTTGGAATCTAGCTCCAGTCAGGCCTTCCCATCACTGTATTCTCACCCAATATCTGACTAACTCTGTGAGAGACCCTGAGGCAGAACAAACCAATTGAGAAGCTTTTGAATTCTTGACTTAGTCTGAGGCTTAGGAATTGACCTTGCCAGAAATAAAATATGGGACCATATTACAGGATTCTTAAAGGAGAGCAGACCACTTCTTACTTTAAAAGTTTATGAGTAAAGGTCCCACTGAAGATTTTTCTCTTAGAAAATTAATGTAATAAAGTAGCTTCTAGAACTTCCTCTGGAAATAGATTGAGCAAAAAGTGACATAAAGTAGTGGATTTGTTTTGTTTCTGATACCAAGTGAGTTGTGTCACCTGAACTTGTGTAATTTAAACAAATCAGGAAAGTTCATCTTGAACTCCAACTTGATTAAGAATAAAAGACAAATTAGGTTAGAAGAATTAAACAACACTAAAATAAGACGTTCTCTGTGTTGATCTGAGTTTGCGTTTACCTGAATGGTTTCTCTCAATTCTAGAATGAAAGAATAAAAAAATATTGTCAAGTTAGCTCACCATTTCCTGCTTTCTTGTTCTCTTTCTCTCTCAATGCTTAACCAAGTAAAGTTCTTTGGAAATAGCAATACAAGTAATAACATAACTAAAGGAAATATATTTTAAAATAATATCTTTACCTATATACAAATACTCTAAATAATGGTTTAACCAATGTCTCTTGACAGATTTACCACCCATATAAAATTCAAATGAAAAACTGGAAATGTTTTGTCATTAAAATAAATAATAATATGCAATAATATTAAAAAGTTGCTGAATCTACTAATTTGATATAAATTTATTCATGTGGATATGGAAATTTTTAGTATTCCATGGTCAATGTTGATATACAGTCAATTTAAAAATATCCTTGGTGCTTTCAGTTTCTATCATCTGTATTTTGGCATAACCTTTAAGATAGTGAAGGGTCATAAAAGAAAATAACAAGTAGGTAATAGGAGAAGTAGAGGGAAAACTATTACATGACTCAAGCAAGTCTTAATCATTCTTTTTTGGTAAGGTAAAAAAAAAACAAAAGCACATTAGAATAAAAATTAGTAAATATGTTTCTAGTTACATTTTTCACACTAAATAGGTGGGCTTAAGCAAATCACACAGATGATCTTGGCATATGTTCTTACTGGTGACATGTACATATACCAGACTGTCTACCTTTGTCAGCCTTGGATTCTTTCTCCTTAGCATGGGAGCCTCATCTTAATTTTTGTCAGGGATTTGGTTGATGTTATGCAGTTTTATATTCATATGTGTTTATCAATGTGTATCAATGTATACACTGATACAAACATAAAGATGTTTTCTTCATTCTCTCTCTCTGTCTTTTCTCCCTCCATTTTCTCCTCTTTCTCCCATTATTCATTTCTTTCTTTATTTACACATGCATGTTATCATTATGGACACTAACATTTTACTTATTGTGGGATATAAGCTGTTAGCCATTTGTGAAATCAATTGAACGATCATTACCACCATGAAAAAACTGTATCTGTAAACTAATGCTAAAACTAAGCATTAAACAATAACAATGGAATTGAATAGAAAATATTAGAGTGCCCCAACAATAACAAATTATAGTAGGGGTATTTTATTTCATTGAAATTTTATTTCCATTTATCTATATATTTAAATGTGTTTATGTATCGAGATTACATACCATGCAGAGATATGGGCTTGATGTGAGTGTGCATGTGAATAAGTGTGCTTGTGAGTGAGTACTGGGTCTGGATCATTCCATAAAATGAATGTCTCTCAGTATGCAACTATAGGAAAATGGTTGAAAGACTTCCTCTGTGAAAATGTCTTTATTTTTTTTTGGATTTGCACACAAATTGAAATCAAATTGTTTAGCACATTAAACATTCATTTCACATAACTCATACAGCACAGATAAATGAGCTGTAGAACCAGCAGTAAAGTTGTTCCTTGTACCATGGTGCATCATATTAATTAAATGATTTGCAAAGTGGCTTTCATCTCTAGAATGCAAATGTTTCCAGCCTGTGCTAAATATTATTCTCAAGAGTATTACCAACCACTGTCTGATGACTGTTGTTCTAAGAGTAGCAGAGGCAAGAAGATGGGCAGAGAATAATCAAGTAAATTAAATATAATTAATATAAAATTAATATGATTTTTAATTTCACTTTGACATCATCAGTGTCTAGTCCCCATAGTTTTATAACTTTTGCTTTAATAGGTATTCAGATTAAAAAAAAAAAAACTTCTAAGTGACCCAGTAATAAACTTTGATAAAGATGTAATAAAGGACTTTACAGGAATGCACTTGGTGCTTATAAAAAAATCTCAATCTATTTAATTATCTGACTCTTATCTTTCATTATATATACTAAAAATCATGCTTATGGATCCCAGAAATAATAGTGTAAACACAAACTTTGGTTTGGCTACAGTCATTTTTTTCCCTCTATAAATCACCAAATTCATAGCAGGAACAAAAAATAAATGTTTTTTCTTATTTATAGCTAAAACCATTTGAAAACTTTAAAGCTTTTACAAGGTATTTTTGAAAATAGAACAAATACTATAGAAAGAAATTGACAGTGTGTTGTGGTCTTAATACAAACAATGTTAAACTTTCACCTGTAGGGAAGTGACTGGGAGTGAAGCAAAATGACTGATTCCTGTATTTCTGGGATTCAACATTCTTGGAATAGAAAAAAATGAGTATCTTTCTCTAGGGATCAAGATTCAGATGAAATGTGTCTAGAACAGCATGCAAAGTTTGTAAAAGGAAGTTACCAGTAATACTGTAACAAAAAACAAAAGACCGCCTGCCAGCTGCACTGGTTCTAAAATTTGGCTTAGTGAGTGATGAAAAGTAGCTCCCTGGTTGCATGGTGAAACAATAATAAGAAAGTAACATTAAAACAGACATACAAATTAGAACCATCCCCAAAACCCAGGATATGAACACAATTAGGCCAAAGGTAATAGAAATACCATTCATTCATCTCCTCACTTCTCCCAAATCTTGGCCCACTTATCACGAGACAATAAGTCCTCCTCCTTCTCCTTTGAAACCCTTTCCTACATCCCTTTCTTTCACTTTGTGTCCCTTTGCAAAACTATGTTTGCTTATGTGATTACTATTGGTGTCCTTTGTTAGAATAAAATTTCTAAGAGGAAAGTGGCTTCATCTGTCTAGTTTGCTACATTATCATCAACATCTGGAACAGTCTTGGAACACAGCTGATGCTTGATAAATACTTGAAGAATAAAAGGCACTCCTTTTTTAATTCCAGAATCAGAAACTGTGAGTTGTTTCCTCAACTTCCCTTCTCTCATTTTTCACATCAAATCTGTCACTTCTGATTCTCTCAGCTGAAGAGTGTCTGCCTTATATTTGTCTTCTACTCTAGCCCTCCCTTTATTGTCTTGGTTCTAACTCCTCATGTGAAACAACACAGTTCTGCTGCTAATTTGAAGCTGTCATTCAGCAGTCAACATGGTGCTATCTAAATATGAAGACACTGAATTGTTGCTTTAGCTGTGCAGCAGAACTCCGGACTGTTCTAGGAGCCTGAGCTGTCTGCTCCCCTCTGCTTTTCCTGGGTGCCCTTCTCTATCACTCATAGAAGTAAGCTATTTGCATGCAGTTATATCAGTATTAATTAAATTCACCATTCTCTTTGATTATAATTTAATTTTATTCATAATTTTTATTTCTTTGGTATTGGGGATTGAACCCAGGGTACTTAACCGCTGAGCCTCCTCCCCATCCATTTTTTATTTTTATTTTTTTCTTTTGAGATAGGATCTCACTAAGTTACTTCCAGCCTTGCTAAACTGCTGAGGCTGACTTTGAACTTGTGATCCTCCTGTAGGTATGCACCACCACACCAGCCTCACCATTCTTTTAAACAGAGGTATATTTTTTCTCTCCAATCTGAAAACTTTTCAGGAGACTGTTCCATTTTATGTAGGCTCAAACTTCTCAAACAAACTCACAGGGCCCAATAATTAAAATTTCAAGTACTTCTATGGTCAGCATTTAGAAGCTATTTTTAACCAATGACTACCTAAATCATGTTTGTTCTTTTCTTCCTTCCATTTGTCATTCCTTTCTTTCTTTCTATATTTTTTCCAGTGTAAATCATTGTTCTTTTATAGCTGGCATGTGTAAATTGGAAGTGAAGGGATTTGACTATGAGCTTGTGAACTCAATCATTTCTTTGAACTATATATGTTTAAATGTATTTTGATTGTTCAGAATTATTTTTTTCCTTTTTTGTAAGTTTTCAAAAGAAGTTACATCATCATAAAGCCTAAATTTTCCTAACTTCATCTCTGAATGTTTCCCTAGTCAGATGGTCTAGCCCTAAAAGGAAATTCCCTCTGTTTTCTGAATTGACTGTGCTTTTTTATGCTTTCAAATTAGTGGCATAGTTAGCTTACTATTAGGGGATGCAGAAGACTGAATAATAAAGAAAAAAACTCAAGCTTCTGTAGAAAGTGGGTCTGTTTGATGGGCATCACAATGGCATCCGATTTACTCGCATTTGGGGATCTTTTTTCAGCTCACTATCTGGGAATTACTGTTTTTATCCCCCAAACCAGGAATAACAGCTCTCTCCCAACTGTAGCAAAGCATAAAGCAGACCAGAAAGGGAATTAGTTAACAGACAATGTTCAAAGGAGATGTACAGCAACGAGTCCATATAAAAAGACAGAAACCATTTCTAGGATAATGAAAAACAGGTGGTGGCATTTAACAGACTGTACTTGAGAAAAACAGCATGTTTTAAATGCATTAGAAGATGTCTCTCTCTATAAAAATCCAAACATTTAATGGTAACCTGCAAAAACAACAAGATTTTTCTAAAATTAGGAATGAAGGTTCTAATATGAGAAAACAACCATTTCAGAATAGAGCTGATTATATAGAGAAAGCACAGAGACTCAAGGAAATGGAGAAGCAGCATGAAAATAATGCAAGATGACAAATTAGTAGACAAGAACATATAAATTCTTATAGTTGAACTTGAGAATAGGTTTTCATTAATTCTTGTAGAGAAAAACTGTGAAGGCCATTGCATCCTACTAATAGTTGTTAAACAGAACTGTTTAGTAATCTCTCTTATAATCATCTACAGTTGTTGTTCTTCAGTAAAGGGATATTGTTTTTCCATTAGTTTTTGTTTGTTGTTGTTTTTAGTCTTC
The DNA here is from genome assembly GCA_028644305.1 of Xerus rutilus. Taxonomy (NCBI): domain Eukaryota; kingdom Metazoa; phylum Chordata; class Mammalia; order Rodentia; family Sciuridae; genus Xerus; species Xerus rutilus. The sequence continues at coordinate 52,721,695 of CM053407.1, forward strand.
AAAAATTCTTAGCTAAAAAATTAACTCCCTGTCTAATCCACTCATATTGTTCCACTAATTACTCTAGTACTTTGAGTTACAAAGATGAATGAAAAAACACTTTCTACAAAATGTGTTAGCATAGTTTATTCTTATCTCTTCATGCTATTTGACACTTCTATACTTGTTATTTACTGAAAATTGGTCGTTGTTATTTACTTGGGTGAATTCTTTCTTCTCTTAAATTGTATCAAACAACATTTCCTCTTCTGTGAAGTTTTATCTGACAATCACCCTCAAAGCTCTTTTCCAAAGTATGACACTTTGTTCATACTCAGATTATAAGACTTCATATTGTGATAGTATTTTGCATGATATTTCTTTCACTGAGTAGAGCACATTGAAGTTAGCATGATGTGGTCATTCTGTAATCTCCAACTCTCAGAACAGTAACTTACAGTAAGCACACAAAACATGGATATACAATAAATTGATGCAAGGAAGAAAGGAAGTAAGAAAAGAGGGAAAAAAGAGGAAAGGAGAAGGAAGGAAAAAATGGAGGAACAAAGAGTAGAGTAGGGAGGGAAATAAGATAGGACTAAGTGTTCCAAATCACAGCCTAGAAAGTTCTTTTTGTTGTCATAGACAAAATTACTACTATAGTAAAAATTAAGGTGAAATATGGAAGTCTAATAATTTTCAATTTGAATCAACTTCTTTTTTTCCAAATCAAGCAAGATAAAACAGTATTATCTTAATGTTTAATTAATTAATTTAATTAAGCATTAATTTAATTAAATTAACATTAAACTTAATGTTTGTTTTATTAGTTTGTAACTTCCATGATATGTAGACATCAAATGCTCAAAAACATTGAACAGTAAGTTTACTATACTTTAATATGTATTGTACCATGTCCAATGCCTTTTGAAACATTTGGTTACTAATAGCAATAACATGCCATAAATATTCTTCATATATTTGCAAGTCTGACTAATTTTATAAAAAAGTAGATAATACATCCATAAATACTCTTTATAATGTCTTTTCAAGTTTTACTACATTCTCATATAAAAGCAGATTAATTTTTCACAGATATTAAAAATAATAATCATTTATGAATTGCTTTCCATTAAACCTCTCTGAAATGTAATTCTCTCCTTCAGTTATTGTGATACATCCTTTCTGTTTTTTTGTTATAAATTTATTTATTTCAGAGACACTGATTTACTTAGGAAAGTAGATATACATTCAAGAAAGAATTAAGCCTGTCTCAAGGGAGAGACATCTTTTGTGATAAGGTAAGAAATACACATTAAAGGGAAAATGGCAGGCCATCTCCAGAGGGAGAGACAATTTTTGATTATAAATTTAAAATACACAAAATAATATTGACTATTCAAACTATTATTAGAAGGCCACTTAAGTGATTTATTAAATCCTTGGTGAGTTTTATTACTGTGTGTTTAAACCCCAAACAACATTACAGAAGCATTTTGAGAAGAAGGCATTAATAGTAGCATACATTTCAACAAGATTCTTTCTTCTAATGCGTAGATTTTAGAAGCCTGGACTCTATCTAGATGCACTTAACCAGAACTTTGCATGGATATTTTAGATAGTTTTCCAATGTCCATATTAATTATCTGCTTGTTTTCATTGAAGGAATCTATTGGAATGGTCATGGTAAAAATGTTCACCAAGGTTTATATTCAACGCAGTCACTTATAATGTAAGCTCTTTTGTCAAATCCATACCGTTAATATGGCTTAGCAGGTACCAAAAATGAATTGTAGAATATTTACTCTCTAGTACAAATAACATGTCAAGACTGAAAAAATAAAAGTAGAATTCATCAATAAGTACATTATGTTAAAAATTTTCAGGATGAGAAAATTTATCAAAGCAATAATACGATATATTGTAAAAGTTTTAAAAACCCAATACAGAAACAGAGGATAAAAGTATTAAAGGACCTAAGAGTTTACAGTGTTTTGTACATAAATAACTTAAATACTTGTTGTTATCTCATTTTCAAAGACATAGGGAAGAAGAAGCTGATTGAAGTAGTTAAGTAATTACTCAAATTCATATTGTTACAAAATGTGGCAAAGCTAGAATTGCTTTTATATAACTGATTTGAAAATTGACATTCATTTTGTTTCTCCAAATGTTACTTAAAGGTCAAAGGAAATATGCCTGTAGTCAGGAAAGGTGAAGGCACACTTGGAAAAATAGTGACTAGTTCACCTGTGGACAGATATTAGTATATATTCGGAGACAACTTTAGAAAGTTATTTAGGAATCAGATACTGAAGTGCCAAGAAGGACACTAGATTTTATCTAGAACCTTAAGGAAATTAGTGAATAATGTGGATCAGTGAAGCAATTAAATTAATATCATGCATTCAACACATTAAACTAGAATGAATGTTTAGAGATGGGATTGAATATAGCTGGTGTAAAATAAGCACCTGGAAGGTAGAAGTAACAAAGGTATTAAACCCAGTGGTGAATTTAGATGTGAAATACATGTTATAAATATATTGGCAGTAATAACTCAATATTTGATCTGGGTAACAGAATTTGACTATGTTCAGAAAAACAGAAGTCATGAGGAGGAAATTTCAAATAGTAAATGATAATTTTACCTTTGGAAGATTTCAAAGGAGGAAAACATATGGATAAATATTTTCCACATTAATACCTTTAAGTAGAGTGGAATTGTTATATAAATTATGATGCCAATATATATGAATATTAATGAAATTATTACAGAAATTGTGAGGGGTGATAATATTGACCAAATTGAGTATTTAAAAATAGAAGAGAATGAGAAAGCATTTTATAGAGGAGGAAGGAAAAGAGAAGAGAGGCAACATTTGATGGAAGTAATGAGCTGGGAAAGCAGGGGTCATGAATATCACAGACAAGCCTAATGAGCACAACAATATTAAAGTCAAAGGGTGTTATGAACTGAATTGAGCCCCTTGGAGATTTATACGTTGAAGCCCGAATCCCAGTTAACTGTATTTGGAGATGAGGCCTCACTGAAATAATTAAGGTAAGAATAGGTCATAAATGCTGGTCCCTAATCCAATAGGATTTATGACCCTATAAGAAAAGGCAATGTCACCAAGGGTGCACACCCAGAGAAAGTTCCATGTGAGGTGGCCATCTGCAAGGCAAGGAGAGAACTATCCATGGAAACTAAACGTGGCTAATAAACTTGGGCTTGGACTTCCAGTCTTCAGAATTGTGAACAATAAATTTCTGTTGTTTAAGCCACCTAGTCATGATATTTGCTATGACAGTCCTAGCAAATAATACAGTGGGAAAAGATAAAATAAAAATGTTTCAGAAAAGGAAAAAAAAGGAGAAAGATAATGGAAACTTATGAATTCATTAGAATGTCAAGTCGGATATATTGTAGGAGCTCTAAAACTTTGACCTGAGTGGATGGTGAGAAGATATAGACTGTGAATGGGAAATGATCTTATAAAAGTTTAGTGGAGATAACTGGGAAGCAAAGAACTTTGTTCAAGATATACTTCCAGAATATTCACATACACATTTGTGATTACTAATAACAATAGAATTTGAAAAATGGTGACACTTTTGAAGTTTCAAAATTTATTCTTGTAAGAATATGAATTACAAATATTTCACAAATTTATGTTCTTGCTAGTCTTACTCAGATACAATAATTAAATGTAAACAGGCAGTGACCATAGATGTGCACATGATACTTAAACCAGTATCAATTTTTTTCAAGGCAATAAATACAAATAAACTATGTGAGCTTCTGGCCCCCCAAGGATGTCCATGTCCTAATCCCTGGAACCTCTCCTGGCAAACAGAACTTATCAGATGGGTTATGGTTGAGGATATTATCCTAGTGTGCCTCTTAAAATAAAAGCAGAAGTTTGCCCTTAAAAGAGGAAGGCAGGAGGGTCAGAGTCAGAGAAGATGGAAGCATAGTTCAGGAGGGGAAAATTTGTAAGATGCTACACTTCTTATTTTGAAACTATAGAAAGGAGCCACAAGCTAAGGAATATAAGCAGACTGTAGAAGTCAGAAAGGGCAAGGAACAGGTTTTCTCCTGGAACCTCCAGAAAGACTACTGCTAACTACCACCTTGAATTTTAGCTTATAATACCCATTTCAGAATTTCAACCTCTAGAAATGCAATTAATCTTGTAAAAATGTGATAATTTTTAACTTTGTTGTATCTTTTTATACAGCATCAGTAAGAAATTAATATAAAACATTAGAAATTAAAATAAAGGCCCAATTATATTATGTGTTTGTATGAGCATTGAAGTTATTAAAATAATACATTAATTTGCAAGCAATACTGCTTGAATGCTACGACTTTAGAAAATGTTCATAAAAGACACATAAAATGTTTTATTTACTAGGGTTATAGAATTCACTGTTGGTTCATATGTATTCTAATTATTAAAATGTATAAGTCTTTTCCCCCAGCTTTTTGGGGTTTTTTTCATTGTGATAAAAGACATAAAATTCAATGTTTTAACTACTTTCAGGTGTGTAATTCAGTGGATTTAGTACAATCACAATGTTTGTACAACCACTGCCACTATGCAGCTCCAAATATTTTCATCACCCCACAAAGAGTAGTTAGTTTCATGTGTCAACTTGGTTAATGCCCATAGTTAATACTAAGCAGATTATTCCTGGAAGGTATACTATAGATGTGGTTAACATCTATAATCAGTTGATTTTAATCATACATGTGATATGATCTTTTGAAGGCTAGAAGAGCAGAAACTGAGGGTTCCTGGAAAAGAAATTGTGTCTCAAAACAGCAATGCTAACTCATTTCTGCTTGAGTGTTCAGGCCCATGACTGACCTTTGAGATTTCAGACACATCATCCATTATGATGCCAAAATGAAGATAATCATGTAGGTTCTTATAAGTACAATTTCCTTATCTATTCCTGCCATTTATCCCTCTCTGAATAGTGTCAAAATTTTCAATGGAAATTTATAGTTTTCCAGGTAAAGCTGAAAGAACAAAGGCAAACTAAGCAGTACTTGCTGGAATTCATTGCTATTGTTGTATATCCTGCCTGATTTTTCTTTTTGTATTGTCTAATTTCATAAAAGGTGATCAGGTTTTACTGAACTTTTTTTTTTTCTTTTTTGGTATCAAGGATTGAACTCAGGGGTACTCAACCACTGAGCCACATCCCCAGCCCTATTTTGAACTTTATTTAGAGACAGGGTCTCACTGGGTTACTTAGCACCTTGCTGTTGCTGAGGCTGGCTTTGAACTCACGATCCTCCTGTCTCAGCCTCTCCAGAGGCTGGGATTACAGGCATGCACCACTGCACTGGGCCTTTACTGAACTCTTAAAGAAACATCTAATAAAATCCAACTTGATTTATGAATTGCTTGAGATGACTAGAAATATATTTTTAATAAAGTATTTTGCCAGATACAAATGTATTGCTAAAGACTCACATATTTTTATACACTTATCATTTCTAGAAATTTATTTGAAGGAAATAGCCTATATATATGTTAATATTTATCTATAAAATTACTTATTGAAATATTACATATACATGTCTTAATGTCCAACATTAGTGAGTGGGTTAACCAATTATGATAAGCTATATGATGGGGTATTTTGCAGTCCCAAACACCAATTTATAGTAAAATGTCTAATAATGTGGATATAGCCAAGACCTCATTCCTGGGCCATTAATTCAGGAGATACTGAGTGAGGGATTATGGAGGATGAAGAAAGACAAACAGATACACATAGAGAGTAAAAGGTGGGGCTAGGAAGGTAGATAAGCCCTGGTGAGTCTTGACTGGCACCAGAGCTAGCTCAACATGTTAATTGTATAGGTTTATATATAGTTTAATAATATAGGTTTCATCATCAAAAGGTTATTTGTGGGAAAGTTTCAGCAAAGCAGGCAATCTGAAGGACGCAGTACTGGTGAGATATTAGGTCATCTTGTTTTGCACAGACTTCTCTATCCCTGGGAGTTGGTATCTGAACTCAAGGCCTTGACTGAAAGTCTTGCATTTGCACAGTTTTTTCAGGCCGGCATCACCATAGCTATTGGGGCATCCTGACCTGCACCTTTGCACGGGCAGCTCCAAGCACAAATGCAACCACGAGAGAGTCAGAGGCCATGATTTGATTCACCGCTCTCCCACACATATATTTATAACATAGTGCTAAGGAGTAAAATTAGTTTATAAAATTAAATATATATATATATTCTATGAAAATTAATACAATGTAAAAATAATAGTGAAAGAATCATCTCTAAAATGTCGACCTTTGGTATCTCTAAATGGTGGAATAGTAGCGAATCTTTTATTGTTATATTTTTAACTATTAATAAGCATTTAAAGAAAAAATATATTTTTAAACTAAAAATAATTGATCAAAATATGATGAGTTAGTTCTATTTTGAGACATGAATTTTTATATTTCTAGAGATCTTACACCTTCAGAATCTCCTTTCATATCTGGTAATATGGAACTTTCTGGGAATGAAATGTCTTCATGAACAAACCACCAGTAATTAAGCACAATAATTAGAGTAGCTAAATGTTCCTTAACCACATGTGATATTTCTGTTTGCTCAGGATACTTCTTCCACACACTCTTCCTATCATGGTCCCCTCTTGTCTGCATCACAGCAGATGGTTCAGGGACAAAATACCTAATATAGTCTGAATGAATCGGTGCCCTCCTCTGAACAACATCCTGTGTGGAGATTAAAGTGTGTGGGTGTGTGTGAGATTTACTCTCTACTGACCTCAAAGAAAGTTAGTCAGCATTGGCTGCTAAAGTGATTTTAGGATAATGAACACCTCTGTGGGCTAGAAGAGAAAGAAGATAGCATGCCAGCCAAGTGGAGGCAAGAGACAGAGCAAAGAAGAACATGCAGCTGAAATTCAAGCCCACAATTATAGTCACTGGGGTGCCTGTGAATCTGTGTCAGTGAGGTGACACAATGTTTTCAGTAAATCTTGTTTTTGTATAAACAGTTCTAACAGTTATCACAAATTAAATATACATTAAATCTTAAAAAACGACCTAGTCCATAATATTTCTTAACCACAGTAAAATATAGTCATTGCAAATTACCTATTAAATAAAGAATAGCTGCTTGATTATGCAGCAGACGCAAACTTTTTCTTCATTTTTATTCTAAAAAATGGAAATTGAGAAATAGCAAAGAAAACACACTATAAGCAGTAAATATTTAAGCTTGTGTATTTGACATTTACCTATTTCCTCTTTCCATTCCACTGCCTAGCCAAACACATGAGAAACTTTCCTTTGTGGCCAAAAATTTAGTCATTGATTTTGGCAAGATACTCAAATCTAGTCAAAGATACCTAATTCAAACTTCAAATATTACACTTAAAACACACCATTTAAAAATCCTCATGTAAAAATAAAGCAAGATTTTTTTCTAGGATACAAAACAAGCTTATTTAGAGGCAACATACATTGGTTAACATGTTAGTGAATAAGCATAAATAAGATGGCTTTTTTGTTTGTTTGGTTTTTGGTTTCTATTAGACAACAGCTGTTGCAAATCTATTTTCTTCACTAAAATTCAGTTTCTAACATAGTTAAAATTAAAAAGAAAAAAAAATAGTTCCAAATCATACACAAATAAGTTTGCATTGTTATACCAGAAACTTTTTAGAATATTCTGGGGTTTCACTGTGAGCCCTTTGAACAAGAATTTGCATTTGTGTAGTCTCAAATTCTCTAGAGAGATGATCTGAACAGGATCTGCTATATTCTGAAAAAAAAAAAGCCCCAAATCTCAAAACTCAAAAAGTAATACATGAGAAATGGGGAAGAAACCAAGCCAAACTACTGCAGTGTGAAAAGGCAACATCTGAAAACATACTAAATGTTTATCTGGCCCAAATCTCATTGTAGTGCTTCTTCTGGGTTGTCTGAAACTCATGGTCACTTTATAATGAGTACTGTAGTTTATTTAGGGAAATATCAGCATACACAATCAAATACCTTTCCTATTTGATTCAATTTAGAAGTTGTAGCTCATAAATATGTCAGTAATATTCCTGAAGCCTTATTAATAAACAATATCTGAAAAATCTAAAAATTATACATGGGGCAGGAAGGCACACACATGACAATGATTTGCTTAGGACAGAGTAGGAATGTGGAACTGAAATGAACCCTACATCATGGACCTTCGTTTTCTGCAGATGCCCTCCATCACATTGAGTAAATTTTCTTCTATTTCCAGTTTGTGAAAATTCTAACATGAATGTGTCAATTTTTAACCACATTTTCTGTAATTATTAAAACAACTTCAAAATATTTTATTTTAATGTATTAAATTTTGAATGTTAAACTAATTTTAATTCCTGAGATAAACATTAGTAATGTTGTAATTTTACATTTCTGAAATCAATTTCCTAATGTTTTATGAATTGTAGTCCATGGGAAATATTTGTCAAAGTGTTCTTATAATGACATTTTCCAACTCTGATATTAAAATTGTCTGAACTCAAAGAGTGGGCATGTACTTTTACTGTGGATTGATGAGACTGATATTGATTATTGACATTGATATCAATTGAAGCTGATAATCATGTGATAAAGGTCAAGAAGGAAGTTACTTGAGCATGAGACTTGATTTTTGTAATGATTTTTAATCATAATTTCACATTTACTGATTTCAAATTTCTCAGATTTAATTCAGATTGTCTATTTCTTCTTGAGTTTTTTAATAAATTGAATTTTCAAATAATCTGTCCATAAGTTATAAAATATGTTATAAAATTCTCCAATATTTTTGATATTTTAAACTTTTATGAGTGGTGATACTAGTTTATTAACTGATATAGAT
>CM053407.1:52731072-52741638 GCA_028644305.1 Xerus rutilus
TCAGTCTATGTCTCTTTATTGAGGCATTTAGGCCATTCACATCAGGGTTATCATTGAAGTATGATTTGTAGTCCCGGTCATTTTGGTTTAGTTTTGGTTTTTACCTTGACTTGGTTTCTCCTTTGATTGCCCTCCCCCCCTTTTTTAGTGTAGTTCCTCTCTGTATATTTTCATTGTTGGTTGTCATTTCCTCCTCATGGAATATTTTGCTGACAATGCTGTGTAATGCAGGCTTTCTTTTTATAAACTCATAACTTTTGTTTATCATGAAAAGTTTTTATTTCATCATCAATTCTGAAGCTCAATTTTGCTGGATATAAGATTATTGGTTGGCATCCATTTTCTTTCAGAGTTTGGTATATGTTGTTCCATAATATCCTGGCTTTCAGGGTCTGGGTTGAAAAATCTGATGATATCCAAATTGGTCTCCCCTTATATGTAATCTGATTCCTCTCTCTTGTGGCCTTTAAAATTCTATCCTTATTCTGTATGCTGGCATTTTCATTATAATGTGCCTTCGTGTTGATCTGTAGTAATTTTGTACATTTGGTGTCTTGTAAACCTCTTGTATCTGATTTTCCAATTCATTTTTCATGTTTGGGAAATTTTCTGATACTATTTCATTGAAGAGATTGTGCATTCCTTTGGTTTGAAATTCTGTGTTTTCTTCTGTCTTGATAAATCTTAGATTTGACCTTTTGATGCTGTCCCATAATTTTTGTATGCTCTGTTCATGATTTCTCACCATCTTCACTGTATGGTCAACTTTATTTTCAAGATTGTATAGTTTGTCTTCATTGTCCTAGGTTCTGTCTTCCAGGTGATGCTTTCTATTGAGATTTTTATTTGGTTTATTGTTTTCTTTATTTCAAGAATTTCTGATTTTTTTTTTCACAATCTCTAACTCTTTCTAAAGTAATCTTTTGCAACCTGTATTTGCTCTCTTATCTCTTTGTTAGAGTGATCAGTGGTTGCCTTTATTTGCTCTCCTATTTCTTTGTTGGATTGATCACTTGTAATTATTTAATTCATAGATCATTTTAATTATGTACATTCTGAATTCTTTCTCTGACATTTCATCAACTGTGCTGTCAATGAATTCTATTACTGTGGTATCTATGTTTATTTGGAGCACTTTCTTCCTTTGTTTTTTCACGTTGATTGTGTATCTTCCTTTCTTGAAATATCGATCTGTGGTATTGCGGTTTCTATCCTATAATCTTGTAGTGGCACTACAGATTACCTGTATTTCACCTTGGAGTTACTTCTAGTCCTCAGCATGTGTCCCCAAATGGACACTATTGCCACTAAAGTTGGGGAGGCAGTAGTGGAAGTACCTCAAGAGGGCAGTAAAATGGCCTTGGCTGGGCTCCCTATATGGTCCCTGCAGATGGTTTTGGGCCCTCTCTTGTGCTCCCACCAGTTGGCAGGAACTCTGGCCCAGAACTGGGGGTGATCTCAGGCCTCACTTAGGTTGGGTCTCCCTCAGGGGTCTCTGTGGGTGGCTCTTACCATGGGTTTGGACTCCCCTGTGGCTGACGGCTAGCAACTTGGGTCTGCCCTTGGCTGGGTTCCCATGGTAGTCCCTGAAGGCAGTTTTGGGCCCTCTCTTGTGCTCCTGCTGGGTTAGCAGGAACTCTTGCCCGGAACTCCATTTTAACTATTTTAAGCAGAAAGATTTACTCGAGGCAATTTTGTGGCTTATAGAATCCTTGGAGGAATTGAAGGTGGGTGGTGTAGCTAGATGCAGCCCATAAAAGGCAGCCAAGGGAAACTCTTAAGTGCAAGACTCTTCTGGAGAAACCCTAAAACACTGGCTGCTGCCATTTGGCACTTACGACAACAGAAACCAGATGCTAGAATCTCTGACAGGACCATCTTAGAAAACAAAAAACCTTCTCCTAAGTGTTTACATTATGTGCCTATCTTCTCCTGCAGCCTCAAGTTTTATCCTCTCTCCTAATTCTTTGCCAGAATTTATACCTGAAAGATTCTAGAATTCTGGCTGCAAATGAGTCTCTTAAATTTGTATTTTAGTTTTTAAACATTGCCATTTAGGAAGGTATGCTGAACAGGGGATGGAATTCACAATTTCTTCTGGAGAATTTTAGTCTATGTCACCTTTTCTGCTTATCATGAGTCATCTAAGGAGGGAGAATATAATCAAAGTGATCCAGATACTTAAATATTATAAATACTTTGAGTGAAAGAGCATAGTCACATAAGCTTATAAATTATCAAAGCTGAGAAAGACTTGTGTTTTATTTATTTATTGGGGGGGGGTACCAATGAGCAACATCCCCAGTCTTATTTTGTATTTTATTTAGAGACAGAGTCTGAGTTGCTTAGTGCTTCACATTTGCTGAGGCTGGCTTTGAACTCACGATCATCCTGCCTCAGTCTCCTGAGCCAGAGATTTGCATTTTCATATTAGATAGAACGTTAGATAATTATTTTAGGAGGCATTGGGTTACATTGAATAGATCAAGCCATATGAAGATGTAGTACTTTGTAAAATTAAAATTTTCAGAAGAATAGAGATAAAAAATGGCTGAAAATATGAATAACTCAAACTGTACGGAAAAATATGAGAAGTAGGGTTTACTTTTGTTTTATTTAAAGTTATTCATCAGAGTAGAGATCATTTATCCAGTACATTATTATTTTTTACTTTTATACTGACAATATGCCATTTTGCTTTGATTTTATAACTTTTAATGTATTCTTTTTGCCTTTAATTTGTAAATTTTGAAATCTTTATTAAATAAAATAATCAAAAAACCAATATCTACAAAATCCAAGTGGACCATCTGATAAACTGTGAAGGAATGCTGAAGAATACAAGGAATGCAGCTACACCCTAGAAAATCACTTAGCACTGTAGAAATAACTTTCAGTTTATATAAAGAGAATTTCATAATCATGAGTAATATGCTTTTTCTTACTTGATAGTGATTATCTTTTCCCTTGCTGGATAATTCCAGCATGAACCCACTTAAAAATTAATTTATCAAGAGTTTAGAGTGTACAATATACTGTGCTAGAGGCTGAGAAGAATTTATATGTAGTTTTCACAAAATTTTAATTATATCCTTAAATACTGAGTCATAATAAATTTTAGAATATATATTTATACTTGACATGCAAAAACTATACAATTATTGGGACATTGTAAAGCTTTTGTATTTATATCAGACTATTTTTAGCAGATCATACTTTATTAATGATGTATAAAAACTTTAAAAATTTTTTTCAAAATTATTAGCTTAAAAAAAGTTTCTTCCAAAGTGTAATTCCTTTTATCAAAACAAACGCATGAATTAGTCCATACTCAATAAGAATCTTAATCTCTAAAAGTAATTTCCAGCTGAACCTTGTTTGTGATTATAAAAGATTAGTCTCCCATTGTAATCTAATTTGTCCTTTTAAAAAAAATTAAAATATTTTTTACACAATATCTTTATTTTATTTATTTTTATGTGGTGCTAAGGATTGAACCCAGTGCCTCAAGCATGCAAGGCAAGAACTCTACCACTGAGCTACAATCCCAGCCCCTGTCCTTTTTTTAACTTTTAAAAATGTTGTTACTATTAAAGAGATAATCTGTTTTCTCAAATAAATAAAGTTGTGCAAAATATTTGGTATGATCAAAATCACAGTTAAACTCTTTTTATTTTTTTAAAAAATTTATTTTTATTTATTGTATTTAGATATACTTTGCAGTAGGGTATATTTTGACATATTATACCTACATGGAGTACAATCCATGCCACTTAGGATCCTATTCTTGTGTTTGTACATAATGTGGAGTTACAATGGTGTATTCATAGATGAGCAAAGTTATGTCCAATTCATTCTACTATATTTTTTATTCCCATCCTCCCCTGCCTTCCCTCAGTCCTATTGTCTAATCCAGTGAACTTCTATTCTTCTCATCCCTACCCTCCCTTGTTTTGTGTTAGCAACCACATATCAGAGAGAACATTTGGTATTGGGATTTTTGGGGACTGGCTTATTTCACTTAGCATGATATTCTCTAGTTTCATCCATGTACCAGCAAATGCCATAATTTCATTCTTCTTTATGGCTGAATAAAATGACACTGTGTAAATATGCCTAGTGAAATTCTACCTAAAACTATCACAATCATTTTTTAATGCTTTTATTTTATTTTTTTATGTGGTGGCTGAGGATTGAACCCAGTGCCTCACAAATGCTAGGAAAGCTACTCTACCACTGAGCTACAGCACCATCCCTATCATAACCATTTTTAACAATCGCAATCAATAATAATGATAAAATTCTAGATAGGAACCAGGAATTCAGCAATTCTCAGGTTTTTTACTTGCTTTCAGAAAAACTTATCTTGAAGCCGAACTAATGATACTCAAACTTAATGCATATCAGATATATCTGGGAATCTTTAGGCACCTAGAAAATTGAACTGATTTTAGAAGTAGCATTGACATCCATATTTTTCCTGAGTTAAGTGATTATACAGCTAGAGTAAGGGTGTGCTGTGCTGGACATAACTTTAGTAGGTTGTTGTGAACACAGAACATAATATATTGTGCTTATGTTAATCAACTGTATAACTTATCAATGAAAGCATCTAATCAGGGTTTTTTTCTTTTTGTTTCGTTTTGTTTAGAGATGGGTGTTGAACCCAGGGTCTCTTGCATGATAGACAAGCATTCTACCAATGAGCTACATCCCATATCCATAGCCCTAAGTGGTTCTTGAAGCTTTGATTATTCAACCTGTGCTTATTTTCAGCATTTTTCAGATGAAATTAAAAAATTATTTAACTATTTACATGATCTAAGATCGCTGTATTTAATTCCTGTGTTTTGAAATCAAGTGATTACTGAATTCGATATGTATATGCATTTAGGTCTTTATAAAATATTATAACATCCTGGGTAGATTGTTACACCTAAAATATTCTATGCTTCTTCTAGTAATTCTTAAATTTAGATGTTGGATGACTATAGACAGTACTTCCCAGACCTCACTGGAACTGAGGTTCCAGATAAGATTTAGGTTCAGGCAATAAACTATGATTTCTTTGCATGATGTTTGGAAGGTGTATTGGAATAGATTCCAAGTTTTTGATGTAATTGCCATTTCTGCTGGTAAGAAGAGATGTTCAGGTACTTAGTTGTCTAAATCAAATAAGCACTGGTTTGAGTATTCAGTTTTATATATTGGAGTTAAAAGGCAGGGCCTGAGAAATCCATTTTACCAGTGTGGTTTATGATAAAGGAGGTATAGTTATGTGTGTGGCAGCCTTATAGCCATGGTTTCCTAATTACAGACATGACTGAATTTATCAGGTTCCGGGTCCTGGCAGGGAGGATGATTCTAGAAGTGCTATCTTCCTGACAATAGAAGTGGCACTGGCTCCTTTGGTAGTTCAATTGAGTGGTGTGTCTTTGGAAGTCATTCCCAGGGGGTATGAAATGTATTGAAATCTTTTCTCCTATGTCCTAAATAAGAATGGAATGTTTTAGAAACTTCCTTTATTTCTATTATATTTTTGCTGAGGTACTACAAGCTAAAATGAATGCACATTCCTATTTTGATTATACTGCATGAATTTGTTAAACTAGAATATAATGTTTCTCACCTCTAAGGCATTAGGTTAGAATAAGTGAAGCAAGAAGTGAAATTAGACAAAAGTCATGTCTTCAGATAACAGATCATTGAGATTATTTTGACCCTGCCTTTGATTATGTTATTGATAAATTGTTTTGGAAGTTTTATCAATAGTTCTTGCTGGAAAGACCATGCATGACAGCTACCTACTATAAGAGGTGATCCAAAGCACTTTGACATGAAATTCAGTTTTTAACTCTAGTTTTGATTAATCAAACCAAGACTCTGGTAAGATAAATCAACATACAAGATCTCAGGAAAGCAGTTAGAGAAACAGAATAATGATACTCATGATGGCATTCTGGGGAAGTTGACTGGCACTAATTGGACGAGTACTTGAGCTCCAGGTACTAAGCTGAGGATGAAAGAGGCCATCACTGCCAGGAAGACCTGACGGGATTCTAGATTCAGGAAATAAAAATACAGAATGTCCGGTTACATTTAACATTCAGGTAAATAACAAATACTGTGTAGTGCAGTTGACCCTTGCATGGGTTATGGTGTTGACTTCCATGCAGCTGAAAATGCTTGTAATTTTTGATTCTTCCAAAACTCAGCTACTAATAGCCTGTTACTGACCATAAACTTCATTGATAATATAAATTGTTAATTAACACATATTCTGTATGATATATAATGGTGAAAATGCATGAGATTTGCAAGATATCCCTTTTTACTATAATGTATAATTTACCAGGGAAGGAATGTGACTGCTCACATTGACATGATCAGTAGAAACTTCTAGCTTCACATGATGTCTAAAATGGATAATAAACACCAGAGCTCACTGCAGTTGCAGCAGTGGGCAGGGATGGTGCCTAAGAAATTATTACAGAGGGCCAATATGTAATACAGTAAATTTTAGGTAGCTATGATTCAATACTGCATGTTTACATTTGTTCACATTTCTCTAGACTACAAATGGCACTGTGTATGGTATATAAGTGTATGTATAACTTTGATAAATTTTAACTTTTCATAGTAGATGTTTGCATGTTTTATGACAGTAAATAATAAAACAGAGTACTATCTACATATATTTTATGAACTCATGACATATCTTTATATATTTTTACATTTCTAGGCAATAAAGCTCCTCTGAATTTTTTTTAGCATTGTCACAAATCTAGGAAAGAAGGAAGAAAGGAAGGAAGGGCAGAACAATCTGTGTATAAGTGGAACAGTGCAATGAAAAAGTACGTTGTTGCTGGGCGCGGTGGCGCACGCCTGTAATCTGAGCACTTTGGGAGGCTGATACAAGAGAATTGCGAGTTCAAAGCCAGCCTCAGCAACCGTGAGGCACTAAGCAACTCAGTGCATGGGGAATAATCACACTAAAACAATCCATTGTTCATCTGAATTCAAGTTTAATTGGATGTTCATTGTATGTTATCTGACAACTTGCAATAAACAAATGAACAAATAATCCTAAGGACCAGAATCAAGATTCCATGTTTCATCTCTGAAGGAAACAAAGCAGAGCTGCAGTTCTATATAAAATGTAAGTACTCGTCAGAGTTTCAAAACTAAGGTTAATTTTTTTTTAATCCAGTCTCAAAATGGGCATGTTTTCTCAAGCAAGGGAATAGGAACCCATATGTTGAAACTGGGTTTTGCATTATAAGAGGAACAGAAGACCCTCAGTGGCGTGATGGTATGCCACTGAGCTTCTGATTCCCTATTCAGCCTTGGCTAAAAGCAATATTAATTTTCAAACATAGCACTAGAATAAAATTTATGAAAATCAAAGTATCATCATTGGCAAAATTTGTACAATGATTAAAGCCGGGAACAAATACAGGCTGCTCATAGCATTTGAAAATTGCTGAATCTTAACTATACATTTGGATTTTATCTGCTGCCCTTTCTCAGGGTTCGCTGGAAACCTACTATTCCTTGACTGTTCTGATGAGTTATTTTCACTCTGCCTTGCTGAGTCTCACCCTGAATTTTAACTTTTCTTACTTGCTATTATCAGCTGCCTGGTTTGTCATCCAGAATGCATCTGAGAAATCAAAGCCCATTATAAGTATAGAATTTCCATTTGTTAAAATTGAACTATTTTTGCCATATTCAATCCCAAAGTTCATTCACCATGTTACCACTTCTCTTCACTCATATAAAAAATTTTGAAAGATCCTGGGTAATACATCTTTCTGAACTACATTTAAGAACATTAGACACTGAGGCTTCATTTTTCACTTCAAATTATGCATCATTTATAAGACTTGTGAATTAAACTATGACAAATAAGACTATTGTTAACTGTAGGCTTTGGGGTTTTCGCTACTTTCATACTGCTCTGTGAATACCGTTGATTTGATTGTGGCCATTGTCCTCCATTAATTTCTGATTCTGCATTTAAAGTGATTTTAAAGCAGTAGAGATTTGTTAAAATTTTTGAAAGTCTAAATGGATTTTCTCTTTCCACATAATTTTTCTTTAAAAAATGAAGTCTGTTATTTAAATTAATCTGGATCAAGATAAAAGAAATAGAAGTTTTATTTCCATATAATATCCATGAAGGCAAGAAATTTTTACCTTTGCAACAGTAAGCTGAAAATACGTTTCTTTTGTGAAAAATATATATGTGACAAATGAATGTGGCATTAAAAAGTCTAAGCAATTTTCAGATCTTTAATTACTCTCTCAATATTTAAAATCATCTACAACAGCTTATACCTCCCTTCTCACTTCTAGATTCATATATAAAGCTCTTAGATATCTTCTTTGGATTATAACAGTTACCTCAGATATGATATATCTAAAATTGAGTTCCTGATGTTTAGTTCTTCATATCTTTTCAAGTTGCTCAAGGCTAAAACCTAATAAATGGATTTTCCTTTCTTCCAGATCCCACCTATAACCATGTCCTTTTACTTCTTCATTTTCAAAAGAATTTATCAAATCTGCCCACGGCATTGTGTTTCTGCTGTGACCCAGCATAGATTATTTTACATTCCTTTCTTTTCCTCTTCGATTTATTTTGTATTCATCATTGTGTTAGTCAACTTTTTATCATTAGGACAAAACATCTGATAAGAACAACTTTAAAACTGAAATGCACATTTGGGGTCACAGTTTCAGAGGTCTTAGTCTATGTTTGGCTGACTCCATTGGTCTGGGCCTGAGATAAGGCAGACTATCATGACAGAAACACATTGCAGAGGAAAGCTTCTTAGCTCATAGTAGCCAGCAGAGGGAAGGATAGAGGAAGGGTTGGGGGGAGAGAGAGAAGTTGATAGCAGGGGAGAGAAAGAAAAATAGAGAGAGAGAGAGAGAACGTGAGCGCCAGAGACAAACTGTAGTTCCCAGGGCATGTCCCTAGTGATATGCTGCTTTCAGCCTTAGCCTATCTCCCTACAGTTACCACACATAGTCCATTCAGCTATCAATGGATTAATCCATTGATGAGGTCAGAGCCCTAATCATTACCTAAAAGCCACACCTCTGAACCTGCAGCATTGGGCACTGTGCTTACAAAAGATGAACTATTGGGGGGACATTCCATATCGCAAGTATAACAATCATCCTTAATATTTAAATCAAAATGAAATGAGTTCATGACAATTCCCCTCACTGTTTCTGCAAAGGCTCCATGTATTTTCATTGCATTTAAACATCTTATTAAA
This sequence comes from Xerus rutilus, assembly GCA_028644305.1. Taxonomy (NCBI): domain Eukaryota; kingdom Metazoa; phylum Chordata; class Mammalia; order Rodentia; family Sciuridae; genus Xerus; species Xerus rutilus. The sequence continues at coordinate 52,740,363 of CM053407.1, forward strand.
ACTGTGGATGAAGCCGGGAGTGGTGGTGCACACCTGTAATCCCAGCACTTCTGGAGGTTGAGACAGAAGAATCACGAGTTCAAAGTCAGCCTCAGCAATGGTGAGGCACTAAGCAACTCAGTGAGACCTTGTCTCTAAATAAAAGACAAATTAGGACTGGAGATGTGGCTCAGTGGTCAAGTACCCCTGAGTTCAATCTCTGGTACCAAAAAAAAAAAAATCTATGTATAAGCTCCTCTGGTCTCTTCTCCATTGTCAACACATACTATTTTATGTCTATTCACTCACACCAGTTCAGCCACATTTGCCTTATTTTGGTCTATAAATATACTTATTTTGGTCTATAAATATACATACTTCTTCATTTTTTAAAATGGAATAATTTGAATTTAATGTGATATTCTAAATAACCACACCTGTGGTATACTAGAAAAAGTCAATTCAAATTTGTATGATTTTCTTAGATTTTTGCTTATTAGATTTTGTAATAATCTAAGCCTGGTCTAATATGTTCTTAGGTATCATTTTGTTTAGGCTTAGAACTTTATGTTTAATTATTACTGATATTTTTCTTTAGCTTTAAATTTAAATAATTCATTTTTAGTAAGTACAAATGTTTTAGTATCTCAAACTAATAGTACAATTTTAAGAAAATATGAACAATTCCACCATTTACTGAAAAAAGTATTCTTTATGTAAATCAGAGTAAATATAGACATTAACTTTTGATTCTAAAAAATGATTCTATATAGCCATATTTCAAAAACTATAACTATATTGTTTTTGCACAGTCTATGAAATGAATTTTTATTCATTTTATTATTTTGCATTAAATAATTTAAAATATTTCTAAAGTAAACTTCTGAAGCACTAAATAGATCTATGATAGAAGTAAAATAGTGGACAAAATACTTCTTTCATCATTCATTTATTATGCTAGATTAAAATAGAAGTAGGGATGCTGACATCTGCTTCCTTTTAAATGTAGGAAAAATTACAAAAATTTTTTATGAAGATGTAAGAAAAGAAAGTACTTATGATGAATTTTTCCCTAAAGGCCTTCATAATAATGTTTTGTGATTACCAGTGTGGACTTAAATGTTGAAATGAAAGTTACACATTTAAAATGTAATATATTTTGTTAGGATAATATGGGTCATATTATTGCTGAAAAAAACTGGGATAAATTCCAAGTTGACAATTTATAATTTGGAGCAAAGTAAAATAACTTGTAGAATCACTCAGCAAATGAATTAACTAATTTTCAGTTTTAAAA
>CM053407.1:52741738-52753439 GCA_028644305.1 Xerus rutilus
TTGGGGACATGGCCTTAGGGTATATATATTTGTATCTGGTGAATGGAGTCTCTCTATCTCTCTCTCTCTGCTTTTGATCATCACGTGAGCTGCTTTCCTCTGCCACATTCTTCCTCCATATTGTTCTGCCTCACCTTGAGACCTGAGGAATAAATCCAGCTATCTATGGATTGGAGACCTCTGAAACTGTGAGCCCTCAAATAAACTTTTCTTCTCTACCATTGTTCTGGTCAGGTCCTTAAGTCACAGCAGTGAAAAATCTGACTAAAAGCAGAAATTGACACCAGGAGTAGGGTCATTGCTGTGACTAACCTGACCATGTGATTCAGAATATTGGAGCTTTTTGGAATTGGTTGGAAGAACTTTGAGATGTGTAGTTCTTCAAGCTGGAAATGCTTTAGGTTGTGGTAAACAGAGCTTAATGGCTGATTCTGGTGGGAGCTCAGGAGACCATAATGCAAACAGAACTCTGGACAGTGAAGACAGGGCTCAAGAGGGTTTAGACAAGAAGCGGAGCCTATTAGAATTTGGAATAGAGACCATTCATATTATGTTATCACTGAGAAGTTGTCTGCATTTTGCTCATGTCCAGAGACTTTCTATGAGTCTCATTGTAAAAGTGATGGACTTCTTAATCTGGTAGAAGAAATTTCTAAGCATCATAGAATTCATGAGGTAGCATGGATATTGCTGGTGGCTTTTATCCGAATTTATTGTGATATTCAGGAACAGAAAGCTGAGCAAAAAGATTTGAAAAACTTGAATTTGAAAGATGAGAGTAAAACTGAGGCTAAGGAAGTTGCAGTGTCAAAGACATTACTGCCACTAGAAAAATGCTAAAAACTTTGTGCAGAGACTATAAGAAAGATGGCCTGAGGGCATTTCAGGAGATGGAAAGACCACACTAATCTCAGACTTAAGGAAGTAAAAGTAAAAATTTGAAGAGACCAATGGGACACCCTTCTTGCACAAGGGTGCCTAGGAAGTTTTTTCAACATGCTCAGCTACCCAGGCACTCAGAGCCTGCTGCAGACTTGGCTACTGCTCAAGATGGTAGGAGACCTTGACGTCAACCATGTGGTGCTAGTTCTGCAGGAATTCAGGGTGCTGGAGCTAGGGAGTCATGGAAGCTTCCACCAGGATTTCAAAGGAAGGCCTTGGAGCCAGGCAAAGTGCATCAAGTTCAGTGTCCCTGTGGGCGCTCCCTGAGAAGGCAAGGTGAGGAGACGTGAGGAGGAAGCTAAAGGTGCAGTAGAGACTCCTGAGCAAAATACCAGTAATGTCCTGAGACATTGTCCCAGGAAAGCTACAGGAATTGAGCAGAGACAAGCCAACAGAAAGGCCACTTGTGCTACAACCAACAAGGCTACATAGGCAGAGCTACACAAGCCTTTTTGAGAGAACATCATGATGCCATGTGCTCCAGATGGCAGACACAGAACTACAGGACTTATTTGCCCAGCTAGATTTTAGTATTTCTTTGGTCCCATCCTTTTTCTCTATGCCCCTATTTTTATGAATGGAAATATTTACTCTCTACTTTATATTTTGGGTACTTGTAGATTGCTTTTAATTTTACAGGAGCTCACAATGCAAGATTGATTGAGCTTCAGAGAAGACTTTGGACTTGAACTTTGAGCAATATCAGAACTGTTAAGACTATGGGGACTTTTGAAAATTGATAAAATTTATTTTGAATTGTGAGATGGTTGAGAGCTTTAGGGGGCCAGGGGAAGAATGTTATGGTTTGGATGTGCTATGTTCTCAAAAAAACTCATGTGTGAGACAATGCAAGAAGGTTCAAAGGAAAAATAATTGGCTTTTGAGATCCTTAACCCAATCAGTGAATTAATCTCCTCACAAGAATTAACTGAGTGCTAACTGAAGGCTGGTAAGGTGTGGCTGTAGGAGGTGGGACATCAGTGGTATGGCTTTTGGGTATATATATTTATATCAGGTGAGTAGAGACTCTGTCTCTCTTTCTCTCTCTCTGTTTCTTGATCATCATGTTAGCTGCTTCCCTCTGCCACACTCTTCTGCCATGATGTTCAGCTTAGCCTGGAGCACCAGGGAATGGAGCTGGCTATCTATGGACTGAGACCTCTGAAATGGTGAGCCCTCAAACTTTTTTTTTCCTACCATCATTCTGGTCAGATCCTTTAGTAACAGCAGCAAAAAAAGCTGATGAAAACAGGTATGATTGTATTGAGAAATGCTTAGAAATAAGAGACTTCTAGATATGTCTATGAGGGTGTTTCTGGAGAAGATTGACATATGATACAGCAAAGTGAAGAGGAACCTTAACCCTGAATGTGGACAGAAACATCAAATAGGCCAAGAGCCCAAGAAGAACAAAGGCTTAATAAGGGCCTTTGGTCCCATCCTTTTTTTCTATGCCCCTATTTTTATGAATGAAAATATTTACTCTCTACCTTTATATATTGGATACTTGTAAAAGTGCTTTTAATTTTACAAGCGCTCACAATGCAAGATTGCTTTGAGCCTCAGAGAAGACTTTGGACTTGAACTTTGAGCAGTCCCAGAACTGCTGATACTGTGGAGACTCTTGGAAATTGACAAAATTTACTTTTCATTGTGAGATTGTTGTGAGCTTTGGCGGGGCACTGAAGATGCAAGCTCAATTCATCGATTGCTGCTACCATCACCCAAGGACATCAGACTCCATCCAGCTCCTTAACTCATCTAATGTGGATACTCAGCATTGATTCACCAGAAATCTTTCAGGCCTTCAGCCTTGGACTGGGGCTACGTCATTGGTCCCTCTTGCTCTGACGATCCAGCTTCTTGGAAGATGTGCTACTGGTTTCTCCAGCTCTCTCGAATTCAGATAACATTGTGGAACTATCCAGCTTCTAATCATGTAAGATAATATAATAACTCATCTCTTATGATCATGCATATACACATCCTATTGGTTCTGTTACTTTAGAGAAACTTAATTCAGGAGGCCTTCATGGAGTGAGGCATATGCAGGAAAAATGAAATTCCTTCAGAAAATCTAGTAGTCAAGAGAGAATCCTGTCTGATGTGTTGCACATGACAATAATATGAGATATAGAGAAGAAAATATTTTTAGGTTCAGTGTGGATACACCTTTTGTCACTCTTTGAAAGGAAATAAATTTATATGAAAATTAAAAATACATCAAAAGCTAACGATAACAATAGCAGTAACAATAATACTATTATTTTTAAAAGAATAATGCACCCAAACACCTCTTTAGTGGAATATCAACAAAGAAATAAAGTTAAAGAGTAGCATACTATTGGTGTGAGGTGACACTAGTAACCTAGAACAATGGGACAAATCACAGTGATATGGACAGTGGGCTTAAGAAACAGTAGAGCCAAATAGCTGCTGGCTTACATGGAACCATAAAAGGGTGGCATTCCTATGGGAGTGTTTGGGGAACATAAGGCTGAAAACACGGAGAAAAATAAGAGGGAGTTCAGCAGTGGACCAGGTGGGTGCCAGAGAAGATATGAAGATAGGATGTGTATATGCTAATGTACCTGAGAGAAAACAAGGAGATATGGCCCAGGCTATTAAATTAGAGGCCTTTAAATCTAACTGAAAAGGTAGCATCATTTCTATCCCAGGCAACAAAGGCATATGATATATTAATTTTATTCTTTACATTTTTTTCTTCCTTCAATGCTGGGAAATAAACCCAGGGCCTTTCAAATTCTAGACCAGTGCTATACCACTGAGCCACATCCCCAAACCCCTTTATTTTTGACTAATAGTAAATGAAGTGTTCAGCCCATGGTTCATTTCATCTGAAGAACAAATTAGGATGCGTAAATAGCGATATTTGTATTTTGGATCCTTATTTCTTAACTACTCTAACAGGACAAGTATGCAATCCTTTACTCAAAATTTCAAAATCCATGGTGTTCTGAAATCTGTTTTCTGATAAATCCCATTGGTACCAAAAATGGAATGATCTAAATTATTAGGAAAAAAGAGGGAGGTCAATGGGGGAAGAGAAAGAGGAGAATATAAAGAGAAGGAATAAAAGAAGAAAAATAAATAAGGAAGGTGCTACAGTTTGCATCTAGAATGTACCAAAAGGGCCTATTTGTTAAGATTTGGTCCCCAGTTTGGCACTCTTGGAAGTTGGTAGAACTTTTAAGAGATGGGGCATAATAGACCTAATAGAAGATTTTAGATAATTTGGAGTTGTCTTGAAAGGGGAAATGGGGTCATGGTCTCTTTTGTCTCTTTTTCACATTTCAACTATGAGGTAAATAGTTTGCTCTGTTACACAATCCTGCCATGATGTGCTGCCCCCAACTACAGGCCTAAAAACATTATGTCCTGATCTTCTAGAACCTTCAAAACTGTGAGCCTAAAAAACCTTTCCCCTTTTTAAATTGATTTATATCTGGTATTTGTTGCAGTAACAGAAAAATAAACACAGAAAAAAGGAAGAAAACCTGATTTGAAATAATATGAGGTTATTTATAACCCTAATGTAAATATTCATATAATTCACTTCTAATCTTTTGGTTAAAGTGATATTATTTTAGCATCTCTATATGGAGGTGTTTCATTAAAAATAGCATATAAAAATTCTTAAAATTCAAAAACAAAAATGAATTAAAAATTGTATTTTGCAACACATATAACCCTAAGAGTGAAGAAAGGTCTTTGTACACATAGTTGAAGAAGATTATAGAAAATTAGAATAAATGACAAATGAAATAATAACTGGAGTAGTCTGCCTGCCTGCCTGTTCTCTCTCTTTCCTACCCAAATATTCACTGAGTAGTAGATCAATGCTAGCCACTTTACATACAACTGTAATCAAGAGTCACGCTTCATGTCTTAGTAGGTCTTATAGTCCATCAATTAATTAGGCAACTTTAGTAGAGTATAAGAATTGTGTTGGAAGATGGTCAGAATACTAGTGGAACAAATAAGAACATACACACCTAGATGTTAGTGTCTGGGAAGTTTAATTAGTTTGCATAATAGAGTGAGAAGAATTTGAGTTTCTAGGAATAATCAGAGGGAGAAATACAGAAACAGGCAATAGCAATAGTTATTAATGTATACACAACACTCCTTACTTATGGGAAGCAGGCACTGTTCACAGCAACCCTATGAAATATCTGTTAATATCCCAATTTTACAGAGAATTTATGGCATGAAAAAATAGGCAAGATGCATTTCTTATAATAGGTCATACACAAATTGGTTCTGGCAATAGCTTTCACATTGTTTCTTTGCAAGGGTAAAAGGGCCTTCTCTCATACTCCATTTGACCCACCTGAACTGGATTATAGTCTGTCGGAAATACTGAAGAAATATTATCAGTATAATGTCTGTCAAGCTGATATTATTTGTTTAAAGACATTATGTGATCAATTGCCAGCAATCTAGAACCACCTGTCTCCAATTACAATGCTGTGTAGAATGACTGGAGTTGACAAAGTCATGAAAGTTACAATTCTAACACAAATTGAAGGAAAAAGAAATTCTTGTTTCTAGGAATGGTGATTAATCAAACACACTATTCTTAGAAATTGATTTAGAAAATGTAACCCTACATTAATTTGTTCAGTTATTTATGTTAAATATAAGCAGAATGCATGTTTGAATATCTTTTTTCTATACAAGCCATTTTTTTAAATGCCAACTACATGTATTACAAAAATGCTTGAAATTCTTTTGGAATTTTTTACAAGTAGATTAAAAAGATTTTGTAAGAAATCAATATTATTATTAAATATTCTGAGCATAAATTTAAAATAAAATAGTTTAAATGACATTTAAACAAATAATAATTTAAACAAAGCAAATTATACTTGCTTTGTCTTGAAAAACATGTAGAATTACATTTGAAATATAAAAGCTCTAATGTGTTTCATAATAGATGATACTTTTTAAATTTTTTTCTATATAAAATTAACAGCAAAACAATGCTGATCATAACTAAATGGATTAATGCACTGAAAATCAAATTAAGGGTCTGATACATCCAGTCTCAATATTGTATTGATTGCTCTAATATAGATCTAGGATACAATGTAGTTATTGGAGTTTGTGAAAACAAGGAAGAATATTTTTAAAGTATCATGTACTTATGTTTCCATGGAAAGTATTTTATGTAGGTAATTCATTTGAAATTACTTTTCACGACTTTCTAAGTTACTTTTAGATTTCAACAGAAAGAATGTTTATATATGTGAAAAATGAAGTACAATCCTTCTTTGGAATAAAAGACGGATTTTAAAAGAAGTTTTCTCTTAAGTATTTATTATGAAAAAGTTTGCTGTTTTCTCCTTAAGTTTCATTGTATTATATCATAGGTATGGTTTGGAGAAATCATTTACTTGATAACTATTTAAAAAATTTATAATAAAATCCTAAAGGAACCATTATCCTTGAGATGAGAGAAATGCCATATGGTTATAAGGTATGTTGTCAGTGTTCCTTCTAGTGAAGTAAGGGAATACTGACAAAATTTAACCTGGCATTAAAAAAAATAACTGGGAATATGTTCTGGTGAATGTATTTTTCATGACCTATAGCAAAATTCGAAGTGTAGATATTATATGAAGGTAACTACTAAGTTCCACTTTATATAGTAGTTTGCCAATGACCTGTGAGATAAATTTAGGGAACATTTCTAAGAACTATATAATACTCTCCAGTTTTATTTTTAAAAATATTTAAATAAAATTATTAGAAATGAGTGAAAAAATAAGAAGTATAGGGGATTAATTCCATTTTGAATTCAACTCTGTTCTTGGATAGAGTTGATCAGTGCTTCTCTTATGCTAAATCAGAATACACATTTCTTTTCTTTTTTCGTTGGTAAGATAAATAGCAATTTATTAGTTTTTTGCAAGTCCCTGGTATTAAATTGTATATTCTTTGAGGACCAATGACATCCTTTCTCCTTACGCCATGCATTGTGCCTAGCATATAGAAAACAATCAACAAATCTTTGTTGAGTAGATCTAAATGTAAATCCTTAATAATAAAAAATTGTGCTAATAGAAAAATATAGTTTTCCTTTTATTTCTTGCTGTTATGTGCTTTTTCAGGCAGCTATTCACATCAGGAGTTTCCATAAATGTCTATAACTAGGCATAATTATTGCAGCCTTGAAGAAAGAGATGAGGAGTAGATTGGGTCAATGGCATGATTTGAAGCAAGTGTAAAGATAGAGAATAAAACACAATTGCTCTGAGTGTGGTGCAGAACTAATAAAATCAGAAGATATATGAATATGACATTTTAGAAAATCATTGGACATGTGAACAAAGGGCAGGAAGAATGTGTTAACTGCAAAAAACAGAGTAAAAATGGGTCCTGGCTGGGAATGGATAATGCACAGAAAAATGTGAAAAAAAAATTCTTAGAAGCAGAGTTTTTAATGATAGTTAATCCTGAATTCTTCCTGAGCTCTACATTTGTGTTTCAATTTTCTTCTAGAAATCTCCACCTAAATGTTTTATAGGTTCTTTAACCTCAATCTCAATATTTTGAAAACTTGATTTCCATCTACATCCCAATTTCAATCCTCCTGTTATATTTTGTGTTTGAGAAATACAACTACCACATAAGATCTTTGTTCCCCACCCAACTCCAATTATTATATATATATATATATTTTTTTTGGTTGAGGGGAGCACTGAGGATTGAACTCAGGGGCACTCAACCACATCCTCAGCCCTATTTTGTATTTTATTTAGAGACAGGGTCTCACTATGTTGCTTAGCACCTCACTGTTGCTGAGACTGGCTTTGAACTCTCCTGTCTCAGCCTCCCAACCACTGGGACTACAGGCATGAGCCACCATGCCCGGCTCATCAGAAATCATCTTCAATAGTTTAATTCACTTTGCAGCCTTAAGTTCTCCTTAAACTCTTCTTTTTTCATGTTTCTTCTATTTGTCTTAATTTCTGGTGCTTATAATTTCTCGTTTCACTTTTTACAAAATCTTTCTAAACTGTCTTTTTGCCTCAAGTTGTAAATTTCTAATCCACAGGATCAGCAAAAGTTCAAATGTAAATCTCTGCTTAAAACTCCTGCCATGTTCAGAAAATTCATAAACTCAAGAGGATGACGCATGTAACCTGTCACAACATTACCTCTGCAGCTATCTCCATTCTTATGGTACTTTCAAATATGTACTCTTTTCTGCAGTTATAACTCAGAGCACATTTTGCCTTAGAACATTCTGTTCATGTTCTGGGGCAACAGAAACTCCACATTCTTTCCTACAACCATCCTTCACCTGATGCAGCAAAAATCTCTCCGGAATAGCTCCTCAGCTTCTAAAGACACATTTTCCTACCTTGCATATTTGTATAGAACTTTATGGATGTCATTATTGCATTTATTATTTATTTAATGTTTGTTCATTTATTAGTCTTCTCATTACAACAAGCCATTCAAGGACTACAAATGGAATGTGATATTTGCATCCAGTTTAGAGCAGTGTCTGGACTCCTTAGTCCAAAGTCAGTCAATTCAACATCCAACACCTTTCTCCTTGGATCCTAAAATATTAAGGTGACAGTGGAAGCTCATTTGCCTAGAAAAAAATCCTGGTTTGCTCCTGATGCCAAAAAGTGTTTGTCATCTCTCCTTTGTACTCTCCAAATTGTTCAAGATTACATAAAATAATTTGTCAACACAACAGTTAGCATGCATTCCTGTTCTTTACTTATGTAACTTAATTTTGCACATGCATATTTATAAATTTAAATGAAGAAATACCAAGTTTATTGACCTCAGCATAACTCAAACTGTGAATTCCAGAAAGGAAAAAGATTTATAGAAGAAATGGGTATTAAATTAAATGAGAGGGAAGTATGAATTGTAGATAAGTTAATGTTCTTTAAGTGAGAGTAACAGGTTGGTAAAATAATTCAGAAGGAAAGAAGTGCTATAAGAACAGCCTAAAATGTTGAAAATTTCAAATTTTGACAATTTTTCTGACTTAAATGTCCAATTAGATGTCTATAATTATACAGAAAAAACTTTAAAGTTTTTACAAAAATTACCCCCATTTAAATCAGAAATTACAATACACTAATAGTGCAGAAGTAATGGTCTTGCATAAAGAAAATAAAACCGAGACTCAGAATGTGTTCTTTAGATTACATCTAGACTGTGTGAATTGAACATCCATTTATCACTTCTGGGTCTTTTCCACATTATAGAAGTTTTGACATAAAAACTTTGTAATAAAGAATAAAAGTTACACAAACTCAACATTGAGCAAAAGAAAAAAATAAAATTATGTAATAATATTTTTATGAAAGGTGTAAAGGATATAGTATATGATATTGCCTTCACTTGGTTTCCATATTGCTAAGAAAATATTTTGAGACTTTTAAACTGAATAACACTATAGATCAGAGCTTTATATAAAACCAGAACCAGCTGATTCATCAGAAAAATCTGTTAACTACAGGGCGGATATTTACTTTTAAATAAACTATTTTCTATGGATCTAAGCCATAAAATGAAACAAAACTGTGGTTCAGAAGGTAACTCCCTTTTAGCATAGCCTCATGTCCTGGATTCAGTAGGTATATTTTTCCTTCTTAGTGGTTTTTTGAAATTTTTAAAAAGTTTTCTTCTAACTTAACAAATTCACAAATATATGAAACTATGAATTTTTAAAATATGTTTACATTTTGAGAGAAATATCTGTATTTTCCCCTGTCACATGCACTTACGCTCCTGTACACACCAATGTTTGTGTGCATGTGTGCAGACACAATCTAGCAGTTCACTAGCTCCTGGAAGTCTGAGAAGAACCTGCAGAGACCTACCCCTTTCTTCACAATCAAGACTGTTATCTCAAAGCCCTGAAGTTTCTTATTCTAATTCAAGAGAACATGTATTCCTGGTGTTTCTTGGCACTTAGAACTTCTTTCCTGGAAAGCATGCAATTGTACTTATGGCTCAGTATTTTAAGTTGACATAAAGTTTTCCAAAAAAATTAAAATGAAGATACAATCTGAGTAGTGTTCAGCTTTGTTCACTATAGGAAAAATGTGCCTTAGTATTCTAAAATGATAAATACAATTCTCAAATTTCTTAATTCAAATTAACGAAGTCTGTTTACTCACATATCATTTTAAGGAAATTTCATGAGCACAAACTAGTTGCAATGAGACAATGAAAGTAAGTACAAAATTAAAATGTTAGATGTATAAGGCTACCCTCCACCTGGCAGAATCAACTGTTGTGACAAAACTTTGTGGAGTATCATGGAGGGTGACTGGGTTTTTAAACCGACATTCTTCTCCTATCTCTTAATTGCTGCTGTGGTCTACCTGTGGGACATCATAAGTTTGAATTTTAGGTTTAAAAAAAATATGGAGAACTAGATAATTCTCAGACTTGTTCTTTAAAATTTAGCCTTGTGCTCTTCAGTGTCCCATTCTACATGAAAATAATACAGTATTTCCTCCTATTCCTTTTTTTTAAGATAAAAAGTTTTATATTCCTGATTTTATAAAAATCTAACATAAATTTTATCATATGCACTATTTAACATGAATCAATCTCACAGAACACGAGGGTTCAATTATTAAATCAGTTTCCTGCATATGAGGGTGTGGACACTAATATTGAGTGAACTTTAGAGTGAATCAGCATTCCTGTAAACTCTTTTAGGATGGTCTAGTGGAAATCATATGACTAAAATAATTAAGTGTTCTGAGTCATCTAGTCAATATGAAGAAGATCCAAATACAGAGGTATTACTTAATTTAAAACAAGTAGTCCTGTCCAAATTTAATTACAGTGGAAATATTCCATATGTGTAAAGATACACAGATCATTTTCTAGTAAGTTCAGGATATCTAACCATTTGAAATCCTAGGTATACATTTCTACAAATAGCTTCTACTCTTCAATAATCTCATCTGTTATTTATTCTCCCTCATTTACGGAAGCTATCATTCCATGAAACTTTGAGGTTAAACTTAACTTGAATATCTTTTTATATTAAACATAGTTAATAATTATCACATTAAAGATGAATTTCATTCACCCTAAAGTGAAAAAGAAATTCACTGTCCTTGAAACTATGGCATCTTGCAAAAGCTAACACACTGTGTAAAAGTTTTTTTTTTTTTTTTTTTTAATTAATTCAGTTTCATTCAACCTGTACCAAGTGTCTTCTATGTTAGAGTGACCATGGAAGACCCAAACACTTAAAGCTCTGTCCTCACATTATTTATACTATGTAGATGTCATTCTGTCCCTACCATTAACAATAGCATCCTTACAAAAAACATCATTATGTTAACAAAATAACTTATCTAGCAAATAGAAAACATCTATTCATTGACATGTAATTACATAAAACCACTGTGCCAGCCTTGTATGTATATTGTCTTCTTAAACAATCCCCACAATACTCTCAGTTCTATTAGCAAAAGGTAAGCTGAGTCTCCCAAGAAGTAAAATATCTTGTCCAACATCATGCAGCTATCCTATGGTTGATTCAAAGATGAAAGATAGTTTGCCCAGCACGAAGAGGTATAATCTTTGTATAATAATATATGTAGGTATCTTTGTGAGAAATAAAATTGCAGATCAACTATTGAATGTGAAAATTCTGGTATCTGATAAATGAGTCAACCCCAAATGAAGCAATATTTTCTATAATTAATTTGATTTCTAATGTAACTTGCCT
>CM053407.1:52753939-52821476 GCA_028644305.1 Xerus rutilus
TGACCTCTTGCATTTTATCACCATGAATTAGATTGAGGAAAACACAGGCAATACAGTAGAATCAAGTTATAGTATTACATCTCTTCAGAATTTATGTTTAATTATCTTAGTTCTTTTATAAACCTACTCAGTATGCCAGAATCTTAGATAATAGATTTAAAATAAATCAAAGCCAAATTTAAACAAATATTTTTATAATGCCTCACGATGAGGCATAAAAATGTTAAATGTTTGATGAAGTGTTTTATCAGAAATATCACATAACTAAGAGTTTTGTCATAGACATATGAATTCATCAACTTAGTGTTTGGCAGGTATTGAACTGATTTCATAATAATTACATAGGGCTAGAAAGAGTGCTAGCTCTAAAACTGGAAGACTTAAATTTGGGCATGGATATCTGAGCATTTTATTGTGGTTAAAAAGTTCCTGGTAAACCTCCAGGACTTTGTATTTCTGCATGAAGTGAAGGGGTTGAGTCAGATGGTCTCAAAGTCCATTTTCAATTCTTGAATCTTATGATATAATTTTCCTGAAACTTTGCTAGCACTAAATATGCCATGTAATTAGCAACATGGCATTCATAAATTTTCTATACACACACACACACAAACACACATACATATATATATACAAACAAATATACATATCATATGGTTTTCTGTCTTGTAAGTGTTGACCAGTCTGACTCCACTTTTTTTGGTACCAGAGATTGATCCCAAGGTCACTTAACTATTGAGCCACATTCCTCAGCTCTTTGTTTTTTGAGACAGGGTCTCACTAAGTTGCTTAAGCCCTTGCTAAATTGCTGAGGCTAGCTTTAAATTTGTGGTTCTCCTGCTTCAGCTTCCAGAGCAGCTGGGATTACAGACCACTGTGCCTGGCTTGACTCTCTATTTGAGAGAAAAAAGTTTTGTTTGAGAGAAAGAAGTAATTTCTTTGTTGCGTAGCATTACCTTTCAGACTAAGAATTTACTGTTTTACCCATTGTATCCATGCACTATCCCTCTAAAATTTTTCTATCATTAATAAAATGGGAAGAAATGCACTCAAAAGAATACTGTTTAACTGGAAGTCCACCTGGGAAATTTCCCATGATCATAGAGATCAAGAATAGGGCTCAAAAATAATTTTGTTGATGCCTTTACACTGTAATGTGACCTAGCTTTCTGTCTGCCTTTGAGGTCTTATTTTTAGTTTTTCTGAACCTAGAATGTTTTTTCTTGGGGACAGGAAAAGTGCTACCATCTAGTTAGTTTTCATTTTCTTAAAACCAAAGGATCAAATTGTTCTAAATTGTGAGCAATGCTGTGAATTCACCAGAACTTTGATAAACAAAATATAGTTAACATGATTAAAAGTTTCACACAATTTGTTTTTTCATGGTTTGTGTAAACTTTGATGCCTACCTCTGAAGTCAAAACTAGAAAATAGAAATAGCAGGAGCCTTATAAAAATTCTTATTAAATACCACAAAGAAGAAAATAGAATGAAGTAAATTAAAGGTAACAAATAAAATTTACATATACCCTGAACTGCAAAATCAGGGAAAATTGAAAATTGACAATGCTTGATGATGGGCAGTTGAACTATGACACACTATCAAAGTATCTCTCCCAGTTCATCTGTGAAAACATGTAGTAGAACTGTTTTCATGTGTGTCTTAAAATGCTAAAATTTATATAATTTATTTTTGTTGTTATCACACTTATTAAACCTATAGTAGTAATTATAAATTTAGCATTTTAATATGTGATTAGTGTCATATAATTTTTTTCAATTCACTACTATGATTACTTCATTATTTAACCAAAGCACAACAGCTTTATGGTAGCTACTTTCAAAATTTTGGTTTTAAGGCTTTGGGAGAGTGATCCGCCCACGAGTCTCATAAGTAATGCACTTAAATTGATTTTTTTAAAGTCCAGTCCTATTATTTATATTCTTATAATCAAATTTCAAGGTATATTTTCTGATTTTTCCCTTTATGCCCTTTTTGTTTCAATTTATTCCTTTAGATTTGTGTACCTCACATAATTGTGCAATCTTACAACCAGTTGTCACAAATTCCAGCCTTTACCTGTGGCAGCATTACCTGACTTTCTTTAATATTGAGACTCAGTCCTTAAGCACCTCCTAATGTTTACTCTAACTTTAGTCTTTATTTGTAATTTTATGTTTCCAAGGAGTGGAGGAAGAAAAACTTGCACAAAAGATGTTTTATGTTGAAATCACTGCAAATGTTCATTTGGGTTCTGTCTACTGTGACCAATATTATGCAGAAGAAAAATGGGATTAATTAAATCTCTCGTTCTCTCCCTTGTGTTCCATTAAATCAGTCTTTTCTGGTTCTTGGTGTTTTTGCATTTGATGGGTTTACAGATTGGCTCTTAGTGCCCTTAGGCTTGGCACTTCAACTGACCTGTGGATTTCTTACATCATATCCTAAATCCCATGGCTGAGTTTTAAAATAATTTAAAATATATAAAAGCACATTTGAGTACTGACTTTAAATGCTATTTTTTAATGGAAATGAATGAATGGTCTTTCCTCTACAAGTTTACAAGCTAAAAGAGATAAATAAGAGAAAAGCAACAAAAGTAGGTAAATATGACACAAGTAGATATTAGGTTAGGAGCAGGCCTGGTGTAAAGGGCATATTATACTGCATTACTATCTTCTAGCATGAGTTTAAAAATGCTCCATTCAACAAATGCCCTCATATAATTTAATGAGATTTTTTAAAGACTTTTAAAAACCCCAGAAGAAAATAGCTTATTTGGGAAATACCCAAAATCATTGAAAAGAAAAGAAAAATCAAAAAAAATAACAGCATTACACTAAAAAGAGAAACAAAAGCTCCTTTTGTTAAATACAAAAGATAAATACATTATGACTTTACTTTGTGGTAAATACATTATGACTTCTACCCTTGGACCTGTCCCAGGTCAAATAGTCTTACATCAATAAATTGTAATTAAAGATTGTGTTAAAGTAGTTTTGTTGTGTTTCAGTGTTGCACATGAATTGTGTGAGGCAGCCCTGAGAGAATATAAAATAAAGCTCAAAGAATTTGGACCTGCTATTGGAGTGACTTGGCTGGAATTCTAAGGAAAAGTAAATAAAATGAACAAAAAAAACCTTTTAGCTTTAAGATTCAATGTACTTTACTACCATATTAAATGTTCTCAAAATTATTTTAATTACCTTAGACATATTCTTACCTTTAGCCTCCTATAGAAAAATATATTACACTACCTTTACATAGAATTTGTTTAATGAACATACGAAGGTGAATGAATCCAACAGATAACAATGCCTGTGGACTTAATTGAACTTATAGGTTCCAGTTACATGATAACTAGGGAACAAATAATTTCTTCAAACTGTTTAGTGATTTAAAGTATTATAAAATTGTAAGGTAGTAGCAATAAAGATTGATTATAGAATGTTTTCAAATTATGAAGGACTCTATTATGTCATCATTTCTCAAGAAGGTACCCTAGAAATATTAGTGGGGATGTTCAGATTACTTATGGTACTAGATTTAAATTAGAGGAAGAGACACACTTTCTCACTCATGGTCAGTATTGTTCACAAATACATTTTTATATTATTAAAATATTTATAATAAATTATTAACAAACAAATTGGTCATTAAAACCAGAAAGCTACTCAGTTGATTTGATACTAGTTTGCAATTTCTTTTTTACTATGAGTCCAATGACTTCTATTCAGCCTCTGTTCTATTCTTAGGAACTTGTCCCATGCAGTCTAGAATAAGTAAGACTGAAATATTTTAAAACTCCTGCATCAATCCCTCCTTCTAGCAGCAATACCCAATCCCTGTAGATTCAAACAATTAGTTTATGGTAAATGAGACACCTTAAAATAGTTTTTTTTTTTTATGTACCAGAGACTGAACCCAGGGGCATTTAACCACTGAGCCACATCTCCAACATCTCCCCTACAATCTTTATTTATTTTTTTGAGACAGGGTTTCACTAAAAGGCTGAGTCTGTCTTTGAACATTCAATCCTTTTGCCTCAGCCTCCTGAGGTGCTGGGATTACAGGCAAGCACCATCGCCTCCAGCTAAGATTTTCTAATTTAAGTATTTGGTTATTGGGGGCAAAAAAAAGTTACTTAGCTGTGGTCAGTTTACTGTGAGCAGAATCAGAAATGAGGGCTGCCACTCTCAAGCTGCAATAATGAACTCATCTGAAAAATGAGAGATAATGGGCGTAAAAAACAGAGATCACTTCACTGAGATTTTATTCCCAGTAACAACCTTAAGACCAAAATACAAAGATAGCTTCATAGTAACATTAAGCTGTTTAGCTATTGTGAGGCTCATTTGTAGATTAACTGTTGTCTGATATGAGTTCTATAATTCATAAAAAATGGAAATTTACCTTTGTTTAAAAATGATTTTTACTATTTTTTGTCTTTTGATTAGATTTATATAAATAATTATACATTTGATTTAATGAGGGATTCCTAGCAAGCAAGACATTTTGGGAAAATAGAATTATATAGTAAAGATGGGTATGAATCAATCTACATAATAATATTTATATAAGTATTAAAAGTTCATTATAATTTAAATGGTTCTACATGGATGTTCAAGCTCTCAGTGCCGCCCTACCTCCACAGACCTCAAATCTCCCGTTGGGGTGTTACAGAAGCACAGACCTTCAGAGCCCTTCCCTGTCTTGGAAAGCCCTTGCCAACACCCATGTCTTTAACTCAATGATTATTTTCTCTCATAACCAGTTTTATGAATATTCTTGATGATCTCTGCTCACATGCAAGTGATGCTTCCAGGAAAAGCATTACACTAAAAAGATGCATCACCATTTGCTGACTCCTCCCTGCTAATGACCTCATCCCTAATTTTTCCTTGGGTATCCACACCCATAGGCATAAGACAGATTTTGCTTTGACTCTTCCAGGACCTAGAGACATTTCACTGTTTTTCACTGTTTTGCTCTTAAGCACTTCAGACATGGCTTAGATTCCATGGCTTACTTTTGTAATTTCATTGTTATATGTTTTCCATACCATCATGTTGGAATAGTCATGTCTACCTAACTACAATTCAGATGTTACAGTTACCAGCAACCCAAATAAATTTCCTTAGTCTTTTTGCTCTCTGATTCTCTGGAATTTAAATTCACAGACTCAACTTTTCTCTCATTCTCTAATCCTTTCCCTCAGCACATGAACTATCCTCAGAGGCAATCAAGAGAGAATTGTTCCTTTCTCTTCACCATACTCACACTAGTTTCAGGATTCTTCAGTTCCATCTATGGCTAATTTCTCCAATTAGGTCCTACTCCTTTCCTAACTACCTAGTGATATTAGTCTCACAGGTGTCTCCTCTATTCCCTGAAACTTCAGGTGTTTGGTTGTTTTTTAAAATTTTTTACTGGTTGCTTTAATCAGCATGAAAAAGGTAGTATACTACTTCCCAAGTCAAATTTAAAACTAAAATCAAAAAATGGACCCCCAAAAAGTCACACATGAAATAGACTGAAGTCAACTTAATACTTCCAGAGAGCAAAATTAACTGAATTATTCAAATAATAAAAATAATTATTTCCAGGGGAATAAAGAGTAGCAGGCTATGAAATTATTCAGAACTCATCTCATACCATAAACATATTTTACATTTCATTCATATTTCAGTAAAACATCTGCTGAAAGTAGGAGAGAATGAGATTTAAAAAAAAAAATCAACCTTTACTAGAATTTTAAGGATTACAGAAAAGTGAGGCACCAATGTGGTATGAGAAATTTACTGATCAGAAAAGGGAAGCATAGATTCTACGCCAGTGCCTCTCTTCTGAACTTGTATTACACTAATATTAATACAGTTTACCATCATTTTATTTAGAACCTTTATATACACTTAGAGTGGTCTGTGTTATTGGTCCAGTCTACCTACACTCTATAAAGCAGTCTTTATTTTTGGAGAGCCAAAGATGAGTGTTAAGTAAACTGTTTTTGTATTGTCTGATAAGTCTTGATAGATAACATTTTAATAATGCATTATAAAAATAAAAAGATAAATAGATATGGAATGCAATTCAGATTCTAGAAACTGAATCCAGAATTAACATTTTATCTTTGATCTAACGCTTATTATTATATTCATATATACAATCTTTCTGTACCAAACATAGTTAAAAGATGATATGCTTGGCAATTATGCAGATTGAACCTTGTTAGGATAAATTAGATGCCTTCCAAGGATATTCAAGCTTTAAACAAAGAATGTAGGCAATTCTCCTCAATTCATTTACAGAAACTATTCTGTTCCTATAAATCCTCTTGACTGCAGAATTCTGTCTAATGAACAGAATATGTAAAAATATTCAATATCCTGTCACTTCCTTTGGGGCATAGATTACTATTAAACACAATACAAAATAAGCAAAGAAATACCTATTTGTGAAACATCAGTTTGCATGTTCATACAATCCTCCTCCTCCTCCTTCTTCTCCTCCTCCCCCTCCTTCTTCTCTTTCTCTCTCTCTATATATGTATATCTGTATATGTATATGTAAAATTTAGTATTAAAGGCTGGTTTTTTGAAATGTATGAATTCATTTCCTCATGAAATATTAAATAATTTATCTTTAAGTACCACACTATGCAAGCTAACCAAGTACACAACTTAACACATCAGGAGACAAAAAGTTCTGCAGCAGAACTAAATATTACAATTAAAAAAACTGATACATATAAATCTCAACATGAACAACATTTTTAAAAAAATATTTATTTTTTAGTTGTAGGTGAACACAACTTACAACTTTATTTTTTTGTGTGATGCTGAGGATCGAACCCAGTGCCTTACGCGTGCTAGACAAGCACTCTACCACAGAGCTATAATCCCAGCCCATTAACAACATTTTAAAAATCATTAATCATTCTCTAATTTAAGACTTTAAATCTCTATCTGAAGGAAAACTTTATTATTTGTATTTAATATAGCATTTTTTAAAATGCTGTCAATTATTTTATATTTTTTCCTAGTCTTCACTAGCCTATTTGAAACTACAGTGAGATAAGGGAATATATCTTCATATCTACATTATCAAGCATATATTAGGACTTCATAAATGTTAAATAATTATTTAGGATTTGTTTTTGCCAACTATTTTGCTGCTGTGACTAAAAGACCCAACCAGAACAACTGTAGAGAAAGAAAAGTTTATTTGAGGGCTCATGGTTTCAGAGGTCTTAGTCCATAGAACACCAGCTCCATTCCTCTGGGCTTGAGGTGAGGCAAAGTATCATGGTGGAAGAGAAGAGCATGGCAGAGGGGAGCAGCTCATATGATGATCAGAGAGCAGAGAGAGAGCAAACCCACTCTCCAGATAGAAAATATATACCCTATAGCCATGTCCCCAATGAACCACTTCCTTCAGGCACACCCCACCTGACTCCAGTTATCACTCAGTTAATCCCATTAGGGATTATTTCATGATTAGGTTAAGGCTATTATAACCCAATGGTTTTTCTTCCAAACCTTCCTGCATTGTCTCACACATGAGCAAACTATAAAGAACTTATCTGTGTTCTAATAAATTTAATTTATAATAGACAATATTCCATGTGATTTTACTTCTGTTATTAATAATATATTCACCTAAACATTTTAATTTTTGGAAAAATACTTTAATCAATAAAATATATTATAAAATTAAAATTCTAGCTTCTAATCATGTAAAACTCTCAGTATTTTAAGGTAAAGACAATTATTTGTAGCAATCACACATTACAACTAAGAACAATAAACATCTTAATTGTAAAAATTATGCATGCTTTCAACAATTTTTCAAAGTTGGACAAAATTTACTAAAAGCAAACTGAACCTTAAATGCATCCCATGTGTCTTGATTACAACAAAATGAAAATAATTCTCAAAAAATTTTTATAAAACATGTTTTATGCATGCTTTGTCATATCCCTTGAGAATCTGCTGTGATACTGAATAATTGTTTGGCATGGGCATGGGGTGAAATCATTATAGTACACAAAAGTTGTATCTGAGAAGCTTGCAAATTTCTTGATGGTTATAGGTAGGTATGATGAATACAGAAGTACCCTTTAAAGTAAAGATGGTTGATAAAAAATATATATAAATATATATATATATATATATATATATATACTGTTCATTGAAAGTGCACATAGAGATGTTTAATATGAAGAATGTAATCTGCTTATAATTTTGTGCAAAGTTAGAAAAATTTTGATTGTAACAATTTTTTTTTTAATTTTTTTTTTTTTTTTTTTTAGTTGTAGATGGACACAATGTCTTTATTTTATTGGTTTGTATGTGGTGCTGAGGATCGAACCCAGGGCCTCACGCATGCGAGGCAAGCACTCTACCGCTGAGCTACAATCCCAGCCCCTGTAACAATTTTTTTTCTATTTGCCTCAACAAATGTTTTCAGTGAAAAAAAAAAAAGAAAATTATTGAGCTGGGGTCCTAGCTCAGTGCTAGAGCACTTGCCTTGCACATATGAGGCAATGGGTTTGATCCTCAGCATCACTTAAAAATAAACTAAATAAAGGTATTGTGTCCACTTGCAACTAAAATTTTTTTAAAAAATCATCAATCCAGTCTAATTCATAATTAAGTCCATTCTACTTTTAAAAACAGGAATCATTCATCTGTAAAGGATAAAGAAGGAAGAGAAAAATTCACTTTCAAATGCTCAGTCATTTCCATTGCTGAAGGGCTTGATATATGGACTCTCTTTCTTCTGCCAGTTTTGCATTTGTGGTTTTAAGATTGGTTTTGCTTTAAAATTTATGGTAATTGTATGATCTTGTCAAAACCACTGAAAAGTTAGATAATTCTAAATATAATATCTATTATTTTGATATTTGTTAACTGGTTACATGGTAGTACATCTGAGGCCATATTGTCTTTCAGCTATATTTTTCTTTACATTTTCAGTCTTGAAAATAAGAGTTTTTTTCCAGAATGCAGGAAACCATTCCACAATGAAGGTGTTAGGCCAGTGCACATTTCATAGAGGTACCAGGCAAAGTGGTGATGCAAATTAACATTTGAATAAGTTAAAATTCTAGGTATTTCTGGGATGCTGGTTCTATAGATAAACCTGTAAGACAGGACAATGGAAATTAGATTCAGATTTCTATTCTAAAAAGAAGAAATAGACATAGTAAATTTCACCATTTGTGTTACATTACCTCATCATCAAAACATAGGTGTATGTTTAATTTTCTTTAATGATGGATTTAATGGCTTTCTAAGACAACAGAGCCATGTATAGCCATAACATCCTATAAACATTTCAACAGGGTATCTTTCATTTCCCATACCTTCATCCCCTATCTTCACTGACATCTTTGTTCAAATAAGAGTGTTATTGATAAAAACAAGTGTCCCCAAGATATGATGGAAGAAATTATTAGATCAATAACTTCTGATTAAGCTTGCTTAATTCCACGTGCACCTCTTTACCTGTGGGAATTCAGGATGATCTTATGTCCAAAGGTAAAATATAAAGACATATAATATATGTTTTATTACCTTATTTTTTCTGGACAATCTTAGTAACTCCTGTGTCCTGGGAAATCTCTCAGTCTTGGGCAAATCAGCAAAACTGGTCATACTATTTTACTGAAAAATAACTTGTTTTGTTGGATTTTAAAACAAGATGATTCACCATTTTTAACAATCAGGATTTTCAGTTTTTCTTGGAAGAGCACCTGTGGTGGTCAATTTCCTGTTTCAGAGGAGCTAGCTTGTCAATTGCAAATCTAAGCGTTGAGGTGCAATTATTTAGTAAAGTTAATTAACATCAACAATCAGCTGACTTTCAGTAAAAGAGATTATCTCAGATAATCTTAAAGGGCCTGGTTAAATCAGGTTGAAAAGATTTAAAAGCAGAACTAAGGTTTCACTGAGGGAATAGAAAATCTACCTCATAATGGAATAATCGACTCCAGTCTGTCTTTCTGACAGCTTGCCGCAAGGACAACCAAAAGACTCACCAGATCCATACAACTGCATGAGTCAATCATTGCAATAAATTCTTTCTCATTCCAGATAGATAATAGACAGTGAAAAAATAGATAATTAGATAAAAATGACAATATTTTTGTTGATATATAATAATGCCTCTACTTTAAAAAGGTGAATTCCTCCAAACTTTGTTAAGTAGAGTTTAAAATAGTACAAGAAGTATAGATAAGGAATGGTGAAACCTGAACTCAAATTATTAAATACTAGAGTAGTAAATTAATATCACAACTCTCCTGGCAATATTACAACACAATGGTTATTGAGCTGAGCCATTATTGATTAAGTATAGAATTAGCTAGATGAAGAAAAGGAAAGAACAAGGATATTTATATATAAACATTTTTGATAGATCATTTAAAAATGTAGTAAACACAGTTTGAATCATTGCATAATTAAACATAAACAAAAAATAAAGTTAGTGGATGTAACAGATGATTGCAAATTATTATTACCCCTAAAAAAAAGGAAGATACTAATAAGAACTTACTATTACATTTTAAGTCATGTCACCAAATATGTGGTTATAAGCAGTCTCACCTTTAGGAATAGGTTTGTTATTATTTTCTCTAGACCTTTTGTATTTTTCCTGTCTGCCCATTTTTTTATTCCTTTACTAAATCTATTATTCCAAGCTGGTTCAGATTTAACAATATAGCTCTTACATTTCATTTGTGTAGGGTAGAAAATGTTTTGGCTTTTCTTTTGAAACTGTGGTATGCTTCTTCATGCTCAGTATTTTCAAAAATATTACTTGCCAGGTTGCTATCATTATTTCACTTCTCATTTATTTAGAAAAATTTAATTATATACATGCCACTACTTTGGAAACTACCAAGATATGCCCTGAGTGTTTTTATTCCTTGTTACATATCTACCAGTTATCTTTCTCTTTATATATGTCCTTCAGAGGCAGCATATACTTCTAATCATTCAAACAGCTGATTGCTCAAGTTTCTTTCTATGGTCCCAATGGTCAACTGAACACTGTACTATTCCATTCTTTGATAGCCCATGTTCTAGTATGTACTGTTTCTTCCAAAGAAGAGATGAGGAAAGTCAACAAAAACTTTACATAATCATATTACATATTTTATGAAGTGGATTTCTCTCACAAATAGTGAATAAAAATTTTTATGTACAAAACGAGATTGATACTTTAAAGTGATAAAGTGTGCATCTTTATATATAATTTTCAAAGGAGAATAATTGTGTATATGCATTTGGGGGATAATTTGGAAATATCTTACAAAATTTAACATACATTTTAATTTAGCAATCCAATTTCTAAAAATTTACTATACAAAGTGTGCATATACACAGGTTGACTTCAATATATTTTGTACTAGTAAAAAATTAAAATACCTAAGTAACCATCAAAAAGGAAATGGTTCAATAAATTTCAGTACACTCACATTTTAAAACACAACAAAAAGAATAAAAAGATATAAAATTAGTAAAGCAAAAAAGAGATTTTAATTAAATGGTTATATAGTAACATGCACAATACACCCTACCTATTAAAAGTACTTGAATTCATGAATATGAAAATGTATTCAAGAAATAGAATTTATATTAAATTGTTAACAAAAATTCCTTTAAGGAACAGTGTGGAATTGTAATCAAGTGGAGTTATGTATAACTTTAGTATATTTTTATACTTCTATATTATTTGAATAGTTGTAAAATATTCATAATTATTTATGAAATTATAACAATAATAAAACATTTTGAAGGAATAAATATGCTCATAGGTGACATTAAATTCTGCTAGAGAGTTATTTTATGGGCTAATACATATAAGACATTTAGTGATTTCAGCTAAAAATTCAGTTGGTAATCATCACCCTATCTAGCTAAATTCAGAACAAATTGCTGATTCAGGTGCTTTTTAAAGCCACGTCAATGTGTGTGATTTCATGTCACCATGCTGATAGACAAACTACACCTTTCCAAATAGGTGTTTTGTTATAGTGTCACGGAAATGTTTCTCCACCTTTCCAATTAATGATCCATATAATTCAGATGGAGTAAAGAGTAGAATTCGTATGCACAATAAGCCCATTGTTTCAATGTCCACAGTTTCCAAAAAAGAATGTTTTACACCAATGGAAGGAAAAAAGGTCCCGTACAGAATCAAAAAGGAAGTAAATCGTGACACATCTACCTGACTATACAAAGTTTTTATTTCCATAGTTAGTGACTCTCAGGAGCATTTCTGAAGAGCTCAGCTCTCACTTGACAATTTGGTGAAATAGGGGGTATAGGAAGGTCTAGAAAAGTAAGGAAGGTAGAGAAAAGGAGGGGGAAAGTGGTAAAATGGGAAGTGTCACACACAAGTTAGAATTTAAGAAGGGCAAAAGATATCTACTCCAATTTTAGACCTATGCCTCTTTTGATGTACAAGGGAGAGAACTGTAAACACAAAGCCAGAGAGAGTGGTGATTTCAAGCAAAGCAAAGCTAAAATATAAAACACTCTCCCCCAAAAGATGCAAAGGCAGATTTATAACCCAAGCTCCTCCAGTTAAGTTTTGGACAGAAACTACCTGATAAAGCAGACCTCACACTAAGTTTATTAGAGAGCAGGATCCTCCTGAGATTCAAAGGCCTTGGTAGGGACTTGGGGTGTGGATTGACATAAATATTCCATTTTGGCTCATTTTAAAGTACCAACAATTTAGCACAATTTGGTAAATTTCTGAAAACTTAAGTACAAGTTCTTGCAGACCAATATAAACTGGATCCAGCATACCATTTTAAAAATCCTACATATCCAAATGATCTAGGTCAAATATATTATTAAGGTTGGAATTCAATGATGAAAAAGCAAGAGGCTGTGCCCTTATAAGTTGTATAGTCAAAAACCAGTTTCCTATTCTATTAGAATAGTTGTGTGATATGCAACTGTTTACTGTTAATTTTGTTAATGTTCCAGAGGAGAGAATATGCCCATAGACACTGAGTGCTAAGTGGAAATAGTAGTGATGAGGATTTGATAGTAACAAGAAGCAACAGCCACAGCTCTGACATGGGTCAGAAAAGCATGTAGAAAAGTTTCTAGCTGCCACTAAAGTAATGTAAATGTGGGGATGCTTTGAATGTACCACATAAATTGGCAGAATATAAAAAATTTATTCTGAACAGAACACATTTTACCTTCTATGGTTAAACATTTAATATAAATATTTAAAATATATAGAAGCTTTTATTTTGCACTCAGGTGACATAGCACTGAATCAGTATAGATGGTCTAGTACCCTCTTAAGTCAATGACTATGTTTCTATTTCATTGCTGTTATGATTTGATTATAAAGGGTTCCCCCAAATTTCTGTGTTAATGAAGGAATATTCAGAGGTGAAATGATTGGATTGTGAGAGCTGTAGCCTCATTGATACATTCTAGTTGGAATGAATGACTATGTGGTAACTTCAGGAAGGTGGAGCTTGACTGGATGTGGTGGCTCAGTGGGAGTGTGTCCTGGAAGGGTTCATCTTCCTTGTGGTCTTTCCTTTCTTTCTTCTGATTCTTCTGATTCTCCACTACCATGAAGTGAGCAGTTTTCGTCCACTGTGCTCTTCAGCCATGATATTCTGCCTCATCTTGGATCCAAAGCTATGGAATTGGCCAACCATGACTGAACTTCTGAAACTCTGAGTTAAAATAAACTTTTCCTTCTCTAAGTTGTTCTTGTCAAGTATTTTGTTTACAGTGACAAAAAGCTGACCAACCCCGTTGCTTTGATGAGATCCTTTACTGAAGGTCCAGTAACTAGCTCCAGTTTTCTCCAGTCTCATATCCAACCTGAGTAACTCAGCATGAGAAGCCTTTCTTTCGATTTAATGACAGACTAGGATTACTTTCTGACCTTGGTTCAAACTCCTTTTTCAGTCTTGTGACTTTGCTGAAATATTACATTAAACTCCTTTCTTCCTCTTGTTTTCTCTAATATTGTATGTCCTTAGTTTTCCTCCTCTAATGTTCTGGTGCTCTTTGCTTCCTAGTTTCCATGTTCTGAGCTGCTTTTCTTTGCCACATCCTTCCACTAGGCTGTTCTGCTATACCCTGGGGCCAGAGTAATAGAGTCAGCTGACTTTGGGCTGAACTTATGAAACTGTGAGCCAAAACAAATTTTTTCTTCTCTAAGTTTTTCTTGTTGTGTATATTGGTCACAGGAGTGTAAAGCTGACAGAAATACTGTATATATACTTCTAAGTTAACTGCAAAATGTGAAATATGAATGTAATTGCAGAATTATGAAAATGTATGGAAGATTTTTGTTACAGATTTTATTTCTATAAAAATTATAGATATTAAATATTCTGAAAATAGTTATTTTGATTGGTGGGCAAAGATAAAATTTTTTCAAAATCAAAAATATTGCCTTAATCAAAATGGTTTGATTTATATCTAAAAGAAATATTTTAAAAGCAGCAGTATTTTTATATTTTATATATACACGGAATGGTTTTTAGATTGTTATAGTACAGATTCATTATTCTTCCTAATTACCTTATCTGAAGATATGAATTATGACACATGAAAGGCAAAAAAAGACAACTCAGTGGTTCTATTCTGAAAGTGAAGTGTTTTAAAACTATTTCTAAAAAGCCTTTGATATTCAATCCTTTAAGAGGTGGAAATTAATTCCCATAACCTTGAGGAGACGTTGGCATAGTGACTTGATTCTAATAGAAGTGATGGGGTGAGTCATAGCAGAGATTTAATTATAAAAAGAAGGAAGTTTCCCTCTTCAGTGCACTCTCTCAAATCCCTCCTTCTGAGCGACATCAGCCACAGCCAAAAGAAGTTATCCAGGCAAGGATGTCTGGCGAAATTTGAGGCCTCCAGTCAACAGCCAAGAGGATCTGAGGCTAGCCAACAACCATGTGTGTGAGATTGGAAGGGTTTTCTCCAGACCCAGCTGAGCCTTGACCATGGCCTCAGCTGACAGCCTCACTGCATCTTCCTGCGGGGCCCTGAACCAGAACCACTCAGCCAAACTGCTCCAAGATCCCTGATCCCCTGAAACCGTAAGATAGTGCTTGTCTTTTAAGCTGTCAAATTTTGGGAGATAAAGAAATATGGCTTCACGTATGACTGCATGTATGATGTGATTCTACATCACATACAATCAGAGAAATGAAAAGTTGTGCTCCATCTGTGTACAATGAATCAAAATGCATTCTGCTGTCATGTATACCTAAGTAAAATAAATAAATAAATAAAATTTTAAAAATTAAAACTAAAAGAAATACACATTTAAGGTCATTAGGGATGGAAGCAAAGCATTGTTACAAAGTATTTGTTTGAGCTTGATGGATCACATTTGGTGAGCTAGCGTGGAGAACCATATTTTCTTGCGTTTGTTTTGGTCACTTGTATCAATCACTGGTTACTTACCACAGGTCTTATCAAGCAAATAACAAAAGCAAATAAAGGGAGTTAAATAAATGTATAGCAGTGTGTTATTTTATTTATACAAGGTTTAGGGCAAAATATTTATGAAGCTATAAATCAGTATTTAAAACAAACAGAAAGCAGATATAAGCCCCATAATAAAATTTTTATCTTGAATTTTTATCATGATAAAATTTTTATCATGACAACAAATTGTAAAACAGAAAATTAAAGGCCAAGGATAACAAATTGGATTAGATTGCAGAAGGTGGTTATTTATATGAAAGATGTAGATAAAACCCTTGAATGTATCATGTGCTCAGAAGAACAAAGAAAAGAAAGGAAAAGGGTGGCACTGTCACATAAGGCGTGAGGCCCTGGGTTAATCCCCACCACTGCAAAACAAAACAAAACAAAACAAAACAAAACATAATAAAACCATCCACATTATTCTGAACATTACTTTTTCTAAATTGAAAAGTCTTAAAAATCTTTGATCTCAGCAATGCAAATCTTCCTACAACAGCAAAATATTTAATCATAAAAATGCAGTATGTCTTATTTAACCAATATCCTATTAAATGTTTTGTTTTATTTTATTCCTAGTAGTTTGCTATTACAAACTGTACTATGAGGATCTTTCCTGAAAATTTATCATTTAGGAATATATTCAACATGCAAATTTCCAGCTGTGATATTGCTATGAACAAGCATGTTTTTATGAAATTTGATGCACATTGTCAAAATGCCATGCAGAGAGCTCCAATTCATATCCTCTCACATTATGAGTGATCATGTTCCCCCATACTTTTGCTCTTAACTTATTACTAAAATCTTTTAGTGTATTTGCCAATTTGACAGATAAAAACTGTTTTGTCCTTATGAGTGGATGTTAGTACTTTCAGAAAATATATGTATTAACCAATTAAATTCATTTTTATATAAAATACTTTACACGTTTATGCTATTAGATTATTTGCTTTTGTCATATCAAGTTTTATGAGTTTTTTTGTGAAGTAGTGATTAACTTAATTGTAAGTGCATGTCCAAATTTCTTGTTTGTCTTTATCTTTATGTTGGTGTTTTTTTGTTTGCTTTTCCCACACAGGTTTTTTGTTTGTTTTACATTTTAGTAGAATTGACAAATATTTCCAAATATTTCCTTGTTTTGCTGTCTTGCTTTTAATAAATTTCTGGACCACAACATTATAAATAAATGAGTATAAATAAAATAACCTTGTATAAATAAAATAACACACATCCAATATTTTGAGAGAAGAGCTAGAGTTATACAATGCTAGCAAACCAGACCTGAATACATTGCATGGCTAGAAGTGAAGTCAACATTAAAAAACTCTCTAATCTTGATCCAAGTACATTTTATGGTCCTCAAGCACGGGAAGGCTTAAGGAAACTTTTCTGAGCCTGCCAACTATGCCTCAAGCAGCCAAGTGAGCACCCCGCATCCCCAGTGCCTCTGTGTGTTTTACTGGTTCTGTAGCTATCAGTGCAGGATCGCTCAACAGCCATTGCCCCATGATTGGTAAGACTTGAGGTTGCTATTGGCTCAAGATTTTTCTCAGATTTTAAAATTTATTCTTTGTAGACAGTCATTATTTTGAATAACTCAAGAAAGTCAAATTTTCCCCAAAGTTATGGCAGGGCACTGAAAGGTATATCTAGAGACAATGAAGGTATTATGGGAAAAAAAAAGGAAAACATGCCTGCATGTTTGTAGGCACTGGAAGGCACATCTAGAGACAATGAAGGTATTATGGAAAAAGAAAAAAAAAAAGAAACCATGCCTGCATGTTTGTGGACGGAATAAAACCAGCACGTGATGCAAATCATTAAGTCAAGGCGTGGTGTAACACATACTCTTTTCATAACTCTGACAAAATATTAAATGTGTAAAACGTTATTTCTGCCCATATTTTGTTTGTTCTTTCATATCCTTTTGTCAACTGCCTTCTTTAATTTTATCTTAAAACTATTGTGTCTGTTTCCACAATGCTTTCCAGCTCTGACTGCTGTGTCTTAAAGTCTCAAACTTCTTTCCTCCTTCCCTCCCTCCTTCCCTCCTTTCATTTCTTTCTCCCTGCCTGTCTCCCTGCTTTCCTTCCTTCCTTCCTCCCTTTCTTCCTTGTGATTAGTGTTGTGATATGAGGCAAGATGGTGCAATAGAATTAGAAGTGATACATACACTCTTTGTATTCTTTGTTTTCTTGCTTGTCAATGGCTGTATTTATATGTTTTTTAAAAGAAGGCTGTCATTCATATTTTTCCTTTTAATGTTGTACCAATCATGTCTCTGTGTTTGAAAAAGGAGTAGTCAACAATATCTGAGCTTAATTAAAAAAATATATAAATATATATACTGTTCATTGAAAGTGCATATAAAGGTGTTTAATATGAAGAATGTAATCTGCTTATAATTTTGTGAAAAGTTAGAAAAATTATGATTGTAACAATTTTTTTTCTGTTTGCCTCAACAAATGTTTTCAGTGAACAGTGTGTACAGCTTTTGAAAATTTGCTTTTTTTCTGTTATGTTTGATAACATGTATTAAAATGCAACTTTTGAGAAAAATAAAAAAAAGAAAAAAAAGAATTTAAAAAAAAAATAAACATGTGTATCATCCAGGCCTCTTAAAAAAAAATGATAGTCTAAAAAAATCTATACATCCAATACAGAAATCTTAGCTCAAAAGTATAGGCACAGGCTGGAGGTATAACTCAAATACAGAGTGCCTAGAAAGCATGAGGCCATGGGTTTGATAGTCCCAGAATAAACAACAACAATAACCCAAAATCCTAAGTTTATGGAAATGGCTGCAGATGTTTATGATCTCTATAAGATAGCTATATACTTAGGGATATAAATAGATTATAGAATTAGAAGTACTTTTTCAGTACTCTTTTTGATTCAATGTCAACAGATTATATATTTGGAATATCAAAATAGAGTTTTAACATGGGAAATAGTGACAGAATTAATAGCACTTTTCTGTTTTTTTCAGTTTTTCTCACCACCAACAAATATTTTATCATATTTTCTAGTAGTATTTGATGTACTTTTAACATATGATTTCATATTTATCATAAATATTTTTTTCTACAAAGTGAACAAAATCAAGTGTTGGGAAAGATTGTGTCATTTACACAGAAAATTATTTGAAGTTTCTAGACAATCCAATATTTTAAAATAAAGTACAATCTGTAGATTATTGTTTTCAATACTGTCTAGGTTATCAAGCAAAATGTATCAGACTAATAAATTCCCCAAATTGCTCAAATGCTATATTCTTTTTTCCCCAAACAATTGTGTTAGTTTTTACTTATTGATAAGGCATTTCTTTGAAAAAGCACAGGAGGACACAAGCAATGTATTTGTAAAAGTAAAATAATAATAATGATAGCTAACATTTTTTAAATTAATTAATTAATTTGTTATATTTAGGTTTACATGATAGCAGAGTGCAATTTGATTCATTATACACAGATGGAACACAAGTTTTCATTTCTCTGGTTGTATGAGAATGCAAATGCAATCTACCATTCGAAATAGTTTATATGTACTATCTCTTATTCCATTTCATTTTATTATTTTTCAGCTTTATTGAGGTTTAATTGGTAAATAAAATTATATGTTACAAAGTTATACAACATGTTGTCTTAATATATATGTACATGTGAAATAATTATCGGTTAATTAACCTATGCTTCATCCCACATAGTTAACTTTTTAAAATTTTTGTGGTGATAACATTTAAAAACTACTCTCAGCAAATTTCAAGTGTACAATATAGTGTTATTATCTATTGAAACATGATATAAACTAGACCTCTAAATTTATTCTTCCCACACAACTGAAACCAATATTTCCCTAGTAGTACCCTCATCCTACCTCCAAGCCCCCTGGTAACCATTATTCTATCTCCCATCCTATGGGTTTGATATTTTTAGAATCTACATATGCATGAAATCATGTAGTGTTTTTATTTCTGTGCCTGTCCTATTTCACTTATTCAATGGTTTCAAAGTTCGTCCATGTTCTCTCAAATATATTAGTGGATTTTTGAAGCAGGTAGATGGAATACGAGTTTGCTCTGTTCACTCCAAATGTCAACCAGGTGTTGTAGTCCATTTTTGCATTAAATCATCACAAACAACCTATGAGGTAAATGCTATGTGTAAACCTATTTTTCAGCTTATTTAACTAATTCAATGAGTTTTGTTACTTGCATGGGGTTATATGTAGAGCAAAGTCTGAAGTCTTTAACCTCAACTTCTATTTATATTGCTTTCCAATGAGTACTTATAAAATAAAAGTATACATGTCTTAAGATATATATGGTACTAGATTAAAAAAAAAAGGAGACTCACTCAAAAGTAAGATTCAGAATTAGAGTAGGTTTTAAATTAACTCTTAGTTTAACTAGTTTATTTTATGCCAAACTGAGGCATTTATTAAGGCAATGGAAATAGCAAATAAATCATGCATAAATAATATAGCTGAATGTTTTATAGAAGATCCATATTCTTTTTATTACAGATGAGTATTAATGTTCACCTGACCTTTTATATACTCTGTCACAAGTGCCAAATAAAACCAGATGTAGGAAAACTATATGATCAAAGTTTAAAGAAATAGAATTCTTAAGTAATACACACAAAAAAGATAGAATACAGCTGTATGCTATTGCAAAAGACATGAGCACACAAGAAAAGTTTTTTTTTACTCTATTATTGTTATTAATTCTGTAAAATGAGATTCAGTACTCCACCTTAGTATTTATTTATTTTTGCCAGAATTGTACCAGATGGAAGAATTTTGTATAATTGAAAACATTGATTGGTATGTCCTTCTGTTAAGATGTATTATCACCAATATAATTCTACTTTCTTTTGTATCTCAGCAAATATTATTTTTTCTTTTTATGTCATGCCATGTAACCTTTTCCCTCTTTGTATTGTTACTATGTCACATTACATAACCTTATCAAAATAGCCTTTTCAAATATTCGGCACCTCTTTTAGAAACCAAGCCCCTTATGAGTCAAATGTCAACACTGAATATCAAAAATATTAACCCAGAATGCAACCACATAACCTAACCAATCTACCAAGGATGAACCAAGAAAATAGTAGAATGGGAAAGATTTGCTACTGAATTCTTAAATAAATATTTATGGAAAATAATTTAGGGAAAGAAGATACTATAGGCTTAAAAGGAATGCTATAAGAAGACATCTTAACTTCTCTTTATGCAGACCAATGGAATATGGGAAACTGAGCAGTGAATACATCAACTCAGGGGTGCAGAGAGCAGAAGTGGGCTTACATGCAGAAGTATCTCATGAAGCTACAATGTAGAATCAGAAACCACAGCTTCTATAAACTTCAGATACAAAAAAAGAACAACCCTTGCATGTTCAAAAGTGCTGAAAGAACTGTTGGGCACACAGCATCTTTTAGATAATCCCTCTGTACAAGAACAGCAGTAGGAAAGGATTCATGATTTGTTTATAATTATGAAAGACTACAGATAGATTTATTACAATCTTTAACCAAAAATGTCTCACCAATATTTTCTAACATACAAAACCATACTACATTTAATATTAACAAACAGAAGCAAAGAATCTGTATGATGCCAATGTTGGCCAGTGGTCAGGTGTTCAGAATTTGTGATATAAATTGATCAACAATGTTTTTGCTTTGTTTGTATCTTGTCATCTTTTCTTTCACCAGCCTCACTATAGCAAGAGGAAATAGAACACATGAAGAAAATATTGAACCCATCCATTTAACCACTCAGAGATAATTATTGGTTAAAAATCTGTTATTCAAACCCATACATCCCATTTGTATATATGTGTGGATGTGAGCCAAAATGTATTATTTTACTTTTTATAATGAAATTATTGTCAAATATTTTTGGTAATGTAAAAATAACAAGTAGGCATTCATATATTTTCATGATAATGGAATGCAAATAGAAAGCTTTTTAATTTGATAGTAATTATGAATTAAAATGTGTGAACTATTCTTATTGTTAAAAATAGTCTAAGTATATGCTTAAAATGGAATAGTTCAATTATATGGCATTTTTGTGACTTTCAGCACACTTTACCTTTTTTTTATTTTTGTCTTTCTGAAAGACTTCAACTCTCAAGGGATTCCCTTTCTGGATATATAGGAGGAGGATCTGCTTGCATTCTTGATGACTTTTCAACATATTTACCAATATAATACAGGTAAACATGTTTGTCATAACTTGTATTTTTATTTTGTTTTTCATATATGTATTCCTTTTTTAGTCCTTTGGAAATATTTATTAGTGTCTTTCCCTCATTTCAAAACCTGTTTTGTTTTGTGAGTGTTTTCAGAGTCATAGAGGTTTATTTTTTGGAATAAATTCAGCAAATATATTTTCTGGTTAATTATTTTGATTTTCTAGTATTTCTGACATTTTATAAAAATAAGCAACCAATCTTAATTTTTATGTAATTAAAACTATTGGCATTTTCTTTAACTTTTTCTACTTTATAGTTAATCTTATGCTTTGAAAGAATCTATATGTGTATATATTTGCTTAATCATTAACATTCTTCTCAATTATTTGTCTTTATCAAGTTCAACTGAAGTTTAACATATACAGTGTTGTCACTGTTTTTACTTCCAACATAAAAAGTTTGCTGGATACTGAATATAGTATTATTTTAATTCTGATTTATTGAGCACTTTGTAACAGGCTCAAAATTGCTAATGATCTAAATGCAGTGGAAAATTCCTTTTAACTGTAAAGTATATATAAAAGCCCCCTTTTTAAATAAAATGCTTAGAACTAGTTTTAAAATGTTAAATGATTGAATGAGGTTTATATGGTATGGCTATCTAATTTTGTTTTAATACTATAAAATATTTCCTTTTAAGCTATTTTATATATTTTTGAAAAATATGTAAGCATATGAATAAATAAGTAAAATAATTTTAAAGATGTATGCTGTATTTTATTAGAAAAATCATTATAGCTTTGTTGTCTAACACTAATCCTCTCCACCAAACATAAGGAATTACCTGGAATACCATAAACCTAAAATTACAGGCTAATTTTACATACTAATTGTATAAATTTGCCAATGTTATTGAATTAGAAAGCATTTCCTCCATTTTTTGATACTTTGTAACATAACATATTCAGTTATTAATACAAAATGTAAAATTTGGGAAACAAATTTTGAATATACCCTAATAAGCAGGAGAGCAGAGTCACTAAGCAAATAAGACTTGTTAGATCAGAGAATATAGGAACATCGATGGCTTTATTGATTCATCTGGAAGATACCATTCTGGGAAAAATCAGAATCAATTTTGACCCACTACTTTAAATGCACAAAAGCAATTTTAAATAGATAAATTAAAATAACTCAGGGTTAAATGTTAGGAAATCACTTATTTATTAAAGACCATTAATCCAATTCCTTTCTTCTTTGTATCTGCAAGGCACCATGTCAGTCTCTTTTAAAGTTCACATTAAGTGAGCTATCCACGTGGCAGGAATCCACAGTAATGTGAAGCAGATGAAAACCAGTCCTGTGGGAATTCACAGTGAGTGAAAGAGGCTTTCGTTTTCTCTTCAGACAACTGTGCTGCATTAATGTCAAAGTAGTTGATTTGAGGCTCATTGATGAGGAAAGCTAAGTAAATAACTTTATCCCCTGTCTCTTTCCAGTGGTAGAGTGAACTTAAAACAATTTTATGGATTTTGTGCTTTCTATTAGTTACCTACAATTGGAAAAAGCAAACAGATCTTTTGTTAAAATTTTAGATAGAGGAAGAACAAAGAGAACTAAAGACATATTTACGACTATATGCTTTAGTCAGATTTTTCGCTGCTGTGACTAAAGGACCCAACCAGCACAATTGTAGAGGGAAAAAGGTTTATTTTAGAGGAGAAAAGGCTCACAGTTTCAGAGGTCTTGGTCCATAAAAGGATGGGTCCATTTCTCTAGGCTCTAGGTGAGGCAGAACATCATGGTGGGAAAGTATAGCAGAGGGAATTGGGGACATGGCTTTGGGGAATATATTTTGTATCTGGAGAGTGGAGTCTCTCTGACTTCTGATCATCATGTGAGATGCTTGCTTCTCCCACAATCTCCTGCTATGATGTTCAACCTTATCTCAAACCCAGAGGAATGGAGGACTTCTATGGACCAAGACCTCTGAAACTGTGAGCCCTCAAATAAAATTTTCCTCCTCTGCAATGGTGCTGGTCTGGTCATTTAGCCAAAGTGGTGAAAAAAGCTGACTAAAACACCATATAATTTCTTAAATAGAAATCTCAGTAAGAAAAAGCCAAGATAATCTGAAAAAAGGCCAGATAGCACAAGAGGAATGTCAAATTATAATCTGCATACTTGCTTAAGAATGGTTGGCTCGTAGCCGGGCGCAGTGGCTCACGCTTGTAATCACGCTTGCACTTTGGGAGGCTGAGACAGGAGAATCGCGAGTTCAAAGCCAGCCTCAGCAATGGCGAGGCGCTAAGCAACTCAGTGAGACCCTGTCTCTACATAAAACACAAAATAGGGTTGGGGATGTGGCTCAGTGGTTAAGAGCCCCTGAGTTCAATCCCTAGTACCAAAAAAAAAAAAAAGGAATGATTGGCTCCTACTACTTTATTACCTAAAGAATAAAGAAACATGAGAACAGGAAGCTTAAGGAAGTTTTAAAATTATTATTATTTATTCATTAATAAAGGAAACATCTTATAATCTGGACATAATATTATAACCAGTGGTTCTGCAATTCTAAAGTGTTGATACTTTTTCTCTATTATTTTACTTAGCAAATAAAGTTTAAAATAAAACAGACATCAAAGGCAAAATTTCATCAAATATCCTTATTTGTTTAATTTTTTCTTCCAGTAGACTATAAAAACATTTAATGAAAATTTTATTTAAAAACTATGAATACTTATTAGCTAAATAATGCTTATTTTTTAAAAAACTATTTTTTAGTTATAGATGGACACAATATCTTTATTTTGTTTATTCTATTTTTGTGTGGTGCTAAGAATCACACTCAGTACCTCATATGTGTGAGGCAAGCACTCTGCCACTGAGCTACAACCCCAACTCAAAATAATGCTTATTTTAATGGCATTACAAAATGTACATAAGATGGAATGAAATGGAATGAAATGTAACGTTTCCTGTAATCCCAGTGGCTTGGGAAGCTGAGCAGCAGAATTGCAAGTTCATGGTTATCCTCAGCAACTTAGCGAGGCCTTAAGCAACTTAGCAAGACCCAGTCCCAAAATAAAAAATAAGAAAGGGCTGGAGATATGACTCAGTTGTTAAGCGCCCTGGGTTCAATCCCTGGGACAAAAAAAAAAGTGTGTATATATATATATATATATATAAGTAAATGTATATATATATAAGATATATATATAATGTATATATAGTTATACAGTGCCTTTAAATACATTACAATAGATATTAAGTAGTTAAATTGATCAAATTACATTATATGCATGTGTTAATATGACACAATGAAACCCACTATTCTGTATACTTAATATGCAACAATAAAATGAAGTTAAAAAACATCAAATAATTACTTCAACTTGAAGAATTTATTGTACTTCGAAGCTTTCATGCCACTACTAAATACTGGAGTTTCTGTTAACTACTGGATTTAATAATAGAGTTACATCTTCCTTAGAGCACTTTATTCTCTATATGCCATGAACAAAAAAAAAGAAAAAAGTGTTGGTTGAATGTGAAACTCTTATATAAATATATACAGAGTACACCAAGTGTTAAAATTGGTCTTCATCATTTAACTAGAGTTAAAATAATCAATCAGGGGAAGTTTGGAGGTTTTAAAGTATGACTTGTAGGTGAAATTTGGGCAGACCTGCTGACTTTTCATTCATTTTTTGAGAATTGAGGCTCCTATGATCACTTTTAGTTGAAATAAAAAGTTATGAATGGAGAGTGTTAAATCAGAAATTAAAATACCCAGTCCAATTTGTTATTTAATACTCTATCTTCATTACAAGAATACACACACACACACACACACATATTGTGTGTGTGCTAGCTATTGATATCTTCTGACATTTGGAAAACGAAGTGTGTGTGTGTGTGTCTGTGTGTGTGTTTGTTCTACTTTGCTCACCTTCAAGTAGGGGAGAGAAGAGAATAAAGGAAATAAGAAAGATTTTACCTGAACTGATAACTGGCACTAGTCTTAGCCATATTGGAAATTGTTTTTTTCTTTTTCAAATGGGACATTTCAAAGATTCTACAGAAATTCTCCTGGGATTCTCTCACCTGTAGTTCCCCTGAGGCACACAGAGAAGTCTTTGTTTCAGCAGGTGCTTTGCAAATCCATGAAT
The DNA here is from genome assembly GCA_028644305.1 of Xerus rutilus. NCBI lineage: Eukaryota > Metazoa > Chordata > Mammalia > Rodentia > Sciuridae > Xerus > Xerus rutilus. Next base: position 52,779,821 of record CM053407.1, read on the forward strand.
CTCCTAGGAATGTATTGTATATCTGTGGTTTCTTGCTGCTTAAGTCTCTTTGCCTCTGGACATGAGTGACTTCATTGGCCAAGGTCCCAAAAGATTCCACAACACCACTAGCACCCTATAACAGATAGCCCACTTCCTGTTTCTGGTTTAGAGGAAACCACTCACGTGTCCCTTTCTCTGTAAAAATTTGAAAAACTGTCTAATTACAACCTTGCTGCAACTTTGCTGACCTGGAATCTTCAAAAGTCCAAAAGACTCTGTTTATCTTCAAAATTTCTGTGATCATATATTTTCCAAATTATATCACAGGGTCACAGGCTGAGTTCTTAGGTGGTACAGATAAAACACCACCCTTTCTAAGCTTCTTGTGACACAGCTGGCAATGACTCCATTGCATGGAGCAGAAGTATAGCTTAAAGAAAAACTTTTTCAGAACATTTACTTTCTTCTGTTTGCATTGCTCTGGGTTTCACATGCTCGATTTCACTAAATAGTCTAGAATTCAAGGACCCAGTTCTAGAATATGCACTTCTGTTTTGATCCAGCCCCTTACCCTGGTTTGCAAAACCTATTTATTCTGGTGCCAGGTAGAAATTCTTTCATAACACTGATGTAGAAAAGGCTCCAAACTGTGAAATAGGCAGTTATCTTAATGAGTGAAGAAAACAAACATTTTTTAAAAACTAATGAACACCAAGCAAATCAAATATTATACTTTGTGATTATTTGGTTATGGAGATATATAGAGAGTCTACATCCATAAAAACTATGTATATAAGATATAAATAGTGAAAATTTTAAAGAACTACACGGAATCTTCATTGGTGCAGTCAGTAGGCTTATTGCAGATGAAAACAGATTAAAAACATAAAAACTTAAATGGCCAAAATATAAACTCTTAAGTTTTAAGCAGCTTTAAGAATAACACAAAGATGCATATGTCTTCTTATAATCCTGATTTGGGCTGCACATGTCCACTAGTCTAGATGAACAGGTAAACGTAGAGGATGTAATTCTCTCCAATAGTAAGAGGATGATTAGTTAAGCAGGATCAAAAGAAGAACCAGCACATACCCTTTCCAATATTTTCATTCCATCTTTGATTTACTTTGTTTTGTTTTGGAGTCTAGAGTGCAAAATAATTGTCATTTAATGAGACTCCAAGGATTTTACTGTAAGTAGTTTATTTTATTTTATTTTATTATTTTATTTTATTTTTTTGGTACTGAACTCAGTACCAAAAAAAGTACCATTAGTAAACAATTTAATTATTGAACTCAGTGTCACTTGACCATTGAGCCACATTCCCCAGCCCTGTTTTGTGTTTTATGTAGAGACAGGGTCTTACTAAGTTGCTTAGTGCCTCACCGTTGCTGAGGCTGGCTTTGAACTCACAATTCTCCTGTCTCAGCCTCCCTAAGTGCTGGGATTACAGGCTTGCGCCACTGCGCCCAGCTCTTTTATTTTATTCTTTTCATCTTCATATGGGAATTATAAACATAGTGGATATCATGAATTAATTGCATCTCTCTTTTCTGTCTGATTGTCTTTCTTTTTCTTCTTTCTCTCTTTACATGTGAACACAAACATCTTTGTGCTAATTTCTTACTGTCTTTTTAAAATGAGCTTATAAATGTCTATATGTTCTTAGATAAATTTGCATCTGAGTGTTTTGTTAGTAGGCTGTTTTGAAGTTTAAGGGCGAAAGGATGGTTGAGAGGGATGGCAAGGATGATGTGCAATGATTGATCTGATAAAAAGTAGGCAATTGGAAACTAAACAGGAATGTGATCTGAGTTACTAGGACTTCTGAAAATTATGCTAGCCAGAAAATGGTGTAATAGCAATTATTCCATTCATTGACATTAGTAAACAATTTAATGTGCATCTTACCCGCACTGGTCACTCACTGGAATAATCTAACAGAGTTTCTAGATCTTAACATCAAATACGTATTTTTAAATTTTCTTATGCCCAGCACACTATATTTTCATTTATTCACTAAATATTTTTCTAGCACTGATTTTTACCAGATCATTTCCCAGGTTTTAAAGAACATATCACTGAACTATCTGAGGTAGAGGTGAAGTCTGATGCCTGAAAGTGAGAATGATACTAACATTTCTGGTTGAAGCAATCAAGAAAAGAATGGAGTCGTCCTTTATTGAGATAAAGCGGAAAATCAGGAGGAACAAAATTTGGAGAAATGATTGGAGGTTTTTGTTTTGTTTTGTTTCTCTGTTTTGGGGACTAACCATGCCTGAAATTCATCTAGATGACATAAGGAGAAGTTGGTGTGATTTCTCTTCTATTCCTCATTTTATCAAAACTAATATTCAGGCCTCTTCTATATCTAGTTGTTTTGAGATCACTCCAGAAGTAAACAGTAGAGAAAAACTTGAGAAAACATTTTTTAAATCTTTGGATTATGAATCATATAATTTTTCAAAGTAGCATTTAGAGATTGTTCTAAACTACTGATGTTTCAGATTTTTTCTATTACAATACATACACATATATAAAATAAGTTGCATATTTAAAAACCACCTCTATCTCCCACTCAAGAGTATAGAAAATAATAACACACTGAATTTGTGTTTATGCAATTTGAGAATTACTGGTATTAGTAACTACATTTACAATTTAGAAGAATATAATCAGAGAGAAAACAACTCACTAAAGCCAGTTTGAGCTTAAACTAGAATCAATTCTTGTAGAGGACACAGAGTAGAAGTTGTGGGTAGGTAAATCCTGAAGGAAATGAAAAGAACTCAGGAGTCATTTCCTAGCTGGAAATTCTTTTTCTCAAAAGGAACTGGAGGCAACAAGGCAAAAAAATTTTTTTTTCTTGTGATCTTTACCTCTTTAAAAATAATTTTTAAAAAACCTAGAAAAATATTTCTATACCTGGGAAAGAAAATCAGTCCAAAGTCAAATGCTGAAGTCATGCTGGAATCTGGAAATACCAAAAGCTAATATAATTCTATAGAACTTTTAAGTCCCAAGTGAGGATCAATATAAAATCATGATATTTCACAGATTAACAATAGCAAATTGCCTAGGGTTTTTATATAACAGTCTTAGTTTACCCCAATTACAAAACTGTGAGAGACAAAGCTTTATTTTCTCCCTTTTAACAATGAAAAAAATGAGACTTAGAAAATATGTTTGTTAAAATCACAAAACCAGAAAACTGTAAAACTGAATTTAAGGCAGATAGGAATGATTACAAATCTAGTATTATTTTCTCTAAATGAAATTGTAAGTCATAAAAAAGACATAGAAGTCTGCCAAGAGATTATGTGATTTATGTACCAATTGGTAAAAGTGATCTAGGACACTATTTCTGCTTCATATGTAATTTTGTTAAACTTGTAGCTATTCATCTTACCTGGAGGACAAGCTATGCTGCTGTGTAGTTAATGGGGCACTATGGTTTTCCTGGATCAATAGTGTATAATTGAAAGATTTCTTCCCCACCCTTTCCACATTATATCACAAATTAATAGCTACATAGTCTTGGATGAATTAACTAATTTTGACTTAATTTTGAATCTTCAAATTAGAGACTATAATATCTACCACAAAATGTGTATGTGAAAGCAACCCAGATGTCCTTCAATAGATGAACGGATAAAGAAACTGTGGTACATATACACAATGGAATATTATTCATCAATAAAAGAGAATAAAATTATGGCATTTGCAGGCAAATGGATGGACTTGGAAAGCATTATGCTAAGTGAAGTAAGCCAATCCCAAAAAACCAACTGCCGAATGGTCTCTCTGATTAGTGGATGCTGATGAATAAGGGAGGTGGGAATGGGAAACATAAGAGAAATAGAGGAACACTGGATGTGACATGAGGGAGGCGGGGGGCAGGAAAGGGGAATGGGTATAGTAAAGATGGTTGATAAAAAAATATATATATATATACTGTTCATTGAAAGTGCATATAAAGGTGTTTAATATGAAGAATTTAATATATAATATAATTTTGTGCAAAGTTAGAAAAATTATGATTGTAACAATTTTTTCTATTTGCCTCAACACATGTTTTCAGTGAACAGTGTGTACAGCTTCTGAAAATTTGTTTTTTTCTGTTATATTTGATAACATATATTAAAATGCAATTTTTGAGAAAAAATTAAAAAAAATGTGTATGTGGGTAACAAAGAGTAAATACTGAAACTGATCAAAATGCTAGCCACACCACAATGGCACACTGGAGTAGCATTAACTAGTATTTTTTGAAAACATTTCCTTGTTCAGTCTGAAAAAAATGATGAATTGATTGAGAAAAATATAGAGATAATATATATTAATGGGAATTTTAAATTAATAATTTGAGAAGTTAATTTACAAAATAAAATTTAAAAATATGAAATAAAAGACAAATCAGGCAACTCTATTACTAATTCATCAGAATTTTTAATAATTCAGAAATAATAATATTGTATTGAGAATTAGATCTTAATTGTATAAAGCTTATCTCAGCTTTAATTTTTCTCTGAGACCATTAGAACCATATTGATATATGTACTTTATGTTCTCCCCTTGCAAAGATGTGAAGTTCAGTGAAGACGAGGGTTTTTGTCCAGTTTTTAACTGCCATGTCCCTAGGACATGGCATAGCACCTTTTGTGCAGTAGAGGAAGTATAAGTTTTTTTTTTAAATAAATAATCCTTTTAAAATAATTGAAAAAATTATGAAATAATATAGATATTTACACATCCAATGGTTGTTTCTCTGCTTCATTTCCAAATAAAAGTAATGTCCTACCATAAATCATTTTCTGAAAATAATTTTAAAAGGGACCTCTATGAAATTTAAAAAAAATGTTTTAAATAAACTATTTTTCTCAATATGTGGGTTATGTTTATAATTTTATGTTCTCTAAGATAGAACTAGCCTCAGATGATAGATGACACCTTTTTATTTTTGCTTTGCTTGGACTTTAGAAAGAATTTTCATCTTATCTCAACATTGCATATTAGTCCTAAACTAATACACACTGTCTAAACCATGAACCTATTAGGTTGGTGTAAAAGTATCTGTGGGGAATATAACAAAAAGTAAATATCAATGAATCAATGCCTCAACTTGAGGGCATAAATAATATTTCATGGAGACTCTTTGATGTTTTATTCAATGATAGATGATACCTCATATGCATTTAGGTTTCAGAGCTACAAACAATGTTTGGAAGAAAGCATGTTCTAAATTCAAATTGGTCTTGGTCATCTAGAAATGGATCATAAATAAAAGTGATGTAATTAAATTACGAGGTTATTGTGAGAGAGAGACAGAGACAGAGAGAGAGAGAGAGAGAAAGGGAGCGGAGTCAACCAAAGAGGACAGAAATGCTATTCAACAAAAGTAGCAAATACTATGCTATTTACAGAGCACTATCCTAGACACAGTAGAATTTGAAATGAGTAAACTATGGCACCGACCCTCAAGAGTTTATTTTCCACTAAAAACCAAAATAAAATGCAATATGCAAGATAAAATGTTCTTAAGTGCATAGTCAGAGGCCTGCAAACAGTGGGAACACAGTGGGGAACAGTCATTGTAACTGAGAATGTTAATATATGACCTTCCTCTCAGTGTCAGTGCATACAGTCATGTAATTATCATGCCTATGTCCTTACTCCAAACAGATCATATCCACTAATCCAAAGCCTTGAGTATGTCCTTCTATCTCCACTCCAGTTATCAGTGGGCAGATGTAATGAATGTTTATAATTTCACATTTCTTGAACATTCAATTTGAATACAGTTTGAACTTGCTGATACCAAAACGAGAGCTTGGTTATCCTTGATACAATTTCCAGTTTACAACATCCCTCCCGCATCCCCTATTTCTCCATGTGTTCAATCCAGGTATGTGCTGTATACTACTGCTCTCTGGTGAATGATTTCCCATGGGACAGCTGGATACAGCCTGCCTCACTGGCCTCACTGACCCTCACACCCTGCATGGACTGTGAACATATGCCCAAGGAACCAACTCTCTATCACTACATGACCTCTACCACTGATGGCTGCTTGCCTTCAGCCCATTAATTAACACTTCCTGCCATAAACTTGTTTGGATAGCACCCTGGACTCAATGAAGGCAGTGGCCACAGGTCCTTACCTGTACCTCCCTGACCACAGTGCATGACCTCTGCAAGCTGTGCACCCCTCAGGACCTATAAATAAAGAACCTATTGAACTTCCATATTATGATTCTGTCATTGAAGCCAAGCCTGTGATTGATCAGACTTCTGATAGTGAGGCTTCCCTGGAGGAATTTGTTCAGGTGAATCTCCTGTGGTACTCTTCCGACCAGACCTTGGGTGGCTGCTGGGTATAGTAGCTACGACCTCAGTTGAAAAAGAAACTCCCAGAGTTTTATTCATAATAGCAAGGAAGGGAAGAAAACACAAAACATGCTTATAGAAGTGTGTTCCTGAGGATGAATAGGTGTGCAATTACCCTAGCATGTAATTTGAGCAAAGCTCACTCTCAATAAGATTGAAGCTGGAAAAAGTGCTACTAAATTTATCTAAGAAGGCTAAAGAGAAGGGATGAGAAAGCAAAAAGCCTCAAGTCACTTGCTTTTTCTCCACTTCTCCACTTTAATATTTTGTTTGTGCTACTTTTCAAATCAGTGTCCTAGTTCAACTCTGTTACCCACTCCCATGATCATCAGGTGCCTGAGAATATGCTCAGCCCCTCTAAGCCCTTGAGTATGGAAAGAAGACAATGGGCTTCAACCACGGAGAACCAAAAGAGGAAAGCAAATCAGAAACGTCAAGAGACTCACTTGAAACTGAAAACAACTTCAATTTCTGGGCTGAGTTGATGGAGAAACTCCCAGACTTTCATTCAAAACAGGTAGGAAGGGAAGAATCACGCAAAAGAGCCCAATTCAATTCTCAGTATGAGAAGCTCCAATTTTGATGAGAATCTCACTGTTATCTGTATAGATTTAACCTGAAACAGATATATTTCCTATAAGATCAAATTCAAGAAGCATCCATAATACCTAGTAGGAATAACAGAAAATGGAACCAGTGGAAAATGTTAGATAAGTTGTATCAGACAAAGAGGTCTGGAGTACATAGCTGTTAATAGTCATAAGACAGATAGGGGGAAGAGATGGTTTGCCACTTTGCTCAGTCATGAGGAACTGACTAGATAATACCTCAAGGTCCCTAGCAAAACTGTTGTCTCTGTGAGGAAAAGCTAGTTGTTTCAAATCAATTTTTACAGTAACAATTTATTCTATATTATCATTTCAGTTTTTGACTATACAATAATGAAATTCATTCCTTGGTTCCAAAAAATCTTACAAGTGTATTTTCCCTAACTCACTTATGTTTGGACACTTAACAAGTCACAAGGGAGTTCATGGATGAGAAAAGCAAAACCCTAACAGCCAGCCCATGTTTTTATAAAGAATGCCTACTGCCTTAAGGTCATAGGCAGTGAGGCTGTGGTTAGTGAAAGAAATTAGTCATGAAAACACAGCATAGCCCAGCAGGGATTTATTATGCATGAACTCTTCCATTTTTTTGTTTATTTGAAATGAGCTGGATTGTGAAAGTGTTGAAATTTCCTCATGGCACATGACTTCGGGGGAGCACCCTCCTCTCCTCTTCAGCACGCCATGCTGATTAAGATTACTTGGAAGATATGATCACTGTCCAAGGATTTCAACACTTGGAAAATTCCAACTGTGTGAAGGAGAAAGTTACCACACCTGTAGCCAAATATTCAATTTGGTCTTCTGGAAATCAGAACATGTAATTATTGGAGTTCTAAGATAAAAGTAGATCTGCCTTTCCAAACATGAATAAGAAATAGTACATTTTGTCAAAATAAGCTTACTCTTAATTATGAACCCTAAATGGGAGAGCTGGGAAAACATGTTCAAAATTCTTCAAAGAAATAATATTGAAATTCCTGTAATACATTTAACCTAGTGATAAGTTTTGGAGGAATTTAATAAAAGGCCTTCAAACTTTTAGAATAAGTTTCAAATAGCTTGAATTTTTAGCCCATTTACTTTTTTCTCATTTGATACTTTCTATAGCTTAAGCACATCTGTTTCCCAAAGGGCATATATGTATCTCTATATTTGTCACTTCAAAACCATTTCAAAGGTGTACTTAGGGAATGAACACCTGACTTCAGAGTGGTTTGTTAAGGAGTTGATATGGTATTATCATCTTAAATCACAGTTCCATTTACTATTCTGTAAAAGAAATTATCAACTATAACTAATATACAATAAACATTTTGAAGGTCTAATTTATCTTGACCTTAGATGTAGTAACTTTGTTGTATTGATGCATTTTTCAAAGAAGACACCTTCCCATCACCAAATTATTCTCTCACTTGGGAGGTGTCTTTTGCTAAATTACAGGGACAATTAGAGATTCTTTTTTTTTTTTTGGTACTTGGGATTGAACTCAAAGGCACTCAATCATTGAGCCACATCCCCAGCCCTATTTTGTATCATATTTAGAGACAGGGTTTCACTGAGTTGCTTAGGGCTTCGCCCTTGCTGAGGGTGGCTTCAAACTCATGATCCTCCTGTTTCAGCTGCTCGAATTACAGGCATGCGCCACCATGCCCAGCTAGATTCCTTTTTAACTTTAGAAAGTGTAAATCCCATTAAGATGATAATATAAAACCAGGAAGACCTGTGGGAATAAGTTCATATGGAAATCTCCATTTGAGCCAAGGCTTGGATGCCTGAGATCATGGCAAAACTGAAAGAAAAGGGGGATTAAAGTGAGGAACAACTTTAGCAGAGGAAATTCAGATGTAATAATGTATAATTCAAGATGATTTATTCTAACATTTATTATTTCAGACATAGTAGATTGCATCAATAAATCCAGATATATTAACATAGTAAAGTAAATACTATATACAATGGAAAATAACCTGATGATATAAGTGCAATGTATATGACTCTCAAAGACAAAACCTTGAATTAAAGAAGTTAGAGACAAAAGAGGGTAGTCTCTTATTTCACTCATATGAAGACCAAAAAGAGGTAATTCAGAAATGATGATTTCTTTGAGAGAATGATGACTAGACGGAAGCCATGCTAACATATTCTCTGTCTTTCTCTCTCTCTCTCTGTCTCTCTCTCTCTCTGTCTCTCTCTCTCTCTGTCTCTCTCTCTGTCTCTCTCTCTCTCTCACACACACACACACACACACACACACACACACACACGGTTATCTTAAAACTATCCGAGAGCCAAGTATGGCAGGCAAACTTTCAAATGGCCTCCTTTAGTTTCCACTTCCCACTATTTATGTCCTTGCATATTTCTCTCCTGGAGTATAATCTAGGGAGTTTTTGGAATGAACAGAATACAGCAAATCATTTCCATGACTTGGTTACTTAAGATGGTGATTGCTGTCTTATTAGGAGTCTCAGTGTCTTGCTGGCTTTCTTTGATGAAACAAATTGCCATACTAGAGAGGCTCATTTAACAAGGAACTGAAGTCAGCCTCCAAATCTTTGCAATGAAGGCACTAAGGCATTTTTGTCCAATAGCCTGAAGTCATGCCCAGATTCTTATCCCTTAAAAACTGTGAGATAATAAATAAGTGTGGTTTTGAGAGCATATGTTTTGGAGTAATTAATCATGTAGCAATAGATTATACACCAAGTAAAGTATGTCCATGGGCCAAATTAGCTAATTAACTGCCCATTATAGATAACTAAAAAAAACTTTTTGGTATGAAGTGGGCTATTTGAAGTTACTTTTTTTTCTTCCATTGTTACAATTTGCATGTGTGGTGTCCTCCAAAAGCTCATGTGCACTACAATGCAAAAATGTTAAGGAGTGATATGATTGGATTATGAGTGTTGTAATAAAATTAGTAGATTAATCCACTGATATGGATTAACGGGGTGGTAACTGTAGGCAGGTCAGGTGTGGCTGGAGGAGGTGGGTCACTGAGGGATTTCTTTGGGCTTTATGTTTTGTCCCTGGTGAGCAGAACTCTCTTGCTGCTTCCTGATTACCATGTTCTAAGCTGGTTTTCTCTGCCATTCCCTCTTGCATGATGTTCTGCCTCACTTTGGGCATAAGAGCCATGGGTCAACTGTCTATGCAGTGAAACCTCTGAAAAAACTTCCTTCTGTAATTGTTCCTGTCAGTTCTTTTGGTTACATTGACAAAAATGATGGCTTAAAGAGAAATTGGTACCAAGTAGTAGGGCCTTTGCTATGACTAATCTATGTGGATCGGAAGTTTTTGGAGTTCTTTGGAATTTTGGGGAGACATTTTGAAAAATTTAGAGATATGAGATGGAAAAGCTTTATAATGTTGTAAGTAGAGCTAAACGAATGATTCTAGTGGATGTTCAAAAGACCAGATCACTGACTGGAATGTCAACAGTAAAGATGATGCTCATGAGGTTTCAGAAGATGAGGATTCTATTAGAAATTGGATTAGAAGTCATTCATGTTATGTTCTGCTAAAAAGTTGTCTAAATTTTATCAATGTACTGAGACTTTCTGTGAAGCTGAATTTGCAGGTCCTGAACTGGTTAATCTGGTGGAAGAAATTTCAAGGCATCAGCATTGAGGTGGTGGCATGGGTATTGCTGGCATTTTTTAGCCAAATTCACTGTGATAAACAATACCAGAGAGCAAAGAAGAAATATTTGAGAAACTTGAAATCTAGCCATAAAATTGCCAGTAAAATTGGGACTAAAGAAGGTGTGACTGTGAACAAGATTATAGCCATTAAAGAAATGCTAAATACATTACACAGATATGATAGAAAATATGACTTGAGGACATCTTATGAATTGACAACACCATACCCATCTCAGACTCAAGGGTATAAAATAAAAATTCCTTTGAGAAGAGACCATGGGCAGCACTCTCCCTGCACAGATGTAGGACAAGGAGTTTTTCACCATGCTCAGCTGTCCAGGAACTCAGAGACTATTACAGCCATGGCCTAGGAGGCTTGATTACTGCTTGAGATGGCAACAGACCTTGGCAGTAATCGTGTAGTGCTGATTTTGTAGGAATGCAAGATGCTGAAGTTAGGGATTCATGGAGACTTCCACTAAGATTTCAAAAGGAAGCCTGAGAGGCCAAAGTTCTGCAAGATCAGAGTCCTGCTGGCAACCCCTGAGAGGGTGAAGCATGGAGGAGGAAGCTGAAGCTGCAATGGAGACCTCCCAAGATGAAGAGATGCCAGTAAAATGGGACATTTGCTGAGGAAATCTTCAGGAATTGAGCAGAAGTAAACTAAGAGAAAAGCCATGTGGGCTCCATCCAGCAAGGCCATTGGATGAAGCGACACAAGCCCTTTGGAGAGAACACATCAATGCTCTGGGTTCCTGATGCTGGACATGAACCTATAAGTCCTATTTACTCAGCTGGATTTTGGTCTTATGTTGGTCCCATCTACTCTTTCTATGTCCCTATTTTTCCCTTGTGAAATGGAAATGTTTATTCTTTGCCAATTCTATATTGTACCTTGCTTTTGATTTTTATGGAGGCTCATGTTGAGACTTTGTTTTGCATCTCAGGAGAGTTCGAACTTGGACTTTTGGATAATGATATAACTGTTAAGAGTATGGGGCTCTTGGATATGGACTAGATGTATTTTGAGTTGTGAGATGGGCATGAGCTTTTGGGGAACCAGGTATGTGGTATCCCCCAAAAGGTTATGTGTGACATAATGCAAGAACATTCAGAGGTAAGGTCATTAGATTATGAGAATTGTAACTTAATTGTTGATATGAATTAACTATATGGTTATTATAGGCAGATAGCATGTTGGTGGAGGAGGTAGGTCACTGGGAGGGTGCCTTCAGGATTTATATTTTGTCTCTGATGAGAAGTTGTCTCCTCTCTCTTTCTTGTTGCCATATCCTGAGTTGCTTTTCTGTGCTATGCCTTCCTGCCATAATGCTCCGCCTCACCTTGGGCACAGAGCTATGGAATCGTCTAAGGACTGAGACCTCTGAAACTATGAGCACCAAATAAAGTTTTCTTCCTCTAATTGTTCCTATCAGATATTTTGGTCACAGTGATGCAAAATCTGACTAAAACAGCAATAATGCTCTACTAGAGGTAGATGTGCAAATAGTCATATGTTGGGTTTGCTTTCAACTATGGAGTTTCCCAGTTCAAGGGACTGTCAGTATCAAAACCTGGACAGAGTGGCAACCAGAAGTCCTTCAACCTATATGCTCTGAAATAATTTTAAATTTTGCATTTTGTTATTTTAACATAACAGGGCTTTAATATTTGTTATATGAATGCATGTTTAAAATAAACATTTCTTAAAACATTTCTGATAACAACTTGAGATTTAGGAAAGGAAGCTATACAGTTTTTTTTTCCTTTATTCTTTAATTTACTTGTCTTTTTCTTGTCACAAAACCAATATTTGAGAAATAAGTTGTGATATTTTAGTAAAATAAAGCCCCCAGGCTCTAGTTTAGAGAATCTGTCTGAACATAATGCTGTTGATGGCAGAGCCTTGCTAAGACGTCATAGGTAAGGGAAGGTCAGTTTTCACTCATGCTTTCTTCACTAGTCATTCTCACTGAAACAATTCCCATGACAATGACACTTAAGGAGGAAGGAAGAAAGCAATTTGATCTTGGAATGATTGGCCTTATACAGGAAGTTGTAGTTGTATCTTTTAACTTATATATAAAACTTTTGGGAACTAGAAATAGTCACTTCCTCAGGATCACTCTCCTTTAACATTCAACCTAATGCGCTCTCTCTCTCTCTCTCTCTCTCTCTCTCTCTCTCACACACACACACACACACACACACGCACACTGAAAGCCCCTCTTTCAGTCCATATCTCTTGACTGCTTATTACAAGTATTGCACATGTATTCTTGAAAATGAACAGCAAAAGTTAATCATTCAATGAATTTTTTACATATTTCTTCATGAATCACAAATTAGTAACAGAATTTGTTTCAACCTTTTATAAATATATGATTTCCTCTATTTGTTGAAAGAGTAGTATGTGTAATTATATTGAAGCTGAAATGTTTCTGGGAGAACAAAGTTGAAGTTTCCATGCATCAGCTAATTAAACAGTTTTCAGACCTTATTTTCTGAAGTTATTTATCCCATTATCCTGAAGACTGTCTGTAATTACTACTGGCCTTTATCACAATACTTTGGGTTGTGATACTATAAACCCTAGAAAATTAGAAAACTCTGTTAAAATGCAATTAGATTACTCAGAAGAGAATTCATATTTGGCAATTAGCATCCATTCACTCATTAGCATGGATAAATTAATCATAAATTTCCTCTTCATACCATAGAAGGAAACAAAGCTGGAAGATAAGGGCAGTGCAATTTGTTGAGAAGAAAAATGTGAAGTATATGTGGCTTTGCTGCTGGAATAGTAGATGAGAAACCTCAAGAGCCTGAGAACTGCTGTGGATGGTGGGCAGTAGTGAATATAAAAAATGAGCTGCTTGCATTGTGCTGTAGCTGAGTTTTAAGCTTTATTAATAACTTTCCTCAGATTAGCTTTTATATGATTTTGGAGTCATTCATGCATGAATGAGAAAGCAAATATATAGATAAGTTCACACATAGGGGTTGAGGTCTCCTTAAGTATATTTTAATATTTTACTACATGTTCATAACATCTTTTAAAAATGCACACTTCCTCCGCTTTTTCTTGCTTTTTAACCAAGCACCCCATTCTCTTATCTTTACAGAATCTGGTGAAAGGAAATCACTTACCTGTCTGGACTAAATTTTTAGAACCCTGAAGTGCTCAGAGTTAACATAGGTTTACGGAGGAATGGAGGAAACTATAAAGCAAAGTGACAGTTTCATTCCAGCAGGAGCATATCTAGAATAACTTACAATATAATGATCAGTAACAGCTTCTGAGTAACTTCTGTGACAGACTGCTTAGCTGTACCTAGCACAAAGACATCCACATAGCTAACATCAGTCCTGTTTGATGACAGTAAACCTTTACCATGACTGTTAGAGATGCAGTGGAGGAAAACGCTCATTTGTGCAGTTTCTGGCCTCACTGAAGCTTCAAGGTCCAGATCTGTCACTTTGTAACTTCATGATCTTAGGAAAATTAGCTACCTTCTCATTCTCCTCAGCTATCAAAATAACCCCATCCATTGTGAAAACTGAATTGATTAAGATGGCACCCAGAAGGAGCATTTAGTTGGAAAAATGACTAGTGAGAGGATGATTTGAAAGAACTAGTGTCTTCTTGTATTTCTCTGATACTTCTTCATTCCCACTTGGAGTGTTTGTTACATTTCTCTGCCCTGTTACACCATTATATTTCAGATGTGCTGAGGACATCACAACTAGCCTTTGTAGTCCAGAGCTCTCAGGGTTAAGATAATCCCTGTCTGAGCCTAAATTTCAGACTACTGATCATTACTCCCTTCAACAGAGAATGCTGTAAGTTACCCAAGGATCCTGGAATTTGATCTTGATACTGTGCCTAAATGGAGCCAGCCTTGTCTTTTCTTTGATAAGACAGTAGTGGATTTAGTTCCTGCAAAGGAAAACAAAGCATTGATCAGTAGGAAAATATTAGTCCACTTAGTTGTGCAGATCTTCCACATATTGACATATTTTTTTATATAATACCTTAACATATTCTTTAAAATCTCCACCAAGCTCATTTGGATAAGTGTGTATTGAGACACTGTCAAGATTTCAGTGGTAGAATAAGTCATTTAAAATTTTACTTTTTATTTAGAAGCTCAAGCTTAGTCACTGACAATAGTCACTGACAGCTATTTCTCTCGAAATGGTAGACTTGGAAAATTTATTTTTCAAGAAAATGTCTGCCAAATATACAATTCTAAATAACCATAGTTTTATCATTCACTCTTTCAGGAAAAAATGAAGTTTCCTGAAAAAGTTGTCTGCTTGACTCAATCAAACAAATGCTTTTTAACAAGATAAATTTTGAGGTTTAACGTGTAGCATAAATTATTTGTGTTTTTTTTTTCAATTTCACCACAATAATACTAAAAGGTAAAAATCAAGGATCAAGATTCAATGAAATTTAAATATCTTGATACTTGATAAAGTGAAATTGTCTTCTTATCCTGTACATAGAACTTTTAAAACTTAATTGTTTGATCTGAACTGGGAATCCTAAAGTATACCAGCCAGGCAGATAGTTAAAACCGAGCATTATCTTGCCTCCTTTCTGAGTACATGGAATGGTTTGCACATTAGGGATGGTCATAAAAGATCAAGCCGTCCACACTCAGCTCTGTTGTCCTCAGGTGACTGAGCTATCCTTGGTTACTAGGAAAAGCTGCTGATGGGATAGCTGCTTGTTACTTGCTCTGTGAGCACTTATCCCCATCCTCATCATAAGAATTATCCAGTTAGAATATGTATATAAAATTTGTCCCTGGTTTTAGCTTATGTGATCAGTAATACTGTTGTAGTCATGGAAGGCATTCAGGTCAGCTTCAACTCACTGGACAGCGTCATTTTTGATGATAGAATTAGCCCAGACTTCTTTGCAGGCCAATCATTATTTTGTGCAATCCTCAACACATCCTGTTGTATCTGGATTAGGAATCTTGACCAAGCTGAGTGCAGTGGCATATGCCTGTAATCCCATTGGCTCGGAAGGCTGAGGCAGGAGGATTGCGAGTTCAAAGCCAGCCTCAGCAACTGAGTGAGGCCCTAAGCAACTTAGTGAGACCCTGTCTCTAAATAAAAAATCTAAAAAGGGCTGGGAATGTGGCTCAGTGGTTAAGTTCCCCTGGGTTCAATCCCTGGCACCAAAAAATGTATGTGTATATATATATATATATATGTGTGTGTTTGTGTGTGTGTTTGTGTATGTGTATGTATGTATACATATATAGACACACATACATATGCATGCACATATATATATATATATACATATATATGTATATGTGTGTGTGGATACACACACACATACACACATGTGATCAATCTTGGCCAAGTGGAAATTTACAAAGTTAAGTAGAAAACCATCTGGCTTTCCATGCCAGGCTCTGAAATTTTATGGCATTTGTTCAGCTGATTGGGTCAATGACCCTGGAGACCATGATTCAGGTCAACTCTGCAAATTGGTTGCATCCTGCTGCTTGGTGCCATGTTGGTGGAAGCTTTAGTTAAATGCTGTATGAACAGACTAAACATGTTTTGTCCCATCTCTTTGTTGATCAGATTAATTATGATGGCCAATAGAACTGCAAACTCATAGGGAAATTAACCATGGAAACAATGGGGTATAGAAACAAGAGAAGCAATTGGTAGTAATTGAATGAGTCTCTCTTTGAAGCTTTGCTTCAGATTTTCTGAGTGAGCACTAATGTCCCTTTGTTCCAGACTATCTTTTCAAGTATGTTTTTGTAGTGAAAGATCTTGGAGGACAGAATCAGTGACTGTCTTTGGAAATAAAAGAATCAGGTTTCTTAAGCTCAGGATTTCTCTCCTGTAATGTAAACAGTATGCAAGTGTCAGCTGGCCTTCTTTGCATTACAAATAGAAACAAGAGAAACTAGTCCAAAGGAAGGCTAACACTGAACTTACTGCTATTACTCAGAGTAGTAAATCATAGTTTGTTTCTGATCCATTGCTTTAATATCTTTCAATATTAAAACTATGACTGGCTAACATGTTAGGCTGTACATGTTGGATGAACATCTGACTTGTCACTGGTTCTGACTATAATTTGATGGGGCAAAATTGGTGTTGGTTGGTATGGCAAATCATAATCACCTCAAAATAAGTCAATGTAACATGAAATAATGTTTGCTGATTTTTATCACATTTTTATTGCAAGTGGACAGATTCACGTACACATGCATTGAACAAAATCAGCTACATACATTATATACATATATTCATTCACACTTTATCAGTTATAGCCTTCTTTATCTTTCCTGACCTTTAAAAAATTCTTCATCAATGAACTGTTAAAGAATATGTTAAAATCTAGCAGAGCTGGTGTATTTATATAGTACTCTTCATAATTCTAACTATTTTGTTTCATTTTTGAGCTGATGTAATAAGTATATAAGACTTTAAAATTTCCACATAGTACTAAACAAAAACAAAAACTAGTAAACAAAAGCTTTTTTCCTTACATAGTGACTACCTTTATTTTAGTTACTGCTTTTAACTCTAAAATTCGTATGAAAAAATATTGCTAGTGAATGTTAAGTAACAATAAGCGTTTATGTTCATACATGTCTATGTATAATAATTTTATTCTCAAACTTAATTTACCCTTATAGATATGCTTATATAATCATCATATTGTATTGGGTTTTGTTCTATTTAATTATGTTTGAACATATTTCTTTTTGGGTCATTTAATTGATATTATTACAAATTTATTTGGGTTTTTTTCTAAATTTTTTTTTTTACTTTTAAATTTTGGTCCTCTTTTTCAGTTTAATTGTGCCTTTCTTTGTAGTTGGTTAAATATTTATTTCTCTGTTTATTATTTTCTCTCCTAGTTTATGTGCTCACATTTATTTCTAGTTTTTTTACTTGATTGTCCTAAACAATTTAAAACACATACTTCATTCATAAACATTTAAAAGCAATAATAATTTTACCCTTTATTGTATCACTACAAGAATGTTAGAACACTTCAATGTTACTCAAATCCCAAATCACATTCCATTTTTTCAGTTATTTCCTATTGCAAGCTTATAGGACTTTTAAAACTGTTTTGTACAGAAATGTTGACATATTCTCGTGTTTTTTATTTCTATGCTCCTTTCTCAGCATTGCTTTTTGTACCTTGTATATCATACTGACATACTGCCTCTTTCTTTTCTTTTCCTTTCTTTTTTTCTGAATTATATCTCTTAGTATTTTCATTACTTCGGTTTTATTGCTGGCAATTCTTGCTGTTTTTTAGTTTCTTTCCTCAAAATAATTTAATTTGCCTCGTTCAGGGAAGTTAATTTTAAAGTTCACTCAAGGCTAAAGAATGGTTATTTTATTTTATCACTTGGGAGGTATTTTTCATCTTCTATCTTCCACTGTGGTTGAGAAGTCGCTAACTCTCATTCACTTCTTTTCATATAACAAGCTCTTCTCTTTGGTAGCATGAGATCCCAAGATATCTTTTCCTTTGAGATTTGGTAAACACTATTTTCTATGTTGTTTGTATATGTGTGCATGATTATGCTGCTTGTATATTATTTGACATCCTATATCAGAATATTAAATCATTCATTAATTTCTTTAAAATTATCAAAGCATATATCTTTAAATATTGCCTCCCCACCATTTTACCTTTCTGATCTCTAGAACACCAATTATATGTTAAAAAAATCTAATCTATTCTCTACCTTAATTACTCTTTCAGAGAAAAGAAATATGTATGTGCATAATTCAGATGGCAGTAATATCCCTATCTGCTGAGATCACATGGCCTGTATAATTCTAGGAAAAAAATCACTCTCATGACTAGGTTGTATCATGTGGCACAGTTGATTCAAGAAAGGGAGATTAACCTAGATGAAATTGACCCAATCAGATAAGGTATTAGGAAGGAATGGTGGGCCTGAAGTAGGGCTAGATGGCCACTGAGTAAAATCTTCTGGTGATTGTCTCACCACCAGCATAGCAAGTTCAACAGTTGTTCATGCACCAATATACCTTCTCAAGAGCAAATCAGCTGGGCACAGAGACACATGCCTATAATTCTAGTGGCTCAGGAGGCTGAGGCAAGAGGACCACAAGTTCAAAGCTAGCTCCGCAACTTAGTGAGGCACTAAGCCACTCAGCAAGATCCTATCTCAAAATAAAATATATATATATATATATATATATATATAATGTAAAGGGGGCTGGGAGTGTGGATCAGTGGTTGAGTGACCTTGGGTTCAATTTCTGGTCTGAAAAACAAGAAAAGAGATTAAATCAGAACACCATAATAGCTACCTTTGGTATAACAAAACAAAGACATGTTGAAGAAGGCAGGAAGGAAAGGGTTCCTCTCTGATATCCCCTAACTCCAAGTAGCTCAGATAGAAAAAAAAAAAAAGAAAAACACTTCCTGCTTGGAATAGGAAGAGAGAATTAAATCCAGGCCTTAGACCTGAAAGCCAGTACCAGGCCCACCACTATAAAATTCTCTGCTGGGCAAAGCCCCATAACCCCTACCACCAGGCTGATACACACAGATACACACAGATTGAACCCCTGTGGCTGACTCAGGAGACAGCTGTGTTTACCACCTGTCAGACTTTTGGCAGCAGAGCAAACAGCAAGACTCCACTGTGAGCAGGGCATGGAAAGCTAACACAGGGCTCTCTCAGAGCCCAGGGTCAGGTCTGCTGTAGTTAGAGGTAGTGCCTTACAGAAACTGAAGGACTGTCCCATAGCTCACCTTCAGAGTTTCTGCAGCAGCCTGCATCAGAGAACTGCACCACCAGGACAGACTCAAGTTTCAGCCTATATCATTTCCAGCCTTGAAGTTGGCCCAGGGCATATCAGTCTTCTTCCCAAGATTATGGAAGTCCTAGTGGTTATGAAAATTAGGTATGACCTTGTTCAGTGTCAGCTCTATCACCCATCTTCCAGTCCTGTGCAGCATAGCTGTTTCCTGGCCAATGCTTACACACAGGGCTCTAGAACTGCACTGGCACCAGTAAGAGAGCTGTACCCAGTGGGGCAGCTTT
The DNA here is from genome assembly GCA_028644305.1 of Xerus rutilus. Lineage (NCBI taxonomy): Eukaryota > Metazoa > Chordata > Mammalia > Rodentia > Sciuridae > Xerus > Xerus rutilus. Next base: position 52,799,537 of record CM053407.1, read on the forward strand.
GTATTTCATGGTCTCAGTGCACCCCTCAGATTATGGAGGTCCTTGAACTTATGCAACTTGAGTGTGACTCAGGGTTGCATCCATGTGGGTGACCAAAAGGACTGCTTTTACCAATACTAACCTAACCTCAGGCAGCTCAGCATAGTACATGATCCTATTTTCTAGAGCTAGAAGAGAGTAGAAAACACAAGATTTTTACCCAGGATTTAATGTTGTGTTGGTGAATCCTAACAGTAGAGAGAACATAACAGGCTCCATTCCAAAAACTACCCATGGTTAAAGCCCCTGAAACAGCTTCAGTGCCAGAAAAAGACACACGACATAGTCTATACAATTTCTCTTCGATCTAGCATCACTTGTAGCTGGACACACTGGTTTTTGACCATGAGTCTACCTCAGCAATAGGCAGTCCATATTAGTATAGGCCTTGGTTCCACTTGTGTTGTGGTGGTCTTGGCAGACCATGGACTCAGGGTATGACACAGCATGACAGCATTGGGGCCACAATTGCAACTTAGGAAACTGGGACTGTTCTATCTACAGTTACTCTGCCTAGAGTTGGTCAGAATCTTAGAATGCCAGACCATATACACTGATACCTGTGGATAAAGAATCAGGGCTTACCACAGTACAAAGAAAGGCTTATGGGATAGACTACTCTTTTTAGTCACTCTTCTGCTTCTTTCTGACCAATACACCAATACTGTATTTGGAAAAACACCTGAGCTTGGATTGCCACCTAGTACTAAAAGAGTGACAACACTAGCAGACTTCTAGAAAACCTGGACTTGGGCACCATTCAGTGCTGAAATAATGAAAGGGAATACAGATGCAGAGAACACAAAGGCCTGCTTAAAATTTCTGGAAAGACATGTATCAACAAAGCCAGAGTAAAGAGACTACAATAAACCGCTTATCATTCAATATCCAGAAAATATAATAGTCCAACAAGCATCAAGAGTTTTCACTATTAGATCTTATCTAATAGTTAAAAAAAGGTGCCAGGAACTAGTCAGTAATCAGTATGGGAGAGAGCACAAATAATTTAAAAGTTATTTTTAGGAAACTCAATGATCTTGAAGAAAATATAGGGAAATATTTCAATACACTAACAGAAAAATTTAAAGAAATGGAAGCAATTTGAAAATATCAAAAGAAACTCGAACTAAAAAATACAATCAGTGAAATTGAAAAACATGAGTGAAGGCATCAATAGCAGAATAGGTCAAGTAGGAGAAAGGATTAGTGAACTTGAAAACAGACAATTTGAAAATAACAGAGGGAATAAAACAAAAATATGAATGATGAAGAAATTTCACAGGAAATTTCAGACACTATTAAAATAGCAAATATTTAGGTTATTAGGTTTTAAGAAGTTCTTGAGAATGCCAAAGGGGGAGCAAGCATAATAAAGAAAAAAAAGTAACAAAATACTTCCCAAACCTGGAGAAGGATACAAATGTCCAGGTACAGGAAAGTCAAAGAATATAAGTAAGTTCAAAGTCAATCAGATTTACCCCATAATATGTTATAATTGAGCTCTTAAAAATGAAAGATAAGCCGGGTGTGGTGGCACATGCCTGTAATCCCAGCACTTTGAGAGGCAGAGACTGGAGAATCGCGAGTTCAAAGCCAGCCTCAGCAGTGGTGGGGCACTAAGCAACTCAGTGAGACCCTGTCTCTACATGAAACACAAAACAGGGCTGAGGATGTGGCTAAGTGGTCAAGTACCCCTGAGTTCAATCCCCAAAGAAATGTATTAGATATGGGTGTCCCAGTTCACCTGACAACAGACTTATCAGCAAAAACCTTACAAGACAGAAGAGAGAGGCGCGAGATTTTCCTAGTATTGAAGAAAAACACAAAATACAAATAAAATTGTCAGCCAAGAATACTGACTCTAGCAAAATGTTCCTTTAGAAATAAAGGAGAGGGGCTGGGGTTGTGGCTCAGTGGTAGAGCGCTTGCCTTGCACGTGTGAGGCACTGGGTTCAATCCTCAGCACCACATACAAAATACATACATAAATAGAATAAAGATTGTTTAAAAAAAAAAAAGAAATGAAGAATAAATAAAGACATTCCTAGACAAATAAAAGTTGAGAGGACCAGACCTGTTTTACAAGAAATGCTAAAGCAAAGCTTTGAACTAAAAAAAAGGAAGATTAATAAGTAAGAAGTAAATATGAAAGAAAGGATTTGGGGGATAAAAAAAAGCTTTTTGTGTTTAAAAAGATACCATGAAGATACATCCCTGGTCCTCTTTATTTTTCATTTTGAAGTAGGGGTCAAGTTGCTGAGAATCTCACTAAATTGCCGACGCTAGTTTTGAATTTATGATCCTCCTGCTTTAGCCTCCTGAGTTGCTGAGATTACAGTCATACAGCACTACACCAGCTTTGAAAATGTTATTATAAAGAAATAATAGATGTTTGAAGAGAGATATGTTGAATATGATACAAAGTATGCATGTATCAAAACATTACATGGTAATGTTAGGTCTGGTCAGGGTCTAAGATGCTCAATTAAGGAAACTGGTCAGCGGAGCTGCTGCAAGCCACATGTGACGTCACTAGTGGACACGCCTCCTGTCAATCAGCGAGTTTTCCTGACCCATTCAGGAAGGACTCTGGCCTTCTCTTCCTGTTCCCAAGCCCTCCCCTTCCTGACCAGGTTTTCTTAAAATTCTCTATGCACGCAAACTCCGTCACCATGTCTCCCAACACGCTCTGATGGACAGGGCATCTGGTCCGAGGGCGCGCATTCCAATAAAGCCTTGCCAAGTGGCTTAATTCATCTTCTCCTGGTCGTGTAATCTTTACAGGTACCTCATTTGTAAAATTTAAAGAAAATGAAGGAACTCCTTTCATCATACAGTTGGTATGTTTTTATGTCTCATTAAATATAAAAATTGAAAAAAATGATGAGTTATTGAAAAAGAGAAAGCTTAAAAGAGATTGAGCATAAAGGAGATCCTGTATTTCTGGCTTTGAAAATGGAGGATGCTGTGGAGGAATTTGCACAAGTAGTTTTTAGAACCCAAGAGAAACAATTCTTAATATTAGTTACTATACATTTTGGTTACAAAAGTTTTGAAAACAAACACACATATTTTATTTTATGTATTTTCTTCAACTTACTAATATTTTTAATTTCTTTGAAAATTATTTTAAACACAGATCTTCATTTATAAGCATGTTGTGGTCTGGAATGAAGATTGGTTTTTCCAAAGAAGAACTGCTCATTATTCTGCTACAACTTGGGATAATTATCAGAATAAGAGTGATTTATACAATTATTGGTTTAATGATTTGAGCCATCTTGTTGCTGAGTGAAATGTTGGGTGAAATTTAACTGTGAATTAATCTACAAATTTTCAGGGCAATTTCTTATTCTTGAGCAATATAAACATTTGAGAAAGAAAAAATCCTTCTTTCTTCCCTGATAGTAGGGCATGGGATAGGATGAAGAAGATAAAGTGCTAGCTTGTCTTTACAGAGAAGGTATCACCTTTAGAATCCAAGTTATGGAAGAGGTTCTGCTTAATCCTTCACCTAAAGTGTGTATCATGTTCCCTATTTTCGTACTTGTTGATTGTAAAAACACAAGCTTATCATTCACATACCTGGGAGGCTGAGAAAAACTAAAATCAAGGACATTAACAATTATTCTGAGTGATGCCATAGTAATTACTAATTAATTCCTCTTACGTATAAGCTTTAAGGGCTCCTGACTTCACCTTCAGCTTACATTTTTAAAAAGTATTTTGTTTAGTATTTTAGTTCCTCTCATAGACAGAAGGGATTATTGTCCTTAATATTTCATACAGACAGAAGTGGAAGTCTCATTCTGTTTTTGCTGCTATACTTTTCTTTAAAATGAAAACTTTCAATATATTTACTCTGTTTCTGAGTTTTAGCAAACTCAAAAAAGAATCATTTGCAGGATTTTAATTTTATTACAGTAACCCACAAAACATATATACCAAATATTGACTACATAACATTTCAATGATTTGTAAAATGATAGTTCTTTTCTAAAGCAATACATTTTAGGTAATAATTGAAAATAGTAAGTATATCAAGTATGCAATTAAAATTTGTGACATTAAAACCATTATTAAAAGCAGTCATTGGCTTAAGATATTACCCTAGGCAGGATAATGCATGCAAAAGTTGTATTGTTATATAGTAAGGGGAAAATATTAATAATTTCAATTAGAATAAAATTATATTAAACATGACCTTTATGAATAAAATGAAAGTGTGATTACATTTAATATTGAAGTCCTTCAGAATATTTGCCTAGTCACTTTGTAAACCTTATTTGAAATTCAAAATGTGGAAGAAATGTAGGCTATATGTTAGCACACAATTTTAGGGCATTTATTCAGTCAAGCATAGCTTAGTATTTATGGCTTATTCTAGAATATTACTAAGCTCATTTAATTTTTACCTGTGAGGTAGTGTTATTTTCATTGTTAGAGGTGTGATTTCCAAGTTGTAAATGATTAGAATAAATACATAAATATTTTGAAGAATTAGTAATTAAAATATAAAATTAACCAAAATATAATGGCCCTTATGTTTCAGTAACTTTTGAAAAAGTACTATTTTCATATTCTCCATTTAAGTGACTAATTTTGTGACTTCTAGATGCTGACTCCATTGATGGAGTACTGTATAATCTGAGACAAATTGGCAAAATGGGCAATTAACATTTTCATCAGTAATTAACATATGAAACTCTAGTTATAACACAAGGATCCTACTCTTACCTAATTTGCATGAAAATCATTTTTTGAACATGCTTGCAAAAGATGGGTATTTTCACTGAGGAAGTGACAGATGATATTATTTTTTTCCTTCCAAACCATGGACCTACTCAGGTAATCACTTGAATGTGGGAAATTTCAATATTCTATTTTAATTTTTTAAAATGGAATTGGTAGATGACAGATAAAAGGTAGATGAATAGATGAAGGAAGATACACAGATGGATATATCAATATAATAGATAAACTATACATATGTACACTTAGATAGAAAAAGTTGAAATATTAGAAGGAGATTTAAGAGAGCTCTATGATAATATTAAAATCTCAAAAGTAAATGAAATAAAATGCCAAGGACTTAGGCTTTCAAAGTTATAGAACAAATTCCATTCTTAATATTAAATGCCATCTGTATCTTCCTTCCCACTCCTTTCTCAGGCAATGAATCTTTCACATATGAAAACCATGGACTCAAGCAGCATAGCTGCATCTTATTTCCTCACAATCTACTGGTTTAAATCTACTCTGACATTCTGAAGATGAATTTCACAACATAGAATAAATCTATTTCCTGAATTACCCATAATTATTTAACTAATGCCTTGTCATTTATGTATATTCAGTAGGTTCAATTCATAAACATTGTAAAATTTAAAGAAAATGAAGGAACTCCTTTCATCATATATATATAGTACCATCTAATTGAAGTCTTGGGAAACAATGACATCAGATGATAGATTTCAAATGTCAGTATTTTGGAAATATCAGTACAATATTAGCATTAGCATTCCAAAGTTGCATATCAAAAGAAACACACAACTGTCAAAGGGCATTTAAATACCTAACCAAATAGCTAGAGTTATAATGTCGTAGTCACATGCTGCTTCCATGGACTTTTGGCTTTGTCTGTTGCTAAGAATGACTTCCAGATGCCATCATTATTGTTATAAATCCATTTCAACTTTTAGCCTACGCAAGGTAAGGAGAAAAAAAATTAAAATCAAAAGTTTAAGGTATGAGCAAATCCTTTGAGGCTAAAATTTAAGAGATTGTCATGCTTTATTCTCCATTTTATACTGATATGTAAAAGGCAAATGTGTTATTTGCTTTATTTAATTTTTATGAGGCTGTGTTGTGAAAATAAATTAATGGAAACAAAGCAAAAAATTATTTTAGTTTATTTAAACCATCTAGGTGAATAATAATAAAAAGTCCTTTTCCTATAAAATTGAAAATAAGGTGAAGAGAACATTATGTTGGTAATTTACAAAATAGAATGTCAAAGATTTGTTACTTCATATTATGCACTATAAACCATAGTTGAATTTGTTAGAATTTACTTGTGATAACACTTTATGAGTTGATACTATAATCCCTTAAAAGAAAAAAATAAGCCTTTTGAATGTAGAGAAAGACTACATGTTGCAGGTATAATTAATATGCTAATACTTCTTTTTATTTAAACTCTGAACTACATTTCTCAAATGTCTTTGGAATATACACAACTGTATATTTCAAAAGAAAATAAGAAAATAAGTCAAAATTACTTTTTATTTATTAGGGCATATTTGTTTTAAATAATGATTTAAAATATTCAATAAAAATTACAAACTAAAGTTAATCTCACTTTTTAACTAGTTCATTCAAAGATGTTTTGACTACGTATTTACAAAGTACCTGGTACTACACAGAGCTTGTACTCGAGTCTGAATAATAACTATTGGTTCAGTTCTTCTTTATTGAACACATACTATTTTCTAAGTCCCATTCTAAGCTCTTTACATGTACATTCTATTTACTAAGTCATGTAATTATCATAATAATTCTATGAAGTAGAAATATTCCTTTTTCCATTTTATAGACAAAAAATTATCATTTAACATTTTGTAAATGTTATTTAGTAAATAAAGTAAATTTACTCATATAATACTTATTTTTTTCTTTGTTGACAAAATGGATTTCAGTCCTACATCAGGTAGAAAAGATCATCAAATTTGGCCTATTGAGAATTTTAGTGGGAGTTTGGAATTGTAACTGGCACTCTGACAATCAGGCAAAATTTTACAAATTAAATAGCAAATACTTTATACAAAATATATGTCTAATATTATATATGACCATATGGAAAGCTAAAGAAATATAGAAAACATATTTTCTCTGCCTTGGATGATGGTGGAAGAAAATCAAATAAATGGAACACTAACATCTGTGGTTTTCAGTGGTCTGGTCAGATAGCAGACTTATTAAGAACTCAGTAGCATTGGGGTATCTGCATAGGTAAGCTGACTACTAATAGGGAGTGCATGAAGAGACTCTATGTGATGACACAGAAATGTAGATAGCATGTCCTATGAAGAACAGATGGTATAGAAGCATTGTAATATCAGTCCCTTAGAGTCTTGGGAAAAGTAAGGCAAGGCCCCACTATTGAAAGAACAGGATAAAGGATCCTTACTAAGGCAGGAAGTAAAACACTGGTATATAGTGAGAGAAAACTCAGACACATATACTGTAGGAAGGGACTGGATCACCAGAGAGTGTACAACAAATCTGTTATTAGACATGAAGTATAGGCTTAGATTTGGGTGCAATGAAGTAGATTTTATCGAAGTGACCTGAACTCCTTCATTTCCCATAAAGTAAGAACAATGATGGCGCTGAGCTTGTTGTGGTTGCAGGTGATCCCAGATGTGGGAATTGGAAGCAGTCAAATTTATATTTATTGTTCAGCATATAGGAACTATAAGTTTTAAGCTAACAGAGAAATATGGTTTTTCATAAAATATTTTTCCTTTCTCATAATCTGATAAAAAACAAAATTATGCGTTTATGTAACCAACCACTCTTTTACATGGAATTTAAAAAGAATGTATATGGTAAGAGATGACATTCACATACATGTAATGAGATTACCCTCCTAACCTTTTTTTTTTTTTTTGATTCTAGATATTGAACTCAGGGGCACTTGACCCCTGAGCCACATCCACAGCCCTATTTTGTATTTTTATGTGGAGACAGGGTCTCACTGAATTTCTTAGTGCTTTAGCTGTTACTGAGGCTCTCTTTGAACTCGCGATTCTCCTGTCTCAGCCTCCCTAAGTGCTGGGATTACAGGCTTGCGCCACCGCGCCCGGCTACCCTCCTAACTTCTTATGTTGTCTTCCCATAGTTCTGTAATCTTAACCAGAGAGTGTGTTAATGGATGATGTGTCATTATTTAAGCTGCCATCCATTCTTTCTATTTTCTGTGCTGATGGCTGTAAATCCACTGCCGAAAAGTTGGTTGGAAGAAGTTTTTGAAGCAAAATTTTGGTCTGTAGTTTAGCGAGACTGGAAGGTGCCTCTCTCTACGCCGCCATCTTGCCTCCAAGTCCCCTATTTTCCTTTCTATATTAAACAATCAATTCATTTAAGCACTCACCAATTGCCAAATATATTTTTGGAATACACAAGCATTCAGTAGAAAAGTCATATGATATAAAGTCACAGATAAACGGGATTAAATCCTGATTCTGTCACTTAATAATTAGGAAACTTTGGACAAACTTATGTAAGACCCAGCTTTCTTATCTGTTTAATGTTAATACTACATATCTTCTTTATAGGGTTGTTTTTGAGGGCTAAATGACACAATGTGCCACAAGCCCAAAACATGTTGCATTAGTTCTGTCACTGTGATAAAATATCTGAGATAATTAACTGTTTAGGAGGAAAGGTTTATTTTGGCTCACAGTTTCAGAGGTTTCAGTCCATGGTGGCTTAGCCTTGTGGGCCTGTCTTATCACAGTACCTCGAGGCAGAAACGTGTGGCAGAAGACTCCTGTTCACATCATTACAGCCAGGACACTGGCTGAGAAAGAAATCAGAGGCCAGGTTCCAATATCCCTTTCAAGATCATACCCTCAATGACCTAACTTTCTTTCACCTCCTAAGGTTCCACCCACCACCTGCCAGGGGACCACAAGTTGGCAAACAAGCCTTTAACTCATGGGCCTTTGGAGGATATTCCAAATCTGAACTATAGCACTAACTTTTTTATGCATAAACGGTAGTTCTTAATGCAGAGAGCAGTGATGTTGGGTTTTCAATTAGATCTTGCCTTTTCTTTCCTCTTATTCACTTCTCATATTTAAAATATACACTCTATCTCAGTAAAAATACTCTGAAAATCTGCCACTCTCTTATCACAACCCAACATATTCTGTTGGTCACCAAATTCAGTTAAGTGCCATTTTTACTAAACCAGTATTTTGGGGTTGAATAAGTCTCTTTCTCACTCTTTTCCTTTCTATTGCTTCCATTGCAGTCCAGCTGACTCGGCCTGTTTAGAAAATGTCTTCGACTTTCATATCTCCAGTCTCTCTTTGCATTATGTTTTAAAAACATAGCTCAAATCATTCCATTATCATACATGAAAAACCTCAATTCTGTCTACTGTCAAAAGAATAAGCCCCAGAGTCTTTGGCAATGCATTTCTGGTTATTCAGATTATCTTTTGTTCTTACTTTCTGTATATCCTCCTCTTAATCTGTATTTCCTAAAGCACCCAATTACTCCCTGGCTTGAATATATTTAAACCCATATGCCCTTTCTTTCATTATCTATCATCCTTCTAGTTCCAATTCAGATGTCAGCACATCTTAGAATGTGCTGGTCACTTGTCTCAGGGTCATACATATTTGTTTATTCTTCAAAATTCCCATAGAAAATCTTTTGAATTAAGAAGTCACTTTATTTTCCCTTAAATTGTAGTAATTTATAATCAATTCTATCTTCTATATTATGTCGTATTATCCTTATGGAACAGTCTCTTTATTTTTAAATTTTACTGTATGTCTTGTACAACAGAGATTTAATAAACATTTATTAAATGAGGTAAGATGCCCACACATGCACTCTCACAATTTCTTGCAATAGCATTCTGGGTCAATGCTATTGCCTAAACAACAAAAAATAATGAAAACATATAGGAGGTTTTCTTCTTAATCCTGAAAAGGAGAATAATTTTTAAGAAAGATAAAGTGCTAACCATAAGACAGATGTTATATAAATTCTCTTTCATTAAAATGTAGAAGTTTGTTACCTCCATAATATGTTTAATTTTTGTTTTATATACCAGTTGAAAATAAATTTAATTAAAAAATAATAAATCAGATTATTAAAATAAAGCAAAAATAATTAGAATTGTATCCATCAAAAAACATTATTAAGACAGTGAAAAGGCAAAATCAAGCCTGGGAGTAATGCATATGTAAAATATGGCAAATTTACTTAAATGTGGGTATCTCCAACAGAAAACTCATATCCAGAATATATCCAGAACTCTTAGAAATCACCAATAATAGACAACCATTTAAATGATTTGGCAAACTTTGAACATAAACTTCAGGAAAGGAGAGAAGAGAACAAAATGATTATTTGATATATAAACATGCTCACAATTTGTTATCATTAAAACCAGATTTTCTCTACTTCTGCTGGAGGGTGAGGTCTGGGTAAGCTTCAGGCCTCTGTAGCCATGAAATATGATGCAACTCTTAATGGTGGGCTATGCCCTCCTGTGTTACAGCAGACCATAGCCCCTCACTGCCAACTTCTTATGTGTTCTCATCTCACAAATTGGACAGAAGAAATTCACAGACAATGGAAGGCAAGAGTGAAAGGAATCGGATTTATTAAAATATGGAAACACAGCCGGGCATGGTGGCACACAAGCCTGTAATCCCAGCACTTAGGGAGGCTGAGACAGGAGAATCGCGAGTTCAAAGCCAGCCTCAGCAACGGCGAGGCGCTAAGCAACTCAGTGAGACTGTCTCTACATAAAAAAAAAAAGCACAAAATAGGGCTGGGGATGTAGCTCAGTGGTTGAGTGCTCCTGAGTTCAATCTCAAGTACCAAAAAAAAAAGGAAACGGAACTCTCAGAGGGCAAGAGAGGGTCTAATAGTAGTTTGCCACTTGAGTGTGAAAGTGTAGGCTTTACATAGCACTTGGGTCAGTGCTACTGGTCCAAATTTATGCTAATCAGAGTTTGGGAAAGTACCAAAACTACTGGTTAACCCTTGAGTCTGAATTTCCATTCTGATCTGCCTCACTTTTGTTTTTTACAAGTTTGCTGCAATCTCAACTTCCCAGGAGGTTGAGGTCAACCCATCCCAGCTGCAAGACTGTGTAGAGCTGGTGTTAGCACCAACACCCTGGGCAGGGCTGCAGAGGGTTGACAGGTTGACGTGCCCTGGCCGTCTATGCCTCAGGCCCACACTTGTGTGGATGCACAGTACCTGGGACACCTGCTCACATTTGGCCAGGCACAACAGCAGGTAGTCCTGCAGCTGGGACCCAGTGTACTCCAGCCCACCTGGGCCACCATTCTGCTGCTCCCTGGACAAGGACTTGAATTCATCATCAAATTGATGAAAATTTAAAACCATTTTGATGAACCATTATATCCCCAATAAGAGGCTAAAACCTGAAAGATATGAAGTATCTAGGATATTTGGATATTATTTAATGAACCATAATACCTATTCCCTGTAAAACTTAGTGTACCACATTAAACCTGAACATGTGCATATGCTATGAGAATTGCACTACTAGGTTTATACCAAATGTAAATGAGTGCATTTTTACACATTCAAAGCATATATTAAAAAATTCTCATTTATAAAACCTTAGACCTTAAAGTAGTCCAAGTATTTTTCAATAGTTTAATGCAAAACCAAATCATACAATAGTATATTCCAAAAATGGACTATTACATAGCAATAAAAAAGAATGGCATTGATGAATCCCACAACAAAAATGTGAGTTAAATAAAATTAAAGTGATGTATATCAAAACTTCTGTTTGGGGAAATTGTTTGGAAAATATAATTAAGTAGTCATACACTTGAATAGTTCACAGATAATCACAATAAATGCAAGCACTGATTTATAGGTATAGACAGGAAAATACCATGAGTGCTATTGTCTTTAGATACATGATTTCTGAAATGGTAAATTCTGGCAATTTTCCAAATAAAACACAATCTTTCTTTGTTGTATATGGTACTTTTATTTCTGAGAATTTTGTGTACATACAAATTGAGCAAATGTTTGTTTTTAAATAGAAAGGAAAAAAAGGGACCAGACACATATAATTCTAAGTGATTTAGATGCACAAGTATTATATTATAGTAGCAATTAACAAATCATGAGGGAAAGTACTAAATACTTTAGGAAGATTAAGCAAATGACCCACCTAGTTAGAAATGCTATAATGGCCTGGCTCATGGTAACCCTCAAACCTCCCCTTATATATTAAATAGCCTCCCTAGAGTGTGGTCACACTACTGAGAATGACTACTTTCCAAAGTCTAATGTCATGAGCACCTGTATGTTGAAATTTTACTGATAAGGAAAAGATTACAAAACTTTCTTTTGTTAGCATCTGATTTCCACATGAAATATCACACAATGAATAGACTCAATGTCTTAATGATCCTTGATAAAAATTAAAAGTCCATAGTCTCATTGTAATTATGCTCCTAAGAGTAATCTAACTAATTAAATATATGAACTTCAAAAAAAGATCCATGAGTATAAAATGAATTTGTAAATCAGAAAATTTACATTTTAAACTAATCTGTAGATTAAGAAAATCTGTAGATAAATAAATCAGAAACTGAAAGAAACAAGTAAAAATATCTTTCAAATTGTCTTCTTAACTTTGTCACTTAATTGTTTAATTAAAAATTATATCATTAAGCTTATCAAAAAGTTTAACAAAATTTGATGATACTATGCTTAGTGTTTTTATATAAGAAATCTTATATAATATTAATATATTTGAATGCTTAAAATATTTACAGAATTTTTCTTTATATTTTCTGATAAATATGTTAGTATATATCAGAAATTTTAAAAAACATTCAAAAATGAAACATTGAAACCCATTTTGATATGAGTTGTATATTACATATTATGATACATATTATAATATACAACTGTATATTACAGTTGTATATTACATAATATGAGTTGTATATTATAACTGCAAAAATGTTATGTGAAAGGCAGTGAAAGAGCTACTGTATGTCAAACTGTGGCATCATAAAGAAGAAATTGATTACATAGTACGTTCAATATTGTGTTAGACACACACATTTCTTTGAACAGGATGAAAAGGTATGACTTTCACTCCACATGTGCACACCACATGAGCAGGTGAAAGAGTAAATAAGGAAGGGTGATGACAGTTCTTTGCTCCAAATCAAATCATTCCAATATGTATTTCTACAACTGTTATAAATTTATTGATTTCTTTTAACTAGTAATATTCAAGATATTTAAGCAAATCAGTCTATGTATCTAAAACAAATATGATTTCTTTACTTAATTGCTCCATCTCTTTTTTACTTACCACACAAAGCTTTATGCAAAAACACAGCCACATAATATTTAATTTCTGTAATCCAAGTTATTAATTTAATAAATAGTATAAATATTTTCACAAGAATTGACTCTAAATCCATTCCAATAATTAAAGAAACCATTGAATGGCATGTTTCCTTTCTCATAATTGAATAGATTCATTTCTATCTTACAATTTGTGGGTCAAGATTTATTTAGCTTACATAGCCAAATTGATCACAGGAAAAGCTCTCTTGCTCTTTTCCATACAAGGTGAAAAGTGATGTCAACTATTTTCCCCCTTGGATAAAAGTATTTTTAATACATCAGGAGGATTTTAAAAACACAATTTTTATCAATTCAGATTATAAAAGAGTCAATGTTTGGTAAATTGAGTTGAACTTGAGTTTCATCAATCATTTTAGAAGGTAGCTATGATGTACAGTATGGAAAGTTTTCTTTAGTTTTTATCAGATAAATTGTGAAATCAGATAGCTATTTTCTTTACACTAATTTAGCATAATATAAAGGAAAAACACTTTTGATTATATTTAACCAATATTTCAATAGTTTCCTCACTTTGTTTTTTAGAAATTATATACTTCTTATAGATGTCACTTGATATAACCATGCTGATTTGTATTTTTTTTTCTTTCCTTTTTTTTTTTTTTTTTGCACAGAGGATTGAACTCAGGGGCATTTGATCACTGAGTCACATCTCTGGCCCTATTTTTTTTTTTGCTTAGATTTTTCTTTTATTTCTTTTTCTAGTGGAAACTAGTGAAAGGACATAGAGTTACACAAAACCAGATACAAAACTGAAAAGGATCCCATGCAGATAGAGAAATACCTCCATCTGGGTTATGGTAGGAATTGAGTCTCTTAAAAAGTTGTAGAAGGGATTACAACTCACCATAATAAAAATTTTAACATATGTAGTAGAAGGAAATAAATCTTTTATGCAAGTAAAGATGAAAATCTAGAGAAACAACATCACAAATCTTGTTTTTTTTTTTAACTTTTAGATGTTTAATGTCAATTTAAGGTTCTACAACTAATATACTTATGTTTTATTTGGTGTAAGATTATTTTCAAGTTCACTGTTTAACTTTTTTTTCCATATTTAATTTATTTATTTGTTCTTTTTAGGCTTACATGATAACAGAGTGCAATTTGATTCGTTGTACATAGATAGAGGATAGCATATCAATTCTCTATTTGTAAGTTGTATACAATCACAACATATATGCAATCATACATAAAGTTAGGGCTATGATGACCATTGTAATCTACCACCTTTACTGTCCCCATGCCTCTTCCACTCTTACACCCCTGTAAACAGAGTTCCACCATTGTTCCCATGTCCTTCCCCACATTATGGATCAGCATCCACTTATTAATGAGTACATTCAGCATTTGGTTTTCTGAGATTGGCTTACTTCACTTAGCAAGATATTCTCCAACTCCATCCATTTACCTGCAAATGCCATAATTTTATTCTCTTTTATTGCTGAGTAATATTCCATTGTGTATATATACCACAGTTTCTTTATCCAGTCATCTATCAAAGGGCATCTAGGTTGGTTCCATAGTTTATCTATTGTGAATTGAGCTGCTATAAAAATTGAAGTGGCTGCAGCACTGTAGTTTGCTGTTTTTTAAGTCTTCTGAGTATAGACCCAGGAGTAGGATAGCAGGCTCAAATGGTGGTTCCATGCCAAGTTTTCTAAGGAATCTCCATACTGCTTTCCTGATTGGTTGTACCAATTTGCAGGTCCACCAGCAATGTATGAGCGTGCCTTTTTCCCCACAACCTCGCCAACACTTATTGTTGTTTATATTCTTGATAATTGCCATTCTGACTGGCATGAGATGAAATCTTATGGTAGTTTTTATTTGCATTTCTCTGATTGTTAGAGATATTGAACATTTTTTCATATGTCTGTTGATGGATTTTACATCTTCTTCTGTGAAGTTTGTGTTCAGTTCTTTGGCCCATTTATTGATTGGGTTGTCATTTCCTCCTCCTGGAATATTTTGCTGAGAATGTTGTGCCAAGAATGTGTAGTGCAGGCTTTCTTGCTATAAATTCTTTTAACTTTTGTTTATCATGAAAAGTTTTTATTTCATCATCAAATCTGAAGCTTAGTTTTGCTGGATATAAGATTCTTGGTTGGCATCCATTTTCTTTCAGAGTTTGGCATATATTGGTCCATGATTTCCTGGCTTTTAGGGTCTAGATTGAGAAATCTGCTAAGATCTGAATTGGTCTCCCCTTATATGTCATCTGATTCCTATCTCGTGGCCTTTAAAATTCTATCCTTATTCTGTATGCTGGGCATTTTCATTATAATGTGCCTTGGTGTAGATCTGTTGTAAAATGTACATTTGGTGTCTTAAGCATCTTGTATCTGATTTTACTATTCATTTTTCATGTTTGGGAAATTTTCTGATGTTATTTCATTGAAGAGATTGTGCATTCCTTTGGTTTGAAATTCTGTGCCTTCTTCTATCCCAATAAATCTTAGATTTGGTCTTTTGATGTTATCTCATATTTCTTGTATGTTCTGTTCATGATTTTTTACCATCTTCACTGTATGGTCAACTTTATTTTCAAGAGTGTATATTTTGTCTTCATTATCTGAGGTTTTTTCTTCCAGGTTATCTAGTCTACTGGTGATGCTTTCTATTGAGTTTTTCTTTTGGTTTATTGTTTCCTTCATTTCAAGTATTTCTGATTGTTTTGTTTTTTTTTTTCCCACAATCTCTAGCTCTTTCTTGAAGTAATATTTTGCTACTTGTAATTGCTCTCTTATCTCTTGGTTAGAATGATCAATGGTTGCCTTTATTTGCTCACCTATTTCTTTGTTGGATTGATCAGTTTTTGCCTATAATTGTTCACTTATGTCATCCTTTAGTTCACTGATCATTTTAATTATGTACATTCTGAATTCTTTCTCTGACATTTCAACAACTGTGCCATCAATGGATTCTGTTACAGTGGTATCCAGGTTTATTTGGGGTACTTTCTTCCCTTGTTTTTTCATGTTGATTGTGTATCTTCCTTTCTTGAAATACCAATCTGAGGTATTGTGGCTTCTATCCTATAATTTTGTATTGACACTCCAGATTACCTGTGTCTCACCTTGGAGCTACTTCTGTTCCCCCACTGTCCCCAGATGGGCACTACTGCCACTAAAGTTGGTGATGGAGGTAGTGGATGTACCTCTAGAGGGCAGTGGGAGTGGCCTTGGTTGGGCTCCTGAGGAGGCTTGTGAGGGCTGTTTTGCCCCTCTCTTACAGTCCTGATGGTGAACAGGAACTCTGGAGCAGAACTGGAGGCAGGCCCAGGTCTCACTTAGGCAGGGTTACAAGCAGGAGAGTCTGTGTGCGACCCTTACAGTGAGTGTGAGCTCTCCTGGGGCTGGAGGACAGCAGGCTCTGGTCTGCCTTCAACTGGGCACCCCTGGCATTCCCTAAGGGCAGTTTTGGGCCTCCTGTCTCGCCAGACCACAGGAACTCTGGAGTGGAACTGAGGAAGGCCCAGAGCACACTTGGGTGGGGCCTCTTCACGCTGGGATCTCTACAAGCCACTCTTACCCTGGGTATGCCTTCCTCTGTGGCTAGCGGCTAGCAGCCCCTGGTCTCCCGTTGGCTGGACACCCATGTAGTTTCCTTAGGGCAGATCTGGGCCCTCTGTGGCTCCTGCCGATCCACAGGAACTCTAGAGCGGAACTGGGGCAGACCCAGGCTGCCCTTGGATGGGGTTGGCTCACACTGGTGTCTCTGGAGTGACTCTTGCCCTGAATTTGGGCTCCCCAGTGGTTAGAGGTAGCAGTCCCTGGTCTCCTTTTGGTTGGAGAACCGTGGAGGTTCCTGGGGGTGGATCAGGGCCCTCTGTGGCTCCTGCCAGTCCACAGGAACTCTGGAGCCCCTATTTTGTTTTTATGTAGAGACAGGATTTCACTGAGTTGCTTAGTACCTCACTGTTGCTGAGGCTGTCTTTGAACTCACAATTCTTTTTTTTTTTTTGGTACTGGAGATTGAAATTGAACTCAAGGGCACTCAACCACTGAGCCACATCCTCAGCCCTATTTTGTGTTTTATGTAGAGACAGGGTGTCACTGAGTTGCTTAGTACCTTGCCATTGCTGAGGCTGGCTTTGAACTCACAATTCTCCTGTCTGATCACAATTCTTCTGACTCAGCCTCCCAAAGTGCTAGGATTGCAAGCGTGCACCATCATGCCTGGCTTGATTTGTATTTCTTATAGAATGGTCTTTTTGAATAAGGGTACAGAGTAAAATTGAATTATATTGATAGGTGAATCTATACAGAGAAAGTAGACTAATTTTAAATTAAATGAAATATAGATTTCATTGGCTCCTGATAAATGTATTGTTAGTAATAGTACTAAAAAATATTATCAATGAGAACTGATGCAAGAGTAGGGTTTTGTGACTAAAGATAAATAAAATGTATACTATTCTGTATGTCATTCATGAAAAATGACTGACTACTTTGGGCAGTATATAGTCAATGTGATTTTTTAGCTTAAGTTGATAGTTATGTTTCATAATATACAGTTAAGTGAATTTTTCAAACAGGCAAGTTTCTCTCTCTCTCTCTCTCTCTCTCTCTCTTTCTCTCTGTGTATTTATACATATATACAGATGTTTACTGATATATAATAAATCCATATAATGATTTTTTGAATCCACAATAGAGTGAAAGCAGGTCCATTCAATGGAAACCACTCTGAATTTTGGTCTTTTTCCAACTAGACATGTGTGATACCATGATTTCTTGTGATACAGGGCAGCAGCAGGGAGCTGAAGCTCCCAATCAATCTCATGATCAGGATGGTAAACAAGAGATACTTGATAGTATACTGTGTTATTTAGCTCTGATGTTCAGTAAGTTAGGCATATTAAATGCATTTTGTAGTTATATTTTCAATTTATTATGGGCTTACTGAGACATGACACTTCACAGATTAAGTATCATTTGTATACATACACACATGCATGTTCTGATGTATATATACTGGGATAAACATACATATATACTTATATAAAATAGATATATTGGGTATTGTGGGATAAGTAAATGAAGCTCTTTTAGGTTGACTAAGCTATTTCCTTATTTATCAACACTGAATTAAATTGCTCTTATTAAAGATTCTTTTTTTTTTTAAAATATTTATTTTTTAGTTGTAGGTGGACACAATATCTTTATTTTATTTTTATGTGGTGCTGAGGATCGAACCCAGCGCCTCCCGCGTGCTAGGCGAGCACGCTACCACTGCGCCATAATCCCAGCCCCTTATTAAAGATTCTAATAAATCATTTTTACTGCTGGTTAGGAGTCCAACTATACCAAATCTATAACAAATGGATATTGAGAAGAATGTTTTCAAGGCTAGTAATATTTTTTATGAAAAGTAGTCAAATTGACACTTTAAATTCAAAATCCAAATTTAGAACAAATGGACAATATTTAACAACAGTTCATTTTATAGACTTGGATCTATCACCCAAAATCACCTAATATTCTTAGTTAAAATTAAAGAATATGCACTGTAGCTTGAAAGGTGAAGCCATATATCCTGAAAAATTTAGGTGAAGAGACCAGCCTGACTGAAATAGTTTCTCTGTTCTACCACCACACTGATCATGGTTGGAAAGTCTGATGAGAGCTGTAAAAAATTGACTAAAAAACAAATTTAAATACATGTACTGGTTGCCAAAGAGTATGATCCTAATAAGCCCAAAATCAGTGCCTGTATTTATTTACACAGTGCCCAAAAGAAGAGATGAGTACACCAGTTCTGGATGCTCTATTGTGTCTTTTATTTAATGCTCAAAGGAGTGATGAATCACCATAAGAGATTTGTATCTGGTAAAAGGGATATTTTGTAGGGAGAGAACCCTACAAAAACATTATTAAGAAAAAGCATGTGGAAAATGAGTCAGGAAAGCAAGCTATTCCATTTTCTGCCCTTGGAATCAATGAAACTCAAGCCAGTATGGCATCAGCCATACTTCTATTTCAGGTCCTACAGGAAACCAAAGGTAGGCCTTTGAGAGAAAAATAAATTACTCAAAAGGTTAGCAGAAAAGTTGGGATGATCTTATTTATGAGAACATGAGAACGTTTATGAATATGTGTTTATTTATATATTTAAAACAGCAAAAACAAAAAATTGTATCATTTTCACAATCTCCTGTTCTTTGAGAACCTGCCTCAGTGACTATTTGTTGAATATATGAATAAATAATACAAGGAACAAAAGAGCCAAGAGCCAATTCTCTCTCATTGATCTCTCTTTTACTTTAGTCCTCCCTGCAAATGTCTCTAGAGTTCTATCATCAAAGCTTTTCTCTTCTAGTTCTCTCTATGAGGGATTTAGCTTACTATCATTCCTTCAATCCCCTATTATGTGGTACTTTCCTTCAAATCAATGAATTCATTTTCACATTTCCCTTTGTATAAAATTCATGGCGGGGGGGGCAGTTTTTGCTGGGGTTGTAGTTCAGTGGCAGAGTACGTGTTTACTATATATGTGGCCATTATCTGCTCAATGCCCAGCATAAAACAAAACAGAACAAAAGGAAAAAAGAAAAAAAAACAATAAAGCTCATTTGAGCATTTCCACTATAATACAATATATGGGTTATTGAACAAACTTCATATTCCTCAAAATCATGCACTGAAAATAACAGGATTTAAGGGAAAACTATGGCTGAGGTAGACCACTAAAAGGTTATGTTACTTTGTACCACAGCATACAATAACTCCAATAAATATAACTAGCAATGTAAAGGGATGTAAAATTCCTAATAACAAAATAGTCTAGAAAATATAGGATTAGGCCTTAAAAATGGGAAAGGTAAATTTATGGTAGTAAAAGAAAGTGTTGTATCTGCTGAATTATGGGAAAAGGTCAAAATGCAAAACCATAGGAGAGAACCCTACAAAAACATTATTAAGAGAAAGCATGTGGCCCAAAGGAGCATAAAGCAAATGGACATGATGCAAAGTCCTGCATTTGGGTATTCATGAATGCTGCACTTAGGTACATTTTCTCCATGGTGGGAAACATTAATATGCTTGATAAATTTGCTTAGCAATAAAAAATTCTGCATTGTAATAACATAATCCTATTTAAGAATGGAGTGCCAAATAATGTGTATTACAGATAGTCATTGTAACAGTAGATGATAATTTTTCTTGGGAAAAACAAACAAACTTTTCAACTACATATTCCATAGGCTCCTCAAACTAAAAGAAGCTCAATGGGAAAATTACTACCACCCTCCCAACATGTTCCTTGGTTACCATTTGTCAGGATTAATGGCATTATTGTCACATAGGCTTGAAATAGTCCAGCAGTAATTGTAGCAACCACTGTTTGAGAGTCTCAGGAGTTTCACCACAGTTGACTTGTAGAAATACCACTGTTCATTCATGAACAAATTATGTCGTGTTTATAATCCACACTCACATCTACCTAATGAAATAATAACACATACAACACTCATAGCATTAAGTAAGATGATATTTGTACATATTTTGGCACATTATCTGCACTTATAAAGTCAATATTTGGCAGTCATTATCAACATCTTCTTCAATGAACTTTCATTACTTACATGACTTGAAGTGCCTCGTGTCATTCACTCTACTTCCATAATCATGATTGTAATCCCAGATCCTCTTTGCCTCTAGAATTTACTATATATTAAAAACTATAGTTTTTAAAACTTTACTGTCATAATGATTTTCAACCTTTTGGCCACATATTTTTATTATTTCTTACATTATTCAAACCAGTAGTACCATGGTGCTCCCTTGTTCACACAATAGTAAGTGATAAAATTGACACCAAAAATCTGAACCAAATTGCAAGTGGTCTGCCTGGGTTGTGATATTTATGTTTGTCACTTTTTACTTTGTAAAGACACAGAACATAAAAGAACGGTTTTTTTTCCAAACATGTCTTTTCATCCTTTTATATTCAGAGAGCAATAATTATTTTAAAGGACAAGTTATTAAAACAAAATTAAGATTGCTAGATGTCTACTGAGATTTAAACTAGATCCTTCTGAAATATATACAAATATGCTACTAGATACTTCTTTATCTTTTCATTAATAGTATCAAATAACAAGACCCAGTGTTTGAAAACAGAATCAACAAGAGTGTTAAAACTGACTCATAGAAATATTTTCTACTTAACACCAAAATACAAACAACCCAATAAATAAATGGGCTAAGGAGCTAAACAGAAACTTCTCAAAAGAAGATAACAATCAATCAACAAATATATGAAAAAATGTTCAACATCTCTAGCCATTAGGGAAATGCAAATCAAAACTACTCTAAGATTTCATCTCACCCCAGTCAGAATGGCAGTTATCAAGAATACAAACAAGAAAAAGTGTTGGCGAGGATGTGGAGGAAAAGGCACACTCATACATTCTTGGTGAGACTGTAAATTGGGGCAACCAGTCTTCTGGAAAGAAGTATAGAGATTCCTTATAAACTTGCCATAGAACCACCATTAGACTCAGCTATCCCACTCCTCAGTCTATACCTAAAGGACTTAAAAACAGCATATTACAGTAATGCAGCCACTTCAATGTTTATAGCAGCACAATTCACAATAGCTAAACTGTGGAACCAACCTAGATGGCTTTCAATAGATGAATGGATAAAGAAAATGTGGTATATATACACAATGGAATATTACTCAGCATTAAAAGAGAATAAAATTA
>CM053407.1:52821976-52841508 GCA_028644305.1 Xerus rutilus
TTTTTTTTTTTTAGAAATTCTAATATCTTTCTTTATTAAGTGTCTTGAATTTGGATGCTTTTGGGCAAAATTAAAGCACTGCTTTTAAACTGCAAAAAAATAAAAAATAAAATAAATTTAAAAAAAAGAAATGTCTTCTGCTTTGTCTTCTGCATCTTCCAATTTTGATCTCTTTCAACATATTCATATGCAAGCTGGTACACATGTTAGTAATATACATACTGCTGTCATATGGAAAAAATAATCCTAATTATAAAATCCAGGAGTATTGGCTCTTTTGCATTAGAATTAACCAGGTATCTAGCAAATTGCAATGTGGGATATCATCCATGAG
Organism: Xerus rutilus; assembly: GCA_028644305.1. Lineage (NCBI taxonomy): Eukaryota > Metazoa > Chordata > Mammalia > Rodentia > Sciuridae > Xerus > Xerus rutilus. The sequence goes on from CM053407.1 coordinate 52,822,311, forward strand.
CTTGATTAGATAAAGTTGTCCATCTTCTATTCATCCCCTCAGGGTCAATATGACTTTCAGAAATATACTAACCTATGCTCAATGAGATTGATTTAGTAAACATTTAAGTAAAATTGGAAAGAATCAAGCAAAGAAACATTCTTTAAAAGTTGGAACCTGTACTTATGAGATGAGTTAACATTTAGAATAAGAAAGCTAAATGATATGGTTTAAATTAAATGTAGATATTAATGTGTATCATATATTGTTTTTGCAAATCTTTGCTATTGGTACACAGATCTAACAGAATTTACCACCATGTATCATGTTAAATTATTAGTATATTTATTTTTACTAATTGAATTTGGTATCTTCAATGGTAAATAATATATTTTAGTTATTATGTTCACTATATCAGAACCTGGACTAACATTGCTGTTAAGAAATGCTTACTGAATAAATAAGTAAATGATTCAGTGGAAAATATTATCTGCTGTCATAAATGATTGGTGTCACTGATTATAGTGTATGTAAGACTTTGGCAGAGTTTTTATTTCTTATCTCTTAATATAATTCATCTTCTAATACTAGTAGGTTTATCTCTCCTTTTTGGATGACTCACAGTTAAAAGTAAAGCAGAAACTGGAAATCAGGATAAACAGTATGCTAACTGAAGAAAGTGTGGGCTTAAAATCTAAATACTCCTGATATAGAATAAAGGCACTCCACAATATCTCCATTATTGCCCTACTTTCTTATTCTGAGTTGGTTCTCTTTAAAAATGGCTTCTAAAATGGCTTTTGCTATTTTGTTTTTTTAGAATATTATTATGTAAATAAGACCAAGAAGTGAAAGTTATAAAGACGGCATACCTGATTTTAATCCAGTTATGCTACCCTACTACACACTCAGAATCTATAATAATTCTGAGGCATGTAAATATTTAATGGATATATTGTTGTCATTGTTGCTTTATATTATCCAGGATCCTCTAGGTTGAGAAGAATAAAACCCACATTGAGGACTTCTTTGAACTTATAAAATACTAGGGAGTCATTGCTCTCATCCTTACAATAAGAAAAAAGTAACAAACCAAGTGAAAGTCAATTATTTTCTTGGACCCATAAGAAAATTGATATTGCAAAACAAACCAACATCTAATATCTGAATAGACAGGAAAATATTGAAAGCTATAGTCAAGATCTGATTCTATGGAGCAGAAGCTACTGGGACTATATACTGGTAGAAACACTTAATGGTAATTTGGATGGATTGTCAGAGGCTTTCTACTAGGAACATAAAAAAGTTGTTGTCAAAATGTTTTCACACTTTCATGCGTTTTACCTTTACACACCTGATCAGACTGTCATGATGTTGAGCCAAAAAAGATCCCCTAGTGGATTTGACAAAGTAGAGGAGAAGAATAACCATTTTGAAATATACCAATCATTTTCCATAAGGAAGATATCCTCTCCAAATCATTATTCTACCTAGGAGAATGGCATTCCCCTACTTCATCACCTTCTATTCTTTTTGTCTCACTTAGAGAAAATGCTTATAATCACCTGTGAAGGTCACAATCCATGAGTAAAGGTCTACTAAAGGACTGAGATTTAATGATAAAATCACAGAATGAATCCCCTCCTCATACCTTATCATCATAGCAACAGGGGTCAAATATGATAGCTAAAAAATAGACAAAGATACAAATTTTCTTTCCAGGAAGAGTACCTATGTAAACCCAAAATCAAAAAGGGAGATAAAAAATCAAGAATAGTAAAGGGAACCTGAAACTTTTACAATATAGCTACAAAAAACATTAAACAAAGACCATTCCTAGCATATATAAAATAAGATCTCACACTAAAACTTGTTTACCTCAGTTCCTATTACTTAATACATCATGTCTGGATTTCAACAAAAAAATCACAGGGCATACTAAAAGATTAAAACAAATACAAAACCCTTCACAATTTCAAAAGGCAAAGCAAACATAAAACCCAAATTTAGAAATGACACAGATTTTAAAAATTATTTGACAAACTATTTAGACTAGCTATAATAGCACAAACAGATAGAATGTACAATAGTGAGCCCTAATGTAAACCATGAGGTATGGGTAATAACTTGTTGGTGTAAGTTCATTGATTGTAACAAATGTAACACCCTGGTTTGGGATTTCAATATTAGAGGATTCTGTGTGTCTGGAGCATATGGGAAGGCTTTGTACTTTCTATTCACTTCTGATGTGAACTAAAACAATGTTTGCTATAAAATAAACTGACAGACATAATAAAGGGCAAAGGAAGCATACATGGATAATGTAATGAGAGAGAGAGATATTCTAAGAAAAAAATCAAAGGAAGTGCTAGAAACAAGACCAAACAAAAACCACTGTAACAAAAACCAAGAATGTCTTTGACAGATCCATAGTAGATGGGCACAGTGAGGAAAGAATCAGTAACCTTGAAGATATGTCCATAGAAATTTCTCAAATTGAAATGCAAAGAAGAAGGAGAAAAATGAATAGAAGAAAGAAGAAAATACAGAAAAGAACTACAGGTGTTGGAGAATTTCAAAAGGTAAAATGCGTGGTGTTGCAAAACCAGAAGGAGAAGAAAAAATAGATGGAACAATTTAATGAGGAAATATGCAAAGTAACAATTACAAAAGCTTTCCAAAATTAATGACAATTACCAAACCATAGATCCAAGGAGCTCAGAAAAGACAATGCAGCACAAATACCCTTAAAAAAAAAAACACTCTACATAGGCATAAAATATTCAAATTCCAGAAAATGAAAGACAAACTAATAATCATGACAGAAGCTAAGGGGAAGATGCACTATCAGAGAGGAACAAGCATAAGAATTACAGTCGACTTCTCCTCAAAAAAGCATGTAAGCCAGAATAGAGTGGAATGAAACATTTTAGGTATTGAATGAAAAAAGAAAAACTCAAATTAGAATTCTATATGAAATGAACTTATCTTCCAAAAGTCAATGAAAAACAGAAGTGCTCAGAGAAATAAAACTGGGAATTCATCAATGAACTTATCTTCCAAAAGCCAATGAAAAACAGAAGTTCTCAGAGAAATTAATCAACGGGTAATCTCCCTTGAAAGAAATGTTAAAAGAAGTACTTCAAAGAGAAAAAAAGAGATATGGACATGAATTTGGATCTACATAAATAAAGGAAAGGTGTTAGAGAAAGAATAATGCAGACAAAATGTTTCATTTTCTTATTTTCTTCAAAAGAAAACTATGAGGATAAAATATTCCATTTCCTTATTCTTAATGTCTTTCAATGATGGCTATTTAAAGTGAAAATAGTAATGATACATAGTTGGAGTATAATATTTGGGTAGGTAAAATGAATACAGTGATGCTGTAAAGGGTGAGAAGGTGGAGTTAGAAATGCCTGCTGTGAGGCACACAAATGGCACATGAATTGCTACAGTGTTACTTGAAAGTGGACTTTGAGTGCTTAAAAGTATATACAGCATAGTTCAGAGTAACCTGAAAAATGTTTTTCTAACAAGTACTGCTGGATATTCTAAGAGGACATAAAATTGATTCATACCAAATGTTTAATTATAATGAAAGGAAACATACAAAAGAAACAAAAATGAAACATATGAACAAAAAAAATGCAATGAGTAAAAATCAGTCACAAACATGGTAGATATGAGTCCAAACAGAACAACAATTACTTTAAATATGAATCATATAAATCTACCAATTACAAACTGATGATTAGAGGGCATACAAACCAAGACCCATTTATATATTATTTACAAGAAACCCACTTTAAATATAAGGACTTTCATCAGTAAATAATGAATGGAGGAAGGCATGTCTTGCCAACACTCATCTATAGAAAGCTGGACCAACTCTATTAATCTCAGGCAAAGTGTACCTGAAAAAATGGAAATTATCATGGATGAAGAGGGACATCAACAATGATGAAGGGGTGAACTCTCCAAGGAAAGAACTAACGGTCTTTCTCATGCATGCGGCTAACAAATGTGACAGAATACATGTGAGGCAAAATTCTTAGAGACAAAAACACACACACACAAAAAAAAAACAATAGGAAAACTTGTTATTATAGAGCATCCTACACTGTTTTAGATGCTTATAGTTCAAACAGGGAGAAAATCAGTAATGGTATATTTCACCTTATGGGCACATTAAATCTGTGAATATTGGCTCTGCTCATTTTTTTTTGTAGAATCTACTTAAATACATATTTTTTGGTGTATTGTTTTTGTCTCTTATCCTATTTTCTATATTGTGTGCAATATTCCACATATTTTTAAAAAAATTTTATTTATTTTTACTTTTTAAAACAGCAGAATGCATTTCAAGTCACAGTACACATATGTAGCACAATTTTTCATTTCTCTGGTTGTAAACAAGGTAGAGTCACATCATTCGTATCTTCGTACATGTACCTAGGGTAGTGATGTCCGTCTCATTCCACCATTTTCCTACCCCCATGCCCTCTCTCTTCCCTTCCCTTCCCTTTGCCCTATGCAAAGTTCCTCCATTTCTCCCCTGCTCCCCAACCCCACTCCCATTGTGGATCCGCATCCACTAATCAGAGAAAACATTCACTAATCAAACGTTCTTTGGGATTGGCTTATTTCATTTAGCATGATGTTCTCCAACTCCATCCATTATCTGCAAATTCCATTATTTGACGTCTTGACATATCTTCTAATAGTGAACATTTCTCCTTTCAGATAGGATACTTTTTAAACCATCTTAGTATTGTTATTTTACAATATGACACTTATTTACTATTTATTTAAATATGCAATAATTTTTAAGATGTCTGTCTAAAATTTTGAATTTGGCTATGAACATAGAAAGCAGTTTTTTTCCCCCAATCTGTGCCTAATAAAATAATTAAAACATCTGGAATTATCAGAGGTGTACTTCTGTTGTGTATTATTTCTTATGGGCCTGAAAAATGTCTTGCTTTCCCATAGCGATCATTATGTTTGGTTGCTTGCTAGCTATAAGACTTGAAAAATTACTTGGAGACATAAGTTGAGGACTAGAATGCATTTTTCTTTTCAGGATTTATCTTATTTTCTTTTGTGAGGCACCAGAGGGTGCTAGCAGCTTAGAGCCAAGGCTAAACTTGGTTTCTGTACCTCAACAACCTACTTCACACTTTTCAATGTATAGAGATTATTTCATCAGAGGTGTTTGCTTGGTACTAGCTGACTAATATTAACGTCCTTCTAGTCTGTGAATCTGCCAAGAAAAGTAGTTTTAACTTTACCCTGCCAAAGGAAGGGGTCAGGAAGATAGCCAGTTTGGGTAAGGAGTGAATGGGGTCCAGTTCTTAGGAGTGCCTGGGCAGCAAGAAAGACAGAGTGACACGTGGTGGCCCTGAACTCTCTGTAATCTCAGTTTAGTAGCTCTTGCTGTCTGATTCATCCTGTCATGCCTTCAAGAAAACTTTTAAAGGTTGAAGCAATTATTTAGTCAGAAGCCAGAGTCAAGAAGTCCAATCAGAGTAGTTTTGCAAATGCATATTTAATCTTCCATTTCTGTTGGACATACTGCTGAAAGCCATTTAGAATCAGCTCCTCCTTCACCTAAAACTTTCTGGTGACAATCCCTTCATAGCAAGTCCTTTGTCAGATGAATGATAGCTAAGTTTGCCAAAGAAAATACTTTATGTCTATGTAAATACTTTATGTCTATGTAAAACAAATGCTGAAAAAACATGATTATGAACCAAATATTGCACAAGACATACTTATATTTTAAAATAATTTTTCATTTATCTGAAATTTAAAGCTATGTGTCTTTTATTTTTATTTACTCTACCTGGAAAATTTAGTAGTGACTGGTAAGATAAGTTTTCTCTGGTGAGAAGTGTGTTTCTAGGAATTCCAGAAACGAAACCATTCTTTATTGAAGCAATGAAAGGGAGCTATAATTGTGGCATATATTTAAGCCCCAGTAAGATTTGTTTCAAGCAGGATTGAACAACTTCAGCATGTGACCTTCAGAAGTACACTAATACAAACTATTTACAGTCATTCCCTTTTATCCATAGGGACTACATTCCAAGACCCCCTGTGAATATGTGACACCTCAGACAGTATCAAACTACAGATATGCCACGTTTTCCTTTACACACAGTTAATGATAAAGTTTAATTTATAAACTAGGTACAGTAAGAGATTAACAATAATAATAATAATATCAAACCAGGTATAGCGTTACATGCCTGTAATCCCAACTTGCAGGAGTCTGAGGCAGGAGGATCACAATTTTGAGACTCGCCTTGGACAATTAGCAAAACCTTGTTTCAAAGAAAAAAGAAGAGATGAGAGAGTGTAACTCAGTAGAAAATTGCTTCGGATGCAATCCCCACTAATGAAAGGAATAAAGAATGTACAGGGTGGGGAGAAGGAGTAAAGAAGGTAATTATAATGATATACTTAATAAAATTTATGTGCATGTAGTCTCTGACTCTTCTTTCTCTCAAAAGATCTTATTATACTTAGCTTCTTCTTGTAATGATATGAGAATGCAGTGTGTACGTGGTGAGAAGAAGTGAGGTGAATGACTGGTAGTGTGAGGTTGTGTCAGGCTACTATGTAAATGTTACTGGAGAATAAACACCCAGATACAGTTGATCTATAACCTACACATCTGAAACTAAAGGGTGGGTAGCATACACAGCATAGATATGCAAGACAAAGGGATGATTAGCAGCCCAGGACAGGATACAGTGGTACAGTGTAAGATTTCATCATGCTGTTCAGAATGGGATACAATTCAAAACATGAGTTTTTTTTTTTTTTAAACTGGAATTTTCTATTTTCAGTTCATCCATGGTAACTGAAACTATACAAAATGAAACTGCAGGTACATTTGGAACTGTGTAAGTGTTCCAAACATACCATTTGAAGAATTAGCTATTTGGAAGTTTCAGGGTAGAGAACAAATGCAGAAATTGTAAAAAAAAAAATACATACCATTCATTAATGTTCAAATAATCAAAAGCAATTCACTATTTTATCATTTCAAAGGAACGTTAAGAAAATGGCCATAAGAATCAATCATTGGAAACCAAAACCTCCTCCCTCAAAATCCTCATCGTTCAAAACTAACACTGAGAAAGGATGCTCCCTAAAACAGAACTCATGTGTTATTTTGCAGTTGATTTTGGTATCGGTTTTTTAAATTTATTCTGATTAGATATACATGATAGCAGAATGCATTTTGATTCATTGTACACAGATGGAGCACAACTTCTCATTTTTCTGGTTGTACATGATATAGAATCACATCATATATACAGTCATACATGAAGCTAGGGCTATGATGTCCATCTCATTCCACCATTTTTACTGTCCACATGCCCCCTCCTGCCTCCCTTGCTTTTGACCAAAGTTTCTCCATTCTCCCCATGGCCTCTCCTCCATTATGGATCAGCATCCATTTATAAAAGAGAACATTCAGCATTTCATATTTTGGGATTGATATACTTTGTTTAGCATGATATTCTCCAACTCCATCCATTTACCTGCAAATGCCATAATTTTATTCTCTTTTATTAATGACTAATATTCCATCATGTATATATACCACACTTTCTTTATCTATTCATCTATTGAAGGGCATCTAGGTTGGTTCCACAGTTTAGCTATTGTGAATTGAGTTGCTATAAACATAGAGGCAGCTGTGTCACTGCTGATTCCTCTCTCATGACCTTTAAATTTCTATCCTTATTATGTATGCTGGGCATTTTCATTATAATGTGCCTTGGTGTAGGTCTGTTGTAAAATGTACATTTGGTATCTTGAGCCTCTTGTATTTGATTTTCCAATTCATTTTTCATATTTGGGAAATTTTCTGATATTATTTCATTGAAGAGATTGTGCATTCCTTTGGTTTGAAATTCTGCACCTTCTTCTATCCCAATAAATCTTAGATTTGGTCTTTTGATGTTATCCCATAATTCTTGTATTTTCTGTTCATGATTTCATACCATCTTTACTGTATGGTCAACTTTATTTTCAAGATTGTGTATCCTGCCTTCATTATCCAAGGTTCTGTCTTCCAGGTGATCTAGTCTGCTGGTGATGCTTTCTATTGAGTTTTTTATTTGGTTTATTGTTTCCTTCATTTCAAGAATTTGTGATTTTTTTTTTTGTTTTTCACAATCTCTAGCTTTTTTGTGTGTGATGAATTCATTTAATTAAAGTTTTATATAACGTTGAAGTCTTCAGAGATGAAGACCCCCAAATCCAGGAGAAACTGTATATTTTTATGCTTAGTTTCATTGAATAATGGAGAACCATGTAAAAATGCAATTGGACAAATGTTATGGTAATAACTAAGGAGGACCCAACAAGCCTTATTGTTCAAATCCTTTTCATCCTTTTTGTACAGCTTTCCTCCCTAGAAGAATCTTCAGAGAAGGGCAAGAGTCACAGGGAGACATTTCTAGGTTTTATGGCTTTGTCTTGGGGAGAGAAATTTTAATTTCTTTCTTATTTATTTATTTATTTATTTATTTATTTATTTTTAAATGCATTTCAAGTCATAGTACATATATAGAGTTCAATTTTCCATCTCTCTGGTTGCAAACAAGATAGAGTCACAGCATTCATGTCTTCCTACATGTACTAAGGGTAGTGATGTCCATCTCATTCAACCATTTTTACTACTCCCATTCCTCCTCCCTAACCCTACTTCCCCTTGTACCATCCAAATTTCCTCCATTTGTCTCATTCTCCCCACCCCCACTCCCTTTATGTATCAGCATCCTCTAATCAGAGAGAACATTCAGCCTTTGTTTTTTTGGGTTTGGATTACTTCACTTAGCATGATGTTCTCCAATTCCATCCATTTACCTGCAAATGCCATAATTTTATTCTCTCTTTTTGATTAATATTCCATCATGTATATATACCACACTTTCTTTTTCCATTCATCTATTGAAGGGCATCTAGGTTGATTCCACAGTTTAGCTATTGTGAATTGAGCTGCTATAAACATAGAGGCGGCTGCGTCACTGTAGTATGCTGTTTTTAAGTCTTTTGGGTATAGACTGAGGAGTGGTATAGCTGGGTCAAAGGGTGGTTCCATTCCAAGTTTTCTGAGAAATCTCCATACTGCTTTCCAGATGGCTTGCACCAATTTGCAGTCCCAACAGCAATGTTTGAGTGTGCATTTTTCACCACATCCTCACCAGCACTTATTGTTGCTTGTATTTTGGATAGCTGCCATTCTGACTTGGGTAAGATGAAATCTTAGAGTACTTTTGATTTGCATTTCTCTAATTCTCTAGCTCTTTCATAAAGTAATCTTTGCTACCTGTGTTTGCTCCCTTATCTCTTTGTTGGTATGATTGATGATTGCCTTTATTTTCTCTCTTGTCTCTTTGTTGAAGTGATCAATGGTTGCCTTTATTTGCTCTCTTATGTCTTTGTTGGAGTGATCAATTTATGCTTGTATTTGCTTGCTTAAATCATTCTTTAATTCACAGATCATTCTAATTACATACATTCTGAATTCTTTCTCTGACATTTCATCAACTGTGCTGTCAATGGATTCTATTCTTGTAGTATCTTGGTTTATTTGTGGTACTTTCTTCCCTTGTTTTTTCATGTTGATTATGTACCTTCCTTTCTTGCAATGCCCATCTGAGTTATTGCAGTTTCTATCCTATAATCTTGTACTGACACTACAGATTACCTGTATCTCACCTTTGAGTTCACTTTCAGTCCCCAGCAGGTGTCCCCAGATGGACTCTTAGGCCACTAAAGATGGTGGTGGCAGTAGTGGAGATAACTCAAGATGGCAGTGGGAGTGGCCTTGGCTGGACTCCTGCGATGGTCCTTGAAGGTGGTCCTGGGCCCTGGCCTGTACTCTCAATGGTTGGCAGGAACTCTGGCTCAGAACTAGGGGCAGTCCCAGACCTCACTTGGGTCAGGTCTCCTGCAGGAGTCCCCAGAGGCAGTCCTACCCCTGGGTTTGGGTTCCCCTGTTACTGGCGGCTAGCAGTCTTGGTTCTGACCTTGGCTGGGCTCCTGCGGCGGTCTCTCTGGTTTTGGTGTCCTGTATCAACTTAATAATGAAACACTCCCTATTAGATACCAGTGCAACACTTACCATCCAAATGGTTATAATCTCACAGATATGCAAATGAAGAACTGATAATTTATTAATTCTACCAAAAAAGTTTATTTTAGGAAAAATTAGCTCATATAATTTCACATATATGATGATTCAAAAATGACACACTGACAATTTTTCGACTTTGTTTTCATATGAATTTTATTTATTTATTTAAAAAAATTTTTTTAGTTGTAGACAGACACAATAGCTTTATTTATTTATTTTTGTGTGGTGCTGATGATCAAACCCAGTCCCTCACACATGAGAGGCAAGTGCTTCACCACTGAGCTACAGCCCCAGCTCTTCATATGAATTTTAAATCTGAATTCATCTAAAGCTTGGAATTCTTCTGTTTAATCTCTCTTTTACCACATGTACAATGTAATTTCCCTTCACAAAGATTCTCACCTCTCATTCATTTTGCCCTGAGTTGGCTCCAGTCTTTATCTTTGCATGTCATCAAATTAAACATATTTGCAGCTGGTTTCTATGTCTAGGATGCTTATGCAGATTAGATACAAAAAGTCAAAACCCACGAAACTTTTGGACTATTTTCACAATTTTTGGAAAATCTGACACACTTTTTGACATATATTCTGGTTTATGTTTTAGAAAGTTGTTTTTCTATTACAAAATGTTTGCTCTTAACAATTCAATTACCCATCTCCCATTTCTTTGTTTAAAATCATTGTTTATAACTAAAATTCAAATTACAATTGAAATGCTGCCCAACATAAAAAAGAGCTCAGAGGAAACAGGTTTAACTTCAGTCCAATTCTTGCTTAATGTGTTTTCCACCTGACAAAATCTATAACTATTCTTCAGTGGATGATGAATAAAAGTCTAGATTTTGTTTTTTGTTTGATTCTGAAGCATCACTGCTTGATTGTCACTAAATAATTGCAATGCCCCTAGTACATATTCAGGCGACACTATATGCGGCTATATTCATTAAGATAGAAGTCTTGTTATTGTAACAAAGGTGCAAATACTATTACAGCTTAAGCAAAATTTATTTTTCTCTGTCAAAATCTGAGGTAAAGAGCCTATGCCTAATAATAGCTACAATGTCAAGAAACTCAGTCCTTCCCCTTTTGCTCTACCAGCTTTAAGAGGTAACTTTGTTTTTCAGTTTCTGGAGGGTTTCCCAGCTCCCACCTACCTTTACCATATACAGATCTCAGCCACCAGGAAGAGAATATGGGAAAAGGAAAGACATGCCCCTTTTTGTTAAAGGGCTTCATCTAGAAGTTATAGCTTTATAGCTCACATGGTTGTGTGGACAGATCTAGGTCTGAGTCTGAGAATGTCTCTAGCTGGGCAGTCATGTGCAAAACAGAAATTCAAAGTATTCTATAGTAAAGAATAAAAAGGAAATTGATATTGAGAGACAATCTCCAGCACAGTAGATATATATCTTCAGTTCATTTTACATTCATCAAATATTCATTATTTATTTATGTGCCTGGTATATTACTAGATGGTCAGAAATACAAAGATGTAAGAAAATAAGATTTCTTTCTCCAAGTAGTTTGCTTTGTCCATGAAACAAAAGATAGTTAAATAATAATGCAAATAAATTATGCTCTAGATTAAATTTTACAGCAAAAGCATTTTCAGGAGACTACATAGAATCTTGAAAAGTAAGATGAGCTCAGAGAATAGCCAAGGAAAAGCATTGCAGGCAGGGGAACAGAAAAGGTAAATGATCTTCAAGGAAAACAATTTTAACTGAGTGAAGAACTTAAATATTTGTGGGAGCAATAGCAAGAGTGGCAATATAAAAATGTTTAATTAAAAAAATGGGAAGGCCCGGAAGGATTATAAACATTTTCCCTTTGACTTCTATTAATCTAGTCTACCAGGGGACTTCTGTACTCACGAAATTGAGCCTATTAAAGTCTTCAGAGATGTCCAAATATTTACAAAATCTTTACCTCATTTGGTTACTAAATAGTTAATTCTTCAAACTTTCACTTGTTTTCATGTGCACTCTTCTATCTCTTATAAATGTTCTTTAAACATTTGGCTGTATTGGTCTTTGGGTAATACTTTTATTTCTACTGCTGTAAATTGTGATTATATTATCAGATTATATTATTTTTGAGGAGTCATGTTTTGATCTTTTCATTAAGAATTCTCTGTCTTTGAATTTCTGAAACCTATTTTTCCAAATTTGGGGAATAACAGTGACAATATCTAGAATCTCTCAGTTAAAATAGTGTTATTTACTGCTACAATTAATTTTGTAAGATAATATATATATATAAATACACACATTATATACATACATATATATGTATACATATATATATATAACTTCTAGATTATTAGAAAAATTGGGAACTGTGTACATTATGTTTGAAAATGAAATGGAGATACAGTGACTTTAATAAATAAAATAATTTTCCTTTTCTTAGAGGATATTCCTTTGATTTTCAGAAATACTTAAAGATTTGCATTAAGCTATAAATCACAATATTTATAAATATTTATAATATTTATAAAATGGCATAGATAACCAGCTATTTTTTTAACTTTAAAGTTGAGAAGATGTAGATTTGTTGAGTTGTTTTTGCACCTTTAAATTTACTCAGTGATAAAGGACAACACTGAAGTCATAATACAACTCTCCTCTCTGTATAGACTCCTTTATTACATCCCTGAACTTGTCATTCAGATTTAGTCCTGTGTCTATCTAGTTAATACTGATCAAAATGGTAGGGTAGATTAAGGGATGAATTGAGAGACAATGGCATAAAGCTAAATCAAAATATTGCCTCCTTTTTTTAGCACACTTGGTCACTAAATAAATCTAGTACTTTGCTCAATTGACAAACCAGTTATATGCATCACATAATTATGCACTTATATTCACAAATATAACATATAAAAATACAGTAACATTAATTGTAATAAATATCATTAAAATAAATTATGCAAAGCTTTAATAGATTTATTATTTAAATATATTTCAAAAGATGTGCTATTTGAAAAATTAGGCTGATTTATAATTTTCAATGAGGAGTGTGTGTATGTGTGTATGTGTGTGTGTGTGTATGTGTGTTTCTCTGGTGATCTAGCCCAGTCCCCCATGCTTGTAAGACAAACCTCAACTGCTCAGCTACATCCAGGGCTCTGTCTGATTTATAATTTCAATAGATTAAATTCATTATTGGATCATTTAATATAGGATAATTATTATGACATAGATTAATGTAATATCATCTTTTTTTAAATGGATGAACAGTGCTGCAATACTTGTTGGCTCTAGTGACTATCATGCCTGCAGCTTTGCATAGAGAGTTATTTATTAATCCTCTGGGATTTACTGGGATACTTAGTGTTCCAATAAGTGAAGGCTTCAGCAGGTTAGAGAGGTGATTTACTGTTCTCATCAAAATTACAAAGGAAAGATACAAACCAATACTATTTATCCAGAAGAATCAAGAGATAATGTAACAAATGCAATCTGAGGAGAACCTCATTTAATGCACTCTAAATTCTAAAACATGGGTTACTCCCCACCCAGCAGGAGTTGTACTGAAAATAGTCAAGACTCTCCAGCAAGCAGCTTCAATGGTCTTAGCACAAGTTTTATAACACTTCTCAAAATGCAATATCAAAATGTATGCATAATTTGAAAACAGAACTTTCAAAGCCTCAAAACATTTGTGCAAAATATTCAATGATCACATCTCTAAGATTTATTTTTCTTTTATCATCTTTACACTTATTGTTTTTTATCAAAGTAATGAATAAAACATATAAAACCAACCTTATTTTAAGACAGATTTTATAGCTTGATATGACATATGAGGATGGTATGTGTTGTTAAAATAATGAATATATTATATTTAAAATCTTGGCAATTCATGTTCCTGAATCTGGTTATATATAAAAATGTGAACAGAAAACATTAATGAAAGAATGCAAAAGTGATGAGGTTTTTCCAGCCTGGATCATCAGCTCTTCAGTCCTGAGTAGATGTTAGCTCTAGCTCCATTTCATATAGCTAAACTTGCTTTTTCTTCCCAAGGATTCAACATCAAACATGCAGTTCTAATAAATGGCATCTGTTTTTCTTTTTTCTCTCAATTTCACAAGGACTTCTAAGCTTATGAAATATGTGTGTACCTAGCAAGTGGAGATCAGAGGCATAAGATGATATTCTCCTAATATTAGGCTTAACTTCTTAATGACCATTTTGAACCAATATAAAACAATTGCTTTCATGTTAATTGAATATATTTCTAGAGGAAAAAAAACAGCACTCAGCAAAGTTTATTTTTATTGCCCATCTTTAAAATTTAGGCAATAACATCTTTTAAATTTTGGACAAAAGAGCCTAGACAAGTAACTCTTGACATTCATGTGACACATCACACTAATTTTTAAATTGCATATAAAAATATTATTTAGTAAGTGAATGTTTATCAAGTTAATCTGAATGTATTCATAATAAGATATTGCCAGGCATTGGTGGTGCATGCTTGTAACCCTAGCAACTCAGCATACTAAGGCAGGAAGATTGCAAGTTTGAGGTCAGCTTGGGCAACTTAGTGAGACCCTCTCTCAAAATGAAATAAAAAATGGACTGGTACTGTAGCACAGTGGTAAGGTGCCCCTGAGTTAAATCCCAATATCACAAAAAATAAATAAGTAAATTAAGATCTATTTTTTTTCACATTTAACATCCCTTAAATTAGGACATGTAAGCAGTTGTGACCTAGTTTTCATTACCTGTCAATGTGAATCAAAACAGGCAGAAAGGGTACTGGGGCTTGAAAATAAGTCCAAGAATCAATAGTGGAGCAGCCTTTTAGGAAACACTACATATCCCACACTCTTACATCATACAGCATGGGTTATATAGGTAAACAAATCATTGACATTTATGGGTCCAATTCTTATTTAGAATTATTGGACTCTGAATATCAAGAAGTTTTACAAATATATCATTATACCACTTATTTTGAGCATAACATATAGATATGTAAATATGTTGTGATATATACATATATATCACACATTTCATATATATTTATATGTGAAAGGATTTTTTAAAAATCTATGTGCAAAACTTCTGAAATATCTTTTTAAGTAAGTATGAAAAAATATCTAAGAGATGAAGAAAGCATTGTATCATAGTTTAATTTAATTGACATTATTGTTTTGCTTTTTCCTTGGTGAGAAATAATAGTGGTATGTCTCTGGTGCAGCAGACACTTGGGGTTCCAGTCACGACGACCCTTTGACCAACCTATGATATGAGCTGTAGCTGTGATGATGGTTTCTGTGCTCATTGAGAATGTCCAAATTAAAGACCCTGAGCTCAGTTTTAGGAGTAACCCAAACTAAGACAGATGATATCTGAGATTTAATTATGATAAAATGAAATAATTTTTTTTAAATACAAAGATGCAAAACTTTATATAAAGTAAAAATTTTTGAAAATTATCCATTTAAATTACATTTTGCTTATAAAATTCCTGTTAACACAAAAATATTAAAGCCAGCTGCAACAGCTTATTACTCCCACCATTCTAAATGCCAAAAGTGTACTTAATCTCTGATATATATTATGACCGATATATCCAATTAATGGAATACAGGAGTGATACATAATTCAAAACACTTGAACTTTTATACAGTAATAGAGAACAGATTGTAAAGCACATTTATATATATTATAATCACACACAGGTTTCAACATGATAACAAAATGCCTAAATTGGTGCGTCATTTGTAAAACAAAAAAAATTGTCAATTCCTAAAATATTGTTTATAAACCTCTACTCTTTCACACTAAAAATAGAAATCAAAGACTTTAGTCATTCTTACAGTGATTTCATAGTATACATATTCACTCACTGTAACGTTGAAAAACACATCCCCTGACACTTATAATTTTTGTTTAAATATTTACATCAAGCAATTCTTATTGCACATGTATCATGTTCAAGGTAGTTGTGCTACAGAAAAGTTCTAAAACAATGAGACACAGTCGTTACAAGTCCTTATGTTGCCCAGTGCAGATGAATGGCATAAACCTAATAAAAATACAACTGCTAACATGCAAATAAAATGTTATAAAATACCTAAAGGGGAGTGAAGGAAGAAATCATACCTCTTTAGTAAAGTAAGGAAGCCTTTCTGGAGGCTGTGATATTGCAGTATCAGCTTAAAAAAATAAGAAGATATTACCCATTGGAAAAATGTAGAAAATTTTTGTTAAGATATAATGTACCATGAATAAGAACATAAAAATGATAAATTCATGCTGGTTCAGCAAACGAAAAGTTTTTCAATATTGCTAAGATGTGAGGTAAAAGAGCTGGGGACCTGTGTGTTGCTGAGGAACTGAGAGGGCAGACAGGGACAACACCACAGGCAGGATGTGTTGGAATATTGCAAGATAAAAGATGTCAAGGAAAGAGATTATTTCAATAGGGGAGGATGATAAAGTCAAACACTAGAGAAAAATTTGAGACAAATGATGTTTGGTAAAAGGGTACTGGCTTACAATGGCAATGTCCTCTGGAAGAATGATGGTGGTGGGGTTTTTAAACACAAGAGGTAAGAGAATGAGAAGCTGTCAATAGAGAACATCTTATAAGAAGTTTGGATAAGGAATGAAAAAAGGCCCAAACTTGTATTTTCTTTTTAATATTTTTGTTGGCAAAGTGTCAACAAGAAATAATAGCATCTTCTTCTAAAATAATAAATTCTATTTCTCAGTCCTATCCGAGATTCATTGATTGACAAAAATAGCTTGTGTTTTAGTTTTAAGTTACTATATGGTTTTTCTAGCACCAAGGATACTATAAAACATATAAATGTGCTTTGTTGTGGAATAAAATAGAGAAATAGTCAACAAACAACAGGAGTTAAAATTGACCAATTTGCCAGTATACATCTGCTGAATATTTGGAATTTTCTTTTTTAATAACATATAACAAAATAAAAACATAGATTTATTATAGGGAAAGCAAATATACACAGATTGAGTGAGAAAAAATATTCAAAACTTAATTGAAAGAACTCTTTTAACATTTGCCAATTATTATTCTCTATAACCTTCTAGTTATAGAGAATAATAATTATATTAAAATTTAAATCCCACCTATCACCTAATTCCTTGTATTATCTTGTTCAAATTACATGATTTTCAAAAGCCTTTGTTTACTTATTCATAAAATGGAATAATATTGCATAAGACTGTTGTAAGAATCAAATGAGCCATACACACAAATTTCTTAAAAAAATAGTTGGCATACTACTCAAAGAATATTAACTATGTGTTTGTGAATTTGTGTGTACTGTATGCATATATAACTCAAAGGAAAAACGTGAGGGACATCATATCATGCAGATAGAATAAATGTGCATTTTTATTTTTACATTAAACTGAGAATATATTTTATTTTTATATTCATCAAGTCAAAGAATTGGCAATCTTTTTCATAAAAAGCCAGATGGAAAATATTTTAGATTTTAAGCGTCATACTGTCTCTGTACTAGCTGTTCAACTCTGTCCTTGCAGCATGAAAGCATACATTGACCACATTAAATGCATTGGCATGGTTGTTTTCCAAGATTTTATTTATAAAAATGGACAGTGGGGCAGATTTGGTCCACAAGATGTTGCATGCTGCTCTCTGACCTACGATATCATTTTTGACTTCATAACATTATGATATTTACAATTTATTTGGTTAATATGCAATTATTGGACATGTAGATTTTTTCTCAAAATTTGCTTTTACAAGCCACCGTGCCTATTCTAGATTAGTTAAGTTGAGTAGCTTATGTCTTTTTATATTAACTTTTACATTCACATTCAAAGTTTTTATCATTCATGTTTTGCCATCCAGAACATTTGTTCCAAATTTTACTAGCACTAATGTTTGAGAAAATTACTTTCTAATACCTTTGTCTAAATAGGATATTTATTTGAGGAGGATTCTCAGATATTCTAATTTTGCTGTTAACATTATTCTTTAAAATCAAATCCATAAATAATGATTATAATTTTGCAATTTAGATGTAATTTATAAAAATATTTCTATTTATTTCTAGTGAAAGTGGATTATTTTAAATTATTATTTAATTTCTTATCATTTAAATATAAATAGAAACTAGGAAAAAAGAAAAGGAAAAATCACACTAAATTGTATTTTTCTATGACAATTTTCCAGAGTTTTTTCCAAGAAAGCATGTATTTTTGTTTTACTTCTGTAAACCAACATCTAGAAAAGTGCCCAAAATGCAGTATCTAAAGTTATCCCCAAGAATAATAATATTAACTTCAGTTCAAGCATTCTAATTAAATGGAATAAATAGTATTCATTATATTCTTTTGTGAATCTTTCAATATACAATGCATACACAATAAATAGCAGATAATTTAAGAACTATTGGCTTGGATGTCTTTTACCTTCCAGCACATTGCTGCCACTTCGTTTTGCACCTTGGAAACACTACTGGCTAAGGTCTGGTCCCCAGTGTAGCAGTGTAGCCCCAGTGTAGCCCCAGTGTACTGGGGCCTTCTATAAGAAGCTCACTCCAGCATCTCATGACAACTAACCCACTCCTGAAATAACAATCCTTTCATGAGTGAGATAGGACATAATCATGATATAATCACCTCTTATTAGTCCCCAACCTTCACTACTATTTTATTAGGAATTAAGTTTTTAGCACATAGAGTGTGGAAGGCACAACTGAACCATAGTTGGTGAGAGGATAAAGGGTAAAGAGGAGAGAGGGGAAGAAGGAACAAGGAGGAGGAGTTACTGCAGATCCATGGCATTCTGATATTTAATTCTTATTAAAATCATCAAATAACTGGCAAGATTCTAATTGCCATGAAGCCAAAACATCAGGATAAATAAGAGCTCAGAGAGTTAAAACAAGCATCAGCACACAAAATATTGACTTCTAGAATGTTTAAATGTGCAGTTCAGTTTTTTTTTTTACTTTATTTTTTTTCCCAAAAGTTGCATTTTAATACATGTTATCGAACATAACAGAAAAAAACAAATTTTCAGAAGCTGC
>CM053407.1:52841608-52851973 GCA_028644305.1 Xerus rutilus
AACATTTGTTGAGGCAAATAGAAAAAAAAATTGTTACAATCATAATTTTTCTAACTTTGCACAAAATTATAAGCAGATTACATTCTTCATATTAAACATCTTTATATGCACTTTCAATGAACAGTATATATATATATATATTTATATATATTTTTTATCAACCATCTTTACTATACCCATTCCCCTTTCCTGCCCCCCCTCCCCTATGTCACGTCCAGTGTTTCTCTAATTCTCTTTTTATCTCACTCAAGTACAGAGAGATAAGTTAAGGCGTAAGGAACATATCTTCCAGAGAATAAGCCAGTACTCCAAAACACAAGGTGGATCCATGGCTGGTGTTGTCCATACAGTATTCTATGCCAATAGTGTCTGCTGGCTTGTGCAAAGTGGCAGCAGTAGGAGAACAAGAGGTAAAAACACCCCACCATCACTTCTGGAGGACAATTGTAGAGATGTAGGAAGAAGTCTTCTCTTCACATCTTTCCCTTCTGCCTTCTACCATGGGATGATACAGCATAAGCCCTTGCCAGAAGGGAGCTCAATTAGTGCTGGACCTACTATTATCTTGAACTGTAAGAAATAAGTTTATTTTCCTCATAAATTAATCAGTGATATTTTCTTATAACAACAGAAAACAGAAAAAGACACCATCAGCTCCTAACAAAGTAGCTTTTGGTTCTTGTCATTTATTAATTTTTCCATTGCGATCAGTTTTTCCTTGCAATAAGTTTTTCATTTGTAACTCAAGAATAATTATTTATGATAAACTTATATCTATTGTATTACTCTGTTTATATAGATGGCTTTGAAAAAAACGAAAATGTGGTAAAAATTTTATGCAATCAATAGAAAAGTACATATGGCCTGAAGAATTATATTCTCAGTACACTGAATGTGTTAAGAGGTAAATAACACAGGAAAATTTAGAATCCCTTTTAAGTACCTCAGAGATTCAATCCCTATACTCTACTCTTAGAACAGTTACTATCATTAATTTGATATATATATCCACACCATTTTTAAAAATTTTACTTTATTTAAGTGTATACATAAATTACATTGACATTGTGTTTTGTGGATATTATAAATTGTTTTATCTTTTCATTCAGCATTGTTATTTAAGCACTATCCATTTGTTAAATATAAACCTTATTTATTCATTTTAATTGCTCCATAGTGCAGAATTCATATACTATGAATTATATATGAATTTCCTTGTTGATGACATTTGAAATGTTTTCCACATTTTACTATTAGGTATAATCTGCTTAAAATAAGAAGTCTTTATATGTACCTTCATATGCCAGAATTTCTCTTGGACGTAAGTCAGAGTTGAGATTGCTATATCACGGAGTATATGAATTTGTAATATTTTTAGTTACTGCCAATCCATTGTTCACCATATCATCATGTGCAATGCAGTAACATCTTGATTCTGCATTCTTTTTTTATCTGAGTTAGTTTTTTGAAAATCTAATGAATGTAAAGAAATGTTTGGGTGCCTTTCATGTAAATTATCTTTCTCTCAAAATTTTCTTATCAATGAATTGTCTAGTTATAATCTGCAATGATTTTAGGATTTCTGAATTATCTCCTAGATATAAACATTAAAATCCAATAGTCTGTCCTGAATGGATATTATGATTTGGATGTGAGGTGTCCCCCAAAGATCACATGTGAGACAATGCAAAAAGGTTCAGAGGAGAAATGATTGGGTTGTGAGAGTCTTAACACAATCAGTGAATTAATTCCCTGATAAGAATTAACTGAGTGGTAACTGAAGGAGTAGGGTATGGCTAGAGGAGGTGGGAATTGGGAGTGTGCAGCAGGCTCTTCTATTCAAAGACTACTTTTAAATAGGACAGAGGTCTTTTTACTCACTGAATTTACTGGAGCAGGCGCTCAGACACTCTGGAAAATTCAGCCATAGCTAGTAGGTGCTCTTTGATACCCACCTCCCAGCACTCAAACTCAGTGTCAGCTCAGGCCCTGGTCTCTTAAGGAAACTAGATTTTCAACCATAAGACAAGTGGCTGAAATTTTGTGGTTTGGGGATTGATTGCTGCATCGAAGGAATAAAAATTAGGGAAAAAACTCAGATCTCAGACTTCTGTGTCCTAAAACTTCATGTCACTGTAATTGAACACATTAGATCACATTCTTCTCTGAGAATGGCAAACCCTAAAATAAAAATAAAAAAACTCTTCAGAATTAGGAAAGAATATGAGCAAGCATATTTGACAAAATTTTAATGGCAATATTTTTAAAGGGATATATTGAACTTAAATTTAATCTTTCTAATAAATGATTTTTTCATAGTTCAATGACATTTTTTCTAATAAAATGTTGATAAATGTATTTTTCTTTGGCTCTAACAAACAAGTATGTTTTCTAATATAAGCTTTCAAAATGTTAAATTATTTTTCCTTTATTTCTATAAAGCTGATTCTTGCATATTAAAGAAAATGCATGAGTACCTTTGAGAATTAGAGAAGGAAACCAGAACATTGGATTATTGTTTTGCCTATGTAACAAGTCATAAATTCTTAGTGGATTTATCAGTATTTTATGCATCTACTTCATAACAGTTTTGGGTAAAATATACTTAAACAACTTAATGGTCAGTGTCTTTGGCCAGGGATTACTTAAAGACCATATGACTTAAAGACCCAAATTCTTTCTGCTACTATGATATCTTTTACCATAAAGGTGGCCCCATTTAAATAAAACTAAAAGCACTCTAACAAGCTTCTGTATTAAAATCACCACCACCTTTCTTTTTGGATATCATCCATAAGCACTAGTGTCAATATAAACATTTGTGTTTGTGTTTATGTAACTAAATGTGTATGTGTTCAAATCAGAGTCAGCTGTTGACTCCTCTGGTGACAGATAACTGAGATAACCTTGTAACTAGAAGACTTCTATTCAAAAGGAACACTTCCTAAATATAAAGGTAGAGGAGACTGGGAACCTATTAGTGAATCAAGAAATTAACTTAGTAGGTCCTATTCACATTTTTTAAATAAATGAGAAAAAGAAGAGAGATGTAAACATGTAAAAGTACATGGACCAGTAATCAGGAATATTTTCATAAAGCTGCTTCAGATTGTGTTTGTGTACCTATATCAATGCTTGCATACCTGGGATGAACTGCATTGTGATTTAAAGTGTATTAAAGAATGTGGAGCATCCCGTAAAAGTATGTGAAAATCCCTCTCTAAAAGATCATTCTAGTTCAGTTTTTTTAGATCTGTATAAATAGAATAATGCATTCATTAGCCTGGAATTAGATAGGAATACAGCCTCTTTATTTTCTGTCTCTCTTTATACATGCAGTTTAACGTAAGGTCAGTCAGCCCATTGTGTGATACCATGCTTCCATGTGGAAAACAAACTCTAAATTATGATTCCTAAATTTGGAGTGACTTCAAGCCCAGTGACAAGAAAAGACAATTAAAAATGAACATAAATAAAATTAATAAAAAGGAAGAATACACACTGGACATTTATAGACTAGGTTCAAAAAGAATAGGGAAAAAAATCTACAAGAGCTTGTGAGCTAAGCTTGTCTTGTGATAGCAGGTGATTGATGGTAGAAGAAACACTGACCCCTCCACTCTTGTGTATATTCATCTATTTAACAAACAGTGTGAGTCGTACTTTCTGCCCCCTGAAACATATTCACATTGCAATTCACATTGATGAATAGTGTAGATATAATCACTGTATATAGGGAGAATGTTTATTTTACTACAGAGAATATAGTCATTGAAAACCTGTAAAAACAAAGAGCTATAAATACCATTAATTAAAACTAACAGATTAAGTAAGACAATAGTGAGAAGAGTAGAGGTTATATTGATGGTGATGCCTGGCTTTTCTTTCTTTCTTTTATTTTTTGCATTCTTTTTTTAAAAAAATGTTATTTGTTCTTTTAGTTATACATGACTATAGAATGTATTTTGACATATCATATAATACATGGGGTATAACTTCCCATTCTTGTGGTTGTACATGATGTGGAGTTACATTGGTCATGTATTCATGTAGGAACATAGGAAAGTTATGTCCGATTCATTCTACTGTCTTTCCTATTCCCATCTCCCTTTGCTTCCCCTCACTCCACCCTGTCAAATCCTGTGAAGCTCCCCTTCTCCCCAACACCTTCCATACCCCGGCCCTGCCTATTGTGGGTAAGCATCAGCATATATCACAGAGAACATTTGCCTTGGTTTTTTGGGATCAGCTTATTTCACTTAGCATAATAGTCTTCAGTTCCATCCATCAACCACTCTGGAAAACGGTGCAGAAATTAGAAAACTTGAAATGAAATCACCATTTGACCTAGTTATCCCACTCCTCAGTTTATACCAAAAGGACTTAAAATCAGCATACTATAAGATGCAGGCACATCAATGTTTATAGCAGCACAACTCACAATAGCTAAGCCATGGAAGGACATCTAAGTTGTTAGGTGACCTTCAACAGATGAATGGATAAAGAAAATGTGGCACATATACACAATGCAATATTTCTCAGCCACAAAGAAGAATGAAATTATAGCATGCCTGTCTTTTCTATAGGAGAAGTATTTCAGTAAAGTGTTCAAAATATGTGCAGTCAACTATGAAAAGAAAAAGAAATGTTTAGAGAAAAGTTGATTGTTCCAAGTGAAGGAGAGAACATTGGCAATACTAATGAGGTGATATAATTAAAATGAGACAAGTATGGCTGGAATTTAGCATGGAGGGAGAACATGCATGAAGTTGATGGTGGTCAGGCCATGAATTCATTTATTTATTAAGTTCCTACTTGTACCAAAAGATCAAGTCTCTTTCAATCTTCTTATGAAGACAAATACAAAACATGTAAAAAACATTAAAAATGAAAGATACATTGCAACCTTATAGA
Source organism: Xerus rutilus (assembly GCA_028644305.1). Lineage (NCBI taxonomy): Eukaryota > Metazoa > Chordata > Mammalia > Rodentia > Sciuridae > Xerus > Xerus rutilus. The sequence continues at coordinate 52,846,523 of CM053407.1, forward strand.
GTAAAATTTCTGTTTTCAAGGAAATAAAGCATGACAAAAAATAGAGAATTATGATATGAGATTTTACTGAAGAAATGGAGTTTCAGGCAGGATACTTGGAGAGTGTAAATGTTTAAAAACACATAAATTGAGACAATTACTCACAAAATTACTTTTGAAAGGAGATTTAGTACAGAGAATACAGCAAGTACAAAGGAAAGAAGATAAATACAGCCTCAATGAAGGGGCAAAAAGAAGGCTAGCATGAATGAAATTTAAGAAATATCCAAGACTAAATCAATCATGGTGAAGACTTGGACTTCATTGCGGTACATTGAGATGTACCTTGATGGTGTTATGCAAGATATTGAAATGATCTAGTTTAATTTTTAAAGGGATCACTTGGCTTGCCTGGTTGGGGATGGAATGAAAGGAGCACATGGTCCAACCAAGAGATGCTGGCAGCTTATACCAGTGATGCAAGTTAGAATGAGTGGTCCAGACTGGGCATATAGTTTAGGTAGAGAGATGACATTTTGTGAGGTATTGATATTGAACATAAGAAAAGGCATGTGATATTGCCTATATTTTAGACTTGAATAACTGAAAAAAAGAAGAAAATGCCAGTTAGATTTAAAAATAAGAGGTTTGGTTTGGGGATATGTGTGGATAGAGAAAATAAGAATTCTACCTAAGATGCCAAGAAAATGTGAATAGTGATTTGGAAGTTTTTCGGAAGGTCAGAGAAGAGGTGAGTTCAAGAGACATAGAATTTGAAATTCACACATAACATTGAACTTACTCAGCCAGATTGGAAAAATAAAAAGGAGATAGGAGGTAAGTTTGGGTGTAGGCTGAGGAGGAGGAAGAGAGTCCAGTAGAAAAGCCTGAGAAGACACATCCAATATGGTCAGTGGAGAACTTGAAGTAAATAAAGAAAGCGTTTGGGGAATTTAAAAGGATTAGTTAAGAAGTCAAATAAGTAAGGTAACAATTGAAAATTATCCACTAGATTTGGCATAGTAAAAACTCTTATGATAGGGGAAACTTCAATTAGCATTACTTTTCTTAGAATCACAAGTGATGTTGTTAATGGACTGTTAGTGGGAAAATAAAAAGAAAATGTATTCAAATGATTTCTGATTCAGACATAAAGTCAAGTCATTTAACTATAAATAAGATTACAGAAAGTCAATGATCATTACTTAGCACAACTTTCTATAACAGACATATTTAAAACTCTGAACAAGATATTTTTAGAGGACAAATTTGAACAAAAGTCATTTCCTGTAACAAATCTAAATAATTTCAGATTTTGCATTTATAATCTCTAGAAATATCAAAATAACCCTTTGAATATAATCTGAAATTTCCTTGTCTCTTTCAGTGAATACACTTGGACACAGACTTAATAATGTGAAGTTAAAGTACAGAAACTATAAATTCAACTTAATTTTATAGAAATAAATGTATGCCATACCACTTAAATACATCCAACCACTTAAACATACTTCATTTCCTAGAGATAATTGAAATCGTACAAGAAGTAATTTTTTGTATTTGGCTTTTTCCACTTAACAATGTTTTTGAGATCGATTCATGCTGTATGTAGATCAATAGTTAATTCCCCTTTATTTCTGAGTAGTATTCTATTAGGATTGAAAGCATAGATTTGGATATATGTATTACAGGTTCAAATACATGTTATGTATAGTATATGCTATATATATATGTTATATATATGGGTTTTGTATAAACTTCTTTCATCAGTCAGCAGTTGATGCTGATTGGAATTGTTTTTTAGTATTGGCTACTATGAACAAAGCTGCTGTAATAAACATTTGACTGAATTTATGTTTTTATTTTTGGGGGGTAAATGTCTAGGAGTATAATTGCTGGGGTTTTTTTGTTGTTGTTTGGTTGTTTTTTTGTTTTTTGTTTTTTGATAGCTAAATGCTTACCATTTTGTGAAATCACCCAGAAGTTTTTGAAGTGGCTTTTATATTTCCACTAGCAATGAATGGGTTTCTTTTCTCCACATCTTCCCTACCACTTAGTATTGTAATTTTTCTTCTTTTTAAAAAGCATTCTAATGGATAATAATATTTTATTGAGATCTGAATTTGTAATTTCCTAATGATGAATAAAATAGATCTTTTTATTTCCTAAAAGGTCTTTTATATATTTTCTTTGTAGAAACAATTATTGAACCTTTTTAACATTTTAAAAATTGGAATTGCCTTTTGATTACTGAGTTGTAAGAATTTCTATATTTTGGATGCAAGTCCTTTATCAGGTGTGACTTGAAAACACATTCTTCTGATCTGTGGTTTGCATGTCATTTTCTTAATAGTATGTTGAAGAGTGAAAATTTTTCATTTCAATGTCAATATCACTTTTTTAATGATTCATGTTTAGTGGCTTATTTAATAAAGTTTTATATAATTAAAGATTTAAAAGAAGAAGAAGCCGGGTGTGGTGGCTCATGCCTGTAATCCCAGCACTTTGGGAGGCTGAGACAGGAGAATCACAAGTTCAAAGCCAGCCTCAGCAACAGTGAGGCACTAAACAACTCAGTGAGACCCTGTCTCTAAATAAAACACAAAAATAGGTCTGGGGATGTGGCTCAGGGTCAAGTACCCCTGAGTTCAATCCCCAGTACCAAAAAAAAAAAGTAAGAGAGAGAAAGAAATGTATGCCATGATTTCAGAACTTTTTTTCTTATCCATTTGAACCAGGTATAGTGGCTAAAGAATGGCATTGTCTTCTCCAAGCATGTGTTAAGATCCTTCAAATTCTATCAAGGCTCCTTGATAAAATGTTAACTGAAGTCTGTTGTTTGTAGCTTCAATTGCATTTTCATGTAGAAAATGAGTCAACATCACAGAACTTGTACTCTTTCTACAAGAGAAGTTTGCACAGAGCAAAGAAAAGTTTGATTGGAAAGGGATCAAAAGAAATAGGAGAAAAGAAGATAGAGTCATTGATTAGACATCATTTGAAGAGTTTTGCTTTCAAGAGGAGTAAGCAAAATGTGAGATCAAGGAATTTTTTTATCTTTTAATTTTGTATTTTAAGATGGAAATATGACATTATGTTAATGGAAATGATCATGTAGATGAGGAAAATTGATAAAGGAGACAATGTTAAGTAGAACAAAGTCCTTGAGTAGTGAGATAGCATAGGTTCCAGTGGGCATGGGGTGGGTTTAACTAGCATAGAAGTTAATCTTTAACTAAACAAGATTTTGCAGAACATAATAAAGAATTTGAATTTCATGGGCCAGAGATCAGGATGAATTTTAAAAGTAGATCCAAAAATGTGATGTCAAGTTTGGAAAATAAAGTTATGGTTTAGCTTTCAGTAATCAAAAGTTCCACAAGTTAACAACCACTGGAGTGGTTGTTAGAGCAGAAGGAAATGCCATTTGAAAAGGGGAAATAAAGACAGAACGTTACAGAATGGCAGAAAATCTTTGCCAGCTACTCTTCTAACAGAGGATCAATAGCCAAAATATATAAAGAACTCAAAAAACTTACCCCCTCCCAAAATTAAATGGCCTGATCAATAAATGAGTGAATTAAGTAAACAGACACCCTCTCAAAAAAACACAAAGAAATTCAAGTGGTCAACAAATACGTGAAAAAATGTTCAACATCTTTAGAATTCAGGGAAATGCACGTCAAAGCTACACTGAGATTCCATCTTATTCCAGTTAGAATGGTAATCATCAAGGATACAAATAATAAATGCTGGTGAGAATATGGGGGAAAGGGAACACTTACATGCTATTGTAAAATAGTACAGCCACTATGGAAATCAGAATGGAAATTCCTCAAAAGACTTGGAACACAACCACCATATGACTCATTTACATAACTCCTCAGTACTTATCAGAAAGAAAGTTAATGTGCTACAGTGATATATACATACCTATGTATAACAGCACAATTCACAATAGCCAAGTTATGCAACAAGCCTAGGTCTTTGTGAACAAATAAATGGATAAAAGACAATCTCTCTCTCTCTCTCTCTCTCTCTCTCTCTCTCTCTCTCTCACACACACACACACACACACGCACACACACAGATTTATTCAGTTATAAATTAAAATGAAATTATGTCATTTTTGGAAAAATATGATTAAACTTGAGAATATCATGTTAAGTCAACAGGCCAGACTCAAAAAGACTCTCATTATTTGGAAGCTAGAGCAAAAAGCAGGTAAAATGGTGGAGTAATCTCATGAAATTAGAAAGGAGATAAGTACAGAAGAAGAAGGGGATCAGAGGAGGGAAAGGAGTAAAAGGGGAGATACTGGGGAATTAAATTGACCAAATGGTTATGTGTATGTACAAATATGTCACAACAAATCTTGCTATTATGTACCATTATAAGGCACCAATTAAAAAATAAATAACCAAGTTATATTCCAGACAGTAGAAAACAAACAAGAAATGTGAAAATAAGGAGAATGAAAAGGCAGTTGTTGGAATGGCCAGCCATATAAAGGCTGATATTGCCAGGAATGATAATCCTCGAAAGAAACAGAATGTTTCTAATACAAAAGTCTAAGAAAATTAAAATAATAATGAGTATTGGTAGCTGACATAAATAGGAAGGTTGGGAGGTTAAGAAGATGAGATGACATTTTAACTTCCATCTGACAAGAATGTGTTACGTGAGGTTACAAAGGACTCCTCCTTGTTCTGAGGTCAAGTTTTGAATTTAGAAAAACAAAATCCTGAGCATAATAGTGTCAAACAGTTGTAGTCTTGGTGAGAGGATTGGAGCACCTCTGTTCCCTGGTCAGAGATCGGGATCAGCAGGGGAAAGTGCTCACAAATAGAATGGCATTCAGAGCACTGTCTGATGTCTGATGTTAGATTTTCACAGTTAATAAGCATGACAATGGAATTCTTTGGGATGAAAGGAAAACTTTAATTATTAAATGAATGAGATGAGTCTGTCTTTCTACCCCAATTTTTTTCATAACTTGCCAAAGCTCTTAAGTATAGAGATGTGTGTATGTGTGTGTATTTGTGTGTGTGTGTATGTGTGTGTATATATATATATATATATATATATATAATTTTTTTTTACTTAAAACATCTCAAGGATCAATAATCTTCAATGATTGTATGTCTTGAAAACAAAACTATAGAAATACTATGCTAAGCAAAATGGTCAAATTTCTCATTTCATTATCTGACATGCCATTTGTTATTATTTTCATTTTTATCAATTTTTCTTAAACACAGAATTATCCCAATAGGTACTTTTGATAGTTTCAAAGCTTAAGGAATTCTTATTTCAATTTAGGCCATTTGTTACTAGGAATATTTGTCATTTGTATTTTATTATGCCTGTTCTATTTGTACATCTTGGGAAAAATACATTACATATCCACTCTGAACTCCTGTTCTCATTTCCAGAAAAGAACTATTTTTTGCTCCATTTTGACATATATTT
>CM053407.1:52852473-52869842 GCA_028644305.1 Xerus rutilus
TTATTCTTTTAGTCCTTTACATTTGTTTTTCCCATTGTCTCCTGGCTTGCATAATTTCTGAAGAAAAGTCTACATTAATTTTTATCTTTATTCCTTCAAACCAGGGGTTAATGACATTTTATATAAATGTCAAGATAAGCCAGGTGTGGTGGCACATGCCTGTAATCCCAGGACTTTGGGAGGCTGAAACAAGAGAATCGTGAGTTCAAAGCCCACCTGGCAAGGCACTAAGCAACTCAGTGAGACCCTGTCTCTACATAAAATACATAGGGCTAGGGATGTGTTTCAGTGGTCAAGTACCCCTGAGTTCAATCCTCAGTACCAAAAAAAAAAAAGTCAAGATAATATTTATATTTTAAAATATTTATATTTTACATTTAGAGAGTCATATAGTCTCTTTTGCATATTCTACTTTAAAGAATGACTAAGAAACTTTAGTTTGGGGGTCAAATTTGGTACATGGACCATAAGTTTATTTACCTGTTCTTTGTATCTATTTTCCCTCATTGTTATCTTATAGTGTTCTTGCTGTCATTTATTAAAAATCAATTTAGATAAGACATGCTTTGGTGTAATTTCCTCATGTTTCTTCTGCTTGTTCATTGAACTTCTTGAGTTTGGGGGCACATATTCATCAAATGTGAAAAAGTTTTTGACATAATTTGTTTCTTTTTTTTTCTTATCCTAGCCCTTAAGAGACTCCAATATATTAGATTGGTAATCTTGAAGTTACCGTTTTTTTTTTTTTTAAATCAAAGTCAAATCGGATATTCATACAAGCCACTGAACTTTTCCTTTTGGATATTATTCTTAATTTCAAGAAATTACTTTTGGTTAGTTTGTATATATTTCCATTTATCCTCTCATTATGTTCATGTTTTCCTTAAGGTATATGAGCCTGTTTATAATAGATTTTATCGACCTTGCTACAAATACCCCCATTCCTTTCACTGTCGAAAATGTTTGTATTTGTGGATCTCTCTCCTGGTTATAAGGCTCATTTCCCTTATTCTTCATATTCTAAAATTCTTCATATGTGTAATTCTTTTATTTGATGCTTATGAATATTATGTTTTTAAGTTCTGATATATATGTTAAATTTTGGCATCTAAGTTATTTTTCAATTACTTTATTTTGAAGACTTTTTTAACCTTTAAATTTTTAAGGCAGATCTAGAGCAATATTTAGTTTATACCTACTATTTAGGGCAATATTTCTGAAATCTCTACACAATTTCCCACATGTTGATGAGTCTCCATTCTGTATGACTAACACTTGAATAATTCCCAGCTTTGTTGTGATTGTTGAAAATTAATTGGTCGACAATTTCTTATTAATTTTTCTCTCCTTAAAAGATGTTCTTTGCCTGTCATTAGGGGTTCTGTCCTTCATTTTCACAAAAACATAGGGACCTCCAAGATAAATGGAGTGAGTACTGTGTAGCTCATTCACCTCATGTCTCTACCCTGTAAATTGCAGTCATCTCAGCCTCCTAAAAATCCAATCCACAAGCAGCAGCACAATATAACCACTGATTTCTCTCTGAGTTCTCCCTCCCAGTGTTACATTCCAGAAATTGTTTCTAAGCATAAAGCTACTGTGATTTGTTTTCCTAATTCCAGGAATAATAGTCCTATGCTTCCTATTGTCTAACATCTAAAAAGTTTTATTTCATATAATTGGTTGAGTTTTCTAGTTTTTCATGCCAAGAGGATAAGTCTAGGCTCTACCATTACTGTATGTCCTTATCATTGGGAAGTTCACAGAGGAAGAGTAATGCAAGTGATGGCCCTAATTCTTCTCTCTGCAGAGTGGCCCCTACCCATTTTCACCAAATAACTCCATCAATGCCTACACTGATTACATCCAGCTGCCTCCCTGTGACCTCTCTCTCTCTGCTCCTCTGATTTTTACCATCCTCAAATATTGATTTCTTTATGCTGAAGAATAACTGACAGCTACTTGCTCCATATTTTTCATACTTGCGGTGGCCAATACATAGAATATGAAATAAGAAATACATAGGTGAATGAGTTTTTATAGCATGCCATTACACTGACAATATCCAAGTTTATGTCTGTGTAGTGAGAATAAGCCCAGAAGAACTAAATTGAAGAAAAAAAATTAACATCATGTCATGGAATTGTGCCTGGCATGCAAATGCTCAATATTTACCTTTGGAATAGAAGAGGAGTTAAAGCTCACAGTCAGGCCTGCAGTTATTGAGCTACTGTCTCTCAGTTACAAACCATAATAATTTTCTTGGATTTAAAAATGACCTGATCTTTTATATTACATTTTCCTTCTCAAGTCTTGTTACAGAATGAACTAGACCTACAATTTTTTTTATATTGACATAGAAGTAATTTATCATTAGGGCCTTCAATCTTTGTGTAGCACAGTGTAGCTATTAACTCAGATGGACTCTAAGGTTCCATTGTTGAGAAAGAAAAGGGGAAATAGGAAAATGAAGGAAAGAAGTGAGGAGAGAGAGGCACATTACAAGTTCAGATTAGGCATGTAAAACAAGTTGTGTTGCCTCACACTCCTCTCTTTAAATTTTTTTCATTTTCCAATTTTTGTTGAATACAAAGATATTTAGACTTTGAATGCCTTCAATAATAATCTTTAGTCTCTTTAGTCTCAAAACTTACCATTTAAGTTCTGAGTTGACACATGAATGAGTAGTACACTCTCCACTCTCCACTCGTAATGTTCAAAGCCAATCTATGCCCTTCATCTTCTTTTACTTAGAGGGAAAGTCTCGACTTTTCCAGTTACAAATCTTTGATTCTTAAAATGGTAAGAATGCTTAGCAAAGCATGATTAATTTTTGTTTTTAGATATTTCTGTATTTCATCTTTCTAGATTTATTTAGCACATATCAATTTCTTGTCCAAAAGTATTATTTTGCCTGTACTTAATCAGATATCAAAAAGTAATAACGTTTATAAACAGGTTAAATGAAATATGAGCTTACTCTCTATTGATTTCCAGTGTATAGACAATATTCACATATTATTACATACACATCAATTAAGATGGTGTGAAATAGATCACTGTATAAACATTTATTTAGAGAAAGTTGGATTGAAACCTATGCTGCTACATTCCTTAATCACTTAATAGGGTGATTAATTATCTTTTCTATAATAACATCAATGTTCAAACATGAAATACACATGTGGATGTATGCATATATACCTATATCTGTGTGTTTGTGTGTTTATACACATTCACATACACATCACTAACAAATGTCTTACAGTTATACTTAAAAAGAATTTTCAGTTAAAAAGCCTTCTGTTTTTGGTGCTGTAAATTTCCTAGACTATATGCTTACATTGCTTATATGTCTTAAAGAAATTTGCATATATATACATTTATATTTATATATACTATATATATTATAATTACATAGAGTATATCATATAATACATATATATATGTATAAGGCATATGTTAGTCAGCTTTTCATTGCTGTGATCAAAATACCTGACAAGAACAACTTAAAGAAGGACAAGTTTATTCTGGTCTTATAGTTTTAAAGGTTCAGTCTGTGGTAGGCTGACTCCATTGCTCTGGGACCAAGGTGAGGCAGAACATCATGTTTGAAAAGGTATGATAGAGGAAAACTGCCCCATTCATGGCAGCCAGGAAATAGAGAGCATGGATGAAGTGATCACTGGGAAGATGAACCCTTCCAGGGCATGCCTGGAGTAACTGACCTCTTCTAGCCATGCCCCATCTGCCTACAGTTACCACTCAGTCCATTCAAACTAGGATGGGCTAATTAGGTTAAAGCTCTCATAATCTAATTACCTCTGAATATTGCCACATTAACACAAGAGTTTTTAGAGAAAATCTCATATCCAAACCATAACAAAGTGATATGTGTAAATATATATCTATATATATATTTGTTTATACGTATATATGTATATTTGTATATATACTCACATACACACACACTGAAGTTAATTTATAATTGTACCTAGTAGTATAAAATTAAACTTTATCAAATTGAGACCCTTTAAACTTTTTATAGTAAAATCAGAGTTCTTTCCTGTTTCTACCCCCACTTCTACCTTGGCATAATTTCTAAATTTCAGGGACTATAACTAGTCTAATGTGAAAACAGGGAGTAAGAATTTTGTTGTATATCTATTCATAGCTGTTGTCTGCTAAGATGAGCATAGAAAACATTCAACATGTTTGGCACACTTATATAACCCTATACTAGATGCTTCTTATATCTCAATTCATCCAGCCTTAATAACAGCCCTGAGGAGTGAGTACCATTATTACTATCCATGTTTAATAGATAGGAAAACTGATGAACAGAGTGACTAAAAAATGGGCTATATTAATACAGCAATTAAGAGATAGAGCTGAGGTTTTAACTTAATAGTGGAGCATCTGAACGTGAGCTGTGAATCTCTGTTCTATAGACTTTCACTCCTGTTTACTACTTTCTTGCAGTCAGTTGTTATGGTTTGAATATAAAATGTTCAAAAAAGCACATCTTTCAATGCAGGAATATTAAGAGTTGAAATGATTAGACTATGAGAATCACAACCTAATCCACAGATTAATCCACTTGATAGATTAATAATTTGGATTATGGGGTGGAAACTATAGTCAGGTGAGGGCATGGCCTGAAGAAGTAGGTCACTGTGGGTGTGCTTTTGGGAATTAGATATCTTGTCCCTGACCTCCCTCTCCCTCTCCTTTTCTCACTCCTCCCCGTTCTCCACTCCCTTTACTTCCTAGCTAGTGAGCAGTTTTCCTCCACTATATACTTCTGATACTGTATTCTATCTCACTTTGGGCCCAGGGCAATGGCATCAGCCTACCATGGACTGGACTTTGGAAACCATGAGCCCCAAATAAATTTGTCCTCCTCCAAGTTGTCCTTAAAGAAGTATTTTGGTCATAGCAATGCAAAACAAACTACTTCATCAACCCTCCACACCAGCTCAAGTGGTCTCCCATGTTATATCTGGAAGGTAATGTGCCACATTCCACAATGAGTTTCCCATTCTTGCCCTTCCAGACTGCTGGCTTTCCAGGTCACAGCTGTGCCACCAGGACAATTCAGGCAAAATAAAATAATATCTGCTCTCACTTCTAGGACCTAGGGGGTTTACTCCTATAAACCACCTCAACAACCATTTAAACATCACTTCTGCATTTACAGAGCCAAGGTTTAAGTTATTTCCTAAGCATGTATGGGGTTGGTAGCATGAAGCTGAGTGCTCTGTCACTACACCCAAGAGTATAGATGGAAGCATTTCTAATTCAAGAGGACACTGCCCCATGACTGACTGTCTTTCTTTCTTTCTTTCTTTCATTCTTTCTTTCTTTCTTTCTTTCTTTCTTGCTTTTTTTCTTTCTGTCTCTTTTGTCATCGTACTTCAGTTATCCTCTTTTCATGTTCTTTATTAAGATATATCAAGTAAGAAAAACTCATTCTAATAAATTTGTGTTTTTCAGTGTCAGTTATTTAGGAAAGGATTTAAAAGCTTGAAAGTTCCCTTACCACACAACTTAAAAACTTTTTCTCTTAAGACTATTGTGTCTCTCTTTAATTCAAAGCTACATTTTGATTTATAGTTTGCAAATATTTTTATTTTCTATATGTATTTCCTCTTTACATTCTTTATTGTTCCCTTTGCTATGCAGTAAAGTTTTAGTTTGATATAATTTATTTATCTATTTTTGCTTTTATTGCCTATACTTTGGGGTTCCTTTCTCAAAATGTTATGGCTCGTTGGAGTGAGTAAGGAACCCATACTTTTGGGTTCACAAGTAGGAAAATGATACCCCAAACTGTACGCCCTTCTGACAACTGCATCGAATAAGTGGTTAATATCTGGAGTATTTATATACCCAGACTACACAATAGAAAAAAATCCATTAAAAATGAGTGAAAGATCTGAATAAACACTTCTCAAAAGAAGACATACAAATAGTCAAAAGGTGTATGAAGAAAAAATTTCTCAATATCACTAATCATGAGGAAAATGCAAATAAGAGCTACAATGAGATTTTTTCCTTATCCTAATTAGAAGGGTCATTATCAAAAAGACAAAAGATAACAAATTGCAGCATTGATATGAAGTAACAGGAGCACTTGCAATCTGTTAGTGGGAATGTAAATTAGTACATCCATTATGGAGAGCAGTATGGAAATTCTTCAAAATTAAAACTGGAGTTATCATATGATCCATCCATCCCACTGTTAGTGATCTACATAAAGTAAAATTAAATCAGTGTGTTGAAGAGATATCTGCATTACCACATTGATTTTAGCACTAGTTATATAGCCAAGATATGGAATTGACCCAAGTGTTGATTAAAGAAAATGTGATGCATATTCACAATGGAATATGTTCAACCATAAAATGAATGAAATCTTGTCATTTGTGACAACCTGGAGGACATTATAATAAGTAGAACAAGTCAGGCATAGGAAGACAAATACCACCTCTTCTCAATCACATGTAGATCTGGAGAAACCAAGCTCATGGAAGCAGAGAATAGAAACTGGTTACCAGGAGCTGGAGAGATTGAAGAGGAGGGAAGAATAGGAAGATATTGGTCAATAGGTACAATGTAACAATTAGATAAGAGTAATAAATCTGGTGTTCTGTTGCATAGTAGGGAGACTAGGGATAACAATGTTGTAGTGAATATTTCAAAATAATTAGAAAAAAAGAAATTGAATATTCTTACAAGAAAATGATAAATATATAAGGTGATGGATTTGATAAATACTCCAACTTGATTATTACAGAATGCATGAGTGTAAACACTATACTGTACCCCATCAAAAATGTATAATTGTTATGTGCAGGTGGAAGGCCGGGATTCTATCCCCAGCACCACGTACACTAAACAAACAAACCAACCAACCCATAAAAATTTGGAAAGGAATATATTTTGAAGTACAGAATGTGAATCTTGATTTCTTTTTTTTTCCTAATCTGTATCTTTCTCTTTTTGAAGCAGAGAACCCAAAATATTCTCCCTAAAATGGCAAAAAAAAAAAAAAAAGGACCATATGGGGAAAAAACTAAAATATGTTGGTTAATAGTTTAAAGTAGTCATTGTGGCTTCAGAGCTCTAATGTTAAAAACTTGAGAATTATATCTATTGGTATTACCAGATACATTACTAAGCCACATAGTAGTTTCTTCTTTTCAAAAGTTTTTGGAGTATTAAGATAAATTCTAAGAAACTGGAAGGATCATGATCTACACTCCGCCTTTTAGGAAGTGGGAGGTAAAACAAACATTTTTGAGAGGATCCAGAAACCTGTGGTTCTAGTCCCAAATCTGCCAATGGTTAAGTAAGCTCTCAGTAACTAGGCACTCACATCTTCATCTATGTATTGCCCAACTAACATACACAGATACATATTATTTGTTTAACGATTACAACTTTACCACAGTCAGAAAGTTTAGATAGCTTGCCTTAAAATCTGGTAGGAAATACATGGAAAAACTGTAGCTGAAGAAGGGTATGTATTATTATAATATAATGTATCCTTATATCCAAAAATACTATCTAGATCAAAACATGGTATAATTCTAAGTGGGAGTCAGGAGAAGAGGCTTAAATATTTTGTTAGGAGACATTAAATGTCATGTTTTTTAACTATGATCTGTTGCAAAATATTATTTTTGGAAGATAAAACTGAATGCCTGCTAACCAATGTCCTTTGCTAGAGGTTTTCCCTCTTTGCATCTCTTATTTTGTATGCAGTATCTGTTCTTTGTTTTGTCCCTTTTAAATTATCACATACACAAGGCTTACTAACCTATCCAGAATTTGTTGATCGCATCTATTTTCCTACAGGTGATTGTCATGACCCCCGAAGTGCAGAATTACCTTTAGCTTTCCCCTCTTGGACTAGAATTCTCATTAGGTAATGTGTAATGTTTTCTCACCATGCATGCTGTCAAGCTAACATCAACAGTGAAATATGTGAATTAATACTTACAAAGCTAACATAATTTTAGCATTATAAAAATGTCACTTTATAAAGGACAGTACCCAATGATAAATAGTACTTGAGGCTGGGTTGGAAATGAAATAACAGCAACTATTCCAGTTTTCTTGAAGAATTTATTAAGTGAACTGTATTCTATTTGCTTTTGCAATGAAATACTGTGTTGATTTTCAAATGTGAGTGAATTCTCTTCCAGAACTTTGGAATGATTACTTCTTGGCTAATTGATAGCTAAAGAGGTATTACACATAATTTAAAATGTCCTTAAACTCAGAACTTAGAGCTTTGGTAGTATGCATCTGGAAACTGAGATTCTCCTTTATATAATTTATAGAGGTGAAAAGTTTAGCTGTGACTTCTATCAGAGAGGCATTTAAAGATCCATATATCTTCTAGCTTGTGATTTAATTTTCATGATTTATTTTTTATTTTTTTAACCAAGATTTTTCTCATTTCTCTGTTCTATCATCATCTGTAAAACAATGTGGAAAAAAATTCATAGATCTGGAAAAAACCAGACATCCATAGCAAAAAACCCTCTACTCCTTATATACAAAAGAAACAATAAGCATAATATCTTAATATCTTAAAGTTGATAATGAATTTGTGTCCAGATTTTGATAGTATGATAGCTCACAATTCCACAAAAGCTGGATTTCCATTGTCCTCATACATATATCTTTCTCTAGTGCATCTTTCTCAAAATTGAAACACACTGTGATCACCTAAGGAGTTTTTAAACCGTAAGTATTATAACCAGAAATTCTTATATGACGAGGCACTGCCTGGCTCCTGGGTCACTAAAAGCTTTCACAGCTGACACTAATGCGGTCCAGGCTAATAACCACTTTGTGAATCCTCATGACATGCTTGCTCATCTTGGATGGGCTGTGGGCCCTACCACCTCTGCAGGCACTGCCTCACTAGCCTTTTGCTTTAGGCAATGAACTAGATAGTATTCTGAGACAGTGGTGCTCTGTTCTGAGTCAGCTGCTCCTGTATTTTTTGTTTAAGATATTGCCTGTGCCATCATAGGTGCTAATGTCCACAATGTTGCTCTGCCCTGGACTTTCCAATAATGGGTTCTATTACACATCCCTGATTCTCTACTCATGATCTGGCTATAGCTGGCATCCAATATTTACCTCTATCAGGTCAATAAGGTAATATCTTCTTTAATACTTTCTTTGTATTGCCTCTTTTAAAAATTGTAGCATAATAATTTCCCTTTTAAATTATATTTTATTTCAACATTTATCTAAATGGGAAGAAAGCCAATACTAGATCTCTTGGTAAAGTAGTAGGAAAGATTTGATGAACATTTTCTTTGACCTCGCTTACTATACCGAGCACAAATCTGGAGGAGTGATCTCCTAGAGTCCATTCCTAGAAAGAAATTGATGTCTCATCCTACTTTAGGCTCAGATAGAGCCAGAAAAGATGTAGTAAGGATGATTTTGCTCCTTTCCTAGCACTGGAAGATGATCACAAACAAAGGGAACAAAGGGAGAGAGAAGAAAATCAGTTTGCTTTCCCTGGATCTTTGAAACTCTTTACTGGGGATATTTGTTAACCAAGTGAGCATAATATCTGTTGTAAAGTGACTGACCCATTCTGGACTTGAGGGAAAAAATTACCTCTTTACTAAATGGGCACATACCAACTTGGCAAGCTTATCCAGACCAAAAAATAAATAAATAGGATGTCAACATGTAAGTTTACCCAAATCACTCACAATTTCTGGGAGTTTGTAGACTTTGGGTTGAAACTGAACTGTTTTGTGGCCTCCAAGGGAGAGTGTAAATGATCTCACAGCAGAGGGTGGAGATGGGCAACTGGCAAGAACTGAGAGGAAACCACATCAGCGAGAGAGAAATGATAAGTACTTCCTAGGACCATTGCCTTAGAGAAATGAGTAAACTATGAGGTCATTACCATGGACTTCTGCAGCTGAGGCCAACAATGGTTGGAAGAATGAGCCAAGGAACGATACACAGCTTGGACCTGAGGACCCTCAGGAGACATCCTCTTTCCTGAACTCTACTGGAGAGTAAGTCCTCGCATACCTCAGGAACTCATTTAGACATCATCTATAACCAAAAGCATGTCAATTATGATCAAGACTGAGTAATATTATACATGATAAACTGAAGGAATACTGGAATTGTGTGATTCTGTCTAAGCTTCCATAAGAGTAGGTATTTGATGTATTTAGTTTATTTTTCCAATAATAGCTGTGTTTGAACTCTGTAAGATCAACTTAATAGATAAAAACAAACAAAAACATATTTTCTCTGTACAATCATATTGTACAAAGAGCCATATTGAGAAAAACGGAGTGTCAAATAAGAATAGTCTCACAAATCTTCTGTCTCAAATAGTCTTAGGTTCTATCATCTTTATGTTCTTCCTTCTCATCACAATGGGGAATGCATCCTGCATTATTCCCTGAATCCTTATCCCAGATGCTGCCTTTACCTCCTGGATCTTACTCCTTACCTTCCATCTCCTGTATCTTCATTCTATCTTTTTCTATTCTTTTTGTTTTTGGTGGTGCTGGGGACTGAACCTAGCTACTTGTGCTAGGCAAGCACTCTACCGATTGAGCTATATCACCAGCTTCCATCCTATGTTTTTCGATTGGCTCTTCTACAATATCTTTTTCAACATGTACTTCACCATTAAACAGAATAACCATGTGCTCTCTGAGTATACTCCCAGCCCCTCAATAAGAACTTTTGAATCTTAACATGGAAAGAAACGTTCTAGATTCTAACCATGCAAAATAAGGTATGCAACTTGCTCCAAGGTTACCTATAATAATTGTACTATACCATTTAATATTAGCAAATTTTATTGCAAAATAGCATATCCAGGGACTATATTTAATAGAAGTAAAGACTGAGGTGAGGCTTAAAATTAGGACATTTCATTTATCATTCAATTGGAGCAGCTATGCTATCTCATTGTTCCACACCCCCTGGAGTGATCAAGGACTTATGGTCATCCCATAAGGATGGAAGTCGGCAGAGGATGGTGCTAGAATAAATTTGCTCCACTCAAAGGAGGGTTATATCCATTCTCTAGTGACTACCGAAGAACAGAGAGACTGGTTTTTATGGCTTTATTCACAAATATGACAAAACTCCTCTAGTAGAATTGGTCACTTTTGGAGGAACCCATGAAAGAAAAGCTCAGGTAATAATTGACCTAATAATTGTATCTAAGACCTCTACATGTATTCAATGCATGCTGTCTGTGGTCTTGCTATCTGTGCTCTGCTTCCAAGATATGAGACTGAGAGTTCTGTCACTCTGCATGTAGAAAACATATCATGATCAGTTTTCTCTTAGGGCTGCCATCATATATCTAGAAAATCACATTCTGAAGACTGTGGTTTTCTAACCCTCAACCTACCCCTTACACACAGGCATAACTTAGAATGAGCTCAGCTCTACTGTGGAAAAATAAGAAGACAACAATTTACTTTAGAGAATCTAGGGGATACAAAATTTGATAAAACATACTTTTGATGAAATAATCAAAATGAGTTATTATTGTCAAGAAGTTTTACATTCAAAGTTGACTTGTGAAACATTTTTTCCTATCTCAGAATACCACACACTATAACAAAGCACACATAGGATATTAGCTGAAAGCAGTGCACACTATTCCCATTAATATTCCAATGACTACTGTTCAACCATATGACTACTGTGAGCCATGCTGCTAACCGTCAGGGAACTTGGGAAATAAGTTTGGCTATATTACAAATAATGGAAGAGAATACTAGAGAAAGCTCTCTGAATGATTTCAAATAAAGAGTAAAGAGCAAGAGACTTGAACCAACATGAGATGAATGAGAGAACACAGTAGAAACAAACAAGTGAAAATGATTTAAAAATGAGAAAATTACTTGGTAGAGCTTAGCAATTGGCTCAATAAGAGGGTTATAAGGAAAAGGAGTCTACTGAGATGTGGAAGTGACAAACTAGCTAACTATTAAATTAATATTCCTGTAAATAACATGGATTCCAAGCAAAAATGTTGAAAGTACTTAGTAGTGGGGAATTTAATGATGAGGAACTAAATATCTATCTATAGCTATAGCTATCCATCTATACACATATATATTTGTATATGAAATGAATGTACATTTTGTTTTACATAGAATTTTTACAGGGAATAATCTTAGCTCAACGTTATTGAAAAAACACAGATATATTAAGTAATGCATATCTAAGAAAGTTCACAATGTTTCTAAAGTTAATTCTTTTAAAACCTTTAACTGTAAGCACAGGTTATACTCTAACCTCTTATAGTAGAGTTAGGTAAATAGTAAATAATAATTGAAACTTGAAAGCTTGAATTGCAAAGTTTATGTACCTAAGTAACTGTATCTTTTATGAGAACACACCTTAGCTTTAATTCCAAAATATTTTGGCAAAGCCACTTTAAACAATATTATCTCTGGCAAACCACACTTAATTTTATACTTACAGACTTTGCTTTTGGCAACATACACCCTTGCTAACTGCCTAACTATGAGAAATTTAACCTCTGATGGTGTTCACTCTACCTAAATTTTATAACTATGTCCTCAGGGAATTGATTTTAAAACACTATGGAAATTCTTCATTGAACCAATAAATAGTAATAGAAGTGGAAAGAAACGTTCACATTTACTCAGCTTTAACACCCTCCTTCATACACTTTTCTTATATTTGTCTCAATATCTAAAGAAAGCAATAACAAAAATATAGAATTAGAGGAGAAATAAATTCAGTTTCCAATAAAAATATAGATTGGTAAACTAATTATGATTTTGGTGTTTTCCTATATGAGACTAAATATTTTATGTTAGGCTTTGTGACTATTATGAAGTGAATCTGAAAGAATATAAAAATATTAAGAATGTGTTTATGTTAGTTGAAAAAAGCAAAACAGAAACATTGTACTAAAGATTCATTTATCAACTGTGGTTGTGCAGCTCTTCTCCGAGGTTGATTGTCACCACATGGCTATTTAGCCTGCGTTTTTTGGATGAGGGATTTCTTGAGAGAACTCCAAAGTCATTTTCAAATCTTGGACTATATTCCAAAACACAACAGAAACCATTACTAATCATTCAAAATACCTAAAATGAATGCAAATTTCTAGAGAAGCTGTATCTTGGATTAAATTGGTTCTTTCCTCTTTTCAATCCCCCACACTATTGTTTTAAAATATTTATTTATTTATTTATTTATTTATTTATTTATTTATTTATTTGCTGAGGAATGAACCCAAGGTACTTTGCCACAGAGATATATCCAGCCATTTATTCATTTATTTATTTATTTATTTATTTATTTATTTATTCATTTGATTTTTGAGACAGTTTATCACTAAATTGCTGAGGCTGACCTCAAACTCTCCATCCTCCTGCCTCAGCCTCCCCAGTCACTGGGATTGCAGGTGTGCACCAGAAAAATCCAGCCTATTTTTTTAGAATGAAAATTTTGAATTAAAAATATGTCCATGTGCATATTACAAAAGATAGGAGAAATTTATTAACACTTGTAATTTTGCTTAAATTTTGAAACATTGATCAAAACTTCTAATGTTGTTGAGGGTAGCATCCAGGTACATTACTGCTACACACAATACCACTCACAATTTCTACTATAAGAAGCTAGTTAGGAAATATCCCATCTCCTATTTCCAATTTCAACAGGAAACATTTTCTCGTACTTTACTGAGACAATGGAAATTATAAAATAAGAAGTATTCCATGTCACAATCTATAAACTTACCAACATCTATTAATGCATTGCTTCTATTCTGATCAAAAAAGATAAATTCTCTTTGCTTCTATCTAAAACTGACTTCTCCTCTGAGCCTGATCCTGGCGCACAGCTTTTCTCATCTAATTCACTTGCATGTTAAATTTTTCTTCTCTGGTCTGTTTTTACCATCAGCCAATAATAATCCAGAAATTTCTACTATCTTAATATAATCAAGTCCCCCAGGTCCCATATTTCTCTTTAATTGGGCCTTTCTCAAAACTGCATTAGATCACAAGACTTAGAGGATTTGTCTGTACTCCTTGTCTCTAGCTTCTCTCCTCCAATTTTTCCTCCGTCTAATCTTGAAGTTTTATATTAAAATAATTTGCTAAAACTGAGCTTGACAAGATTATTAATGACCTTCTTCTTGCCTTGTCTGATTGCTGGTTCTCACTTCTCTTCTTACTTCATTTTCACCACCATTTGATGCTGGATTAAGTCCTGTCCTCTCTTGTGGGATGATTTTCTTTTATTGATATCTGTGATACCATACAATACATACTAGATTTCATCCAAGATCAATGTTTATTTTTTCTGTTTTCTTTTCTGTTTCCTTTTCTTTGCCACATTGACATACTCAATTTCCTTCTATCATAGTAGTCCATTTTTTATTTACTAATTTTTAGGGCAGTATAATAACCTAACAAAACTTCTAAATGTAGTTTCTAAATCAAGCAGGTCCAGACATGAATGTGCAGCTTCGAATAAGTTGGAAGGGTTAAAGAATTGGAAGAGAAGAGTGAGAGAGGAGAGACAAACCTAGTTAAATAGCTCTATGCAATTAGAAAAAAAATTCCCCACTTCTTTTGAATAGCCTGTTCAATTTTCATTACAGAGGTGTTTATATTTGAGGGATGAGACACCTTCTTGCTTCCCTCCACCAAACAGTGTATGAGGCTATGAACAATCGGACGTTAAGTGAGAGATGTTGTCTTTGTGAACATTAAGAAAATGGTCCAAGTCTCACATCTGGGTCCACATGAGACCAAACAGACTACACGGAGAAAAGCAAAATAATCTATAACTTAAGTTAATTAAGCAAAAGCAGGAAAATAGAGCCAGAAGGAACCATAATGGTGTCTAATTCTCTTGGAATTTTTCAGAAATGTGGAGAAAGAAATGGGTATAATGTAATCTAAACCTTTGGGGATAGTGATGATAACTAATTTCCAAATTACACATGTGCATTTGCATTTCAAGGCTATTGTCAATAAGACTGAAGCATGACATGAAAACCTGATGTGAAATAAAATCTTTAAATATTTACTTTAATTCATTTATATTCAATACCTGTGCAAATAAATGGTCTCTAAAACTGAAACTCAACAGGGAGAAAGGGATATAATTGCAATTTTTCTCATTTATCCTTTACCTGGTACATAATGAATTATCATAAGAGTAAGTACCAAAAATAGTCCTCTGAATCAAAAAACTTGGCCTCAATCACACTTTGAACCCAGATGGATTTACATAAATTAAGGTATTTTAGATTACTGTAGATGAGAATTTGAAAGGTATAAGGGAAATTTTTCATGTGAAAAGATTTAAAACTAAGTAAACCTAGGAATTAATCAACTTAATCTACCATAGATTTTTTTAAACTGTAAAATTTCATGAATTTTTCATAAAGCAAATGAATGACAAGTTAATAAAGTGGTCTGCATTTTTCTTTCCTGAAATTACTTATAAAATCACATTAATATTCAATGTATCAAAGAAGTAGAGTCATAAAATAAGAAAACTAAATTCCCTGTATTTTTGTTCCTGCTATGCAGAAGATAGTGATCAGATCTTATGTTCCCAAGTTCATAGACTACTTGGAATTTGTTGTGGTGTTTACCAACAGACTTGAATTTATAAAGCCAGTGCTCCAGAAACTATTTATAAATGTATTCATTTAGATTTTGGTTTAGAGTGAACAAATACGTGGAGGTACCTTGGTTTTAGCTTTGGAGTTTAAACCTTTCTACCTCATTTGAGTTTTTCCTATACAAATGGAATTTCATGTTAGAATAGCTAAGAAAAGCATGTAGTAGAACATTTGTTATGATTTGAACCTGGAATGTCCCCAAATACTCTTGTATTGAAAACTTGATCTCCAATGCAGCAATATCCAAAGATGAGGCTTTTGGAAAATAATTGGGTCATGAGAACTCTAACCTAACCAGTGGATTAATCATTTAATGGATTAATAAATTGAAAGTACTCCTTGGAGGAAGTAAAACTGTAAGCAAGTGGGGCATGATTCAAGGAAGTATGTCACTGGGATGTGCCTTTCACTTTGTGCCATGTGTTGTCCATGGACCCTGTCCCACCTGCCTTCCTAGCTGCTGTGATGTTCTGCCTCACTTCAGGCCCAAAGCAACTGAGTTGGCAGATCATGGACAGAAATTTCTGAAACTCTGAGTCAAAACTAAATCTTTCCTCCTCTAAGTAGTCCTTGTCATATATTTTGATCACAGTGATGAAAAACTGACTAACACAATATCTAATCACTTATTTAACATAAGCTACACAATTTAGAGCAAAACATAAAGAAATTCATACTCACTAAAGTTATATTCTGCTCTTACTTCTTTTCAGCTATTCCTAATCTCTGTAACTTCCTTTTGAGATGCTCTAAGACAAGCAGAACTGCTTCTCTTTAAACCACTTCTTATATTTCAGCTCAAATTAGCATCTAGTTCCTGGACTTCTCCATATAATTCAAGCTGTTGCTGTTGAATCTTCTGCCTGTGTATTCTTTATTGAAATAGTGTTAATCTCCAGAACAGCTTCCAGTTGCCTTATTCTTTGAATTTCTGTTTAGAAATTCAAGATTCTACAATTCATACCAGTAGAAGGAAATCTCCCTAGCATTCTTCATGTTCTATAATGGCATCCTCATAAATGTCATTTAGAAGTTGTATTACTTTATATTATTATCAAAATTATAATCAGCAAATTGATCATAGAATTGGAAAAAATAGAAATGTATAGAGGCAAAAAAAAAAAGAAAAGCTTTAAACAACTTATAAAAAAGAATCTCATCCCTGCACTTTGGGAGGCTGAGACAGGAGAATCATGAGTTCAAAGCCAGTCTCAGCAATGGCGAGGCACTAAGCAACTCAGTGAGACCCTGTCTCTACATAAAACACAAAATAGGGCTGAGGATGTGACTCAGTGGTCAAGTGCCCCTGAGTTCAATCCCCAGTACCAAAAAAAAAAAAAAAAAAAGAATCTCATTAGATTCCTAAGGCTACCAGGTCATTCCTAAGGCTACTCACTTTTGTCTTTGTGTTTCAGTTTGGATAGTTTCTACTTCTATGACTTCAAATTTACTTTTATTTTCCTATGAATGGCTTATATGTACTACCTTTTATGGCTTACATGTACAAACTTATTGGCAGAAAACAATAGAAATTTGTTCTCTTCAGAGCTCTGAAGTCTGGAAATAAGAAATTCAGCAAGCCCATGCTCCTTCCAGAGGCTTTAAGGGTAAACTTACCTTCACCTTTGTACCATTTCTTCCATCCTAACCTTTA
>CM053407.1:52870342-52896329 GCA_028644305.1 Xerus rutilus
TTTTGGTACTGGGGATTGAACTCAGGGGCACTCGACCACTGAGCCACATCCCCAGCCCTATTTTGTGTTTTATGTAGAGACAGGGTCTCACTGAGTTGCTTAGCGCCTCGCCATTGCTGAGGCTGGCTTTGAACTCGAGATTCTCCTGTCTCAGCCTCCCTAAGTGCTGGGATTACAGGCTTGAGCCACCGCGCCCGGCTCCTTTTAGTTATCATTGACATGATTCGCTCCTTTGTCCTGTCCTGAAACCAGATTATCTTCTAATTTCCTTGACACCAAGCTCTCTTGGTCTCCCCTGGGCTTTTTGGTGCCTTATCTCCTATTTGAGCTTTTGTTGGGGGCATTCCATGATTCAGCCTTGTGTCTTTCAGTCCTGGGGCATACTAAAACAAAACAAAGAAAAATCTCCTTTAGATGATGTCATTCATACTCAGGTCTTTAAAGATGTAATATCCAACCCACAGGTTGTGCTCTCAACTCAGATCCACTGTAGAATCTGGATTCTATCTACTCACTTCTCTGCTGAACCACTTCATTTGCAGGTCTCACAGTTTTTAAAATGAAATACCTCACTACAAAAAGCTATAAGTAAGTGCCTATACTGTGTAGTTTGATTTAGTCATTCTCCCTGTGTGTACTTATCTGAACATCACACATGCACTACAAATGTATAAAATTTTTACTTGTTAATTTAAAAAATTAAGTTTACTACCTAAAATCATCCCAAATTTAGTGCTTCTCCTTACCCTCTGTATCCCATCTAGCCTAAAATCTTATTTTTAATAATTTAAAAATGTATTTCAAGTATGTCTAGTCAATTAGTCTTTACTATCGCTTCCCAAACTCAGGCCTCAGTTATCTCTAGCCATGTATCTCATCCACAGCCCAGCTGTGCCAGGGCAGTGGGGTGGGTTGCATATAGGTCAAAAGAAAAATGCCCAGAGACAGCATAGGACACATATGGTTTATTGGCAAAAGCTTACAAAAAATCAGTGACTGCCATAAGAAGAGCCTAATTGACAAGTTGATTGATAGCTCCTCCATCCCTTCCTCTGCTTTGCCAAGCCTCCTCTCCCTCACAGTGGTGCCCAACTGGATGAGTGACACATATCCTTTCTACTGTGCCCTCAGTTCCTTACCCATCCCCACTCAGAGAGGAGGTTTTTCATGTTAGGCTGCAGAAGCAGTGACATCATTAGCATTAGCTTGCTTAGCTTGTCTGCCCATCATCCTCAGAAGCAAGTAGTGCCTGCGAGAAAGTAGCTTTCTACAGATAACACTAACTTGCCCAAGTTCCCATCGTGCATGAGAAGAAGCCAGTGTTCTTCAAGATAGTATGTATCTGGACTTTCTGCCCCAGGATTGCTTTCATTGTTCCTCTAACTCTACTAGATTTGAAGGAGAGGAGGATTCAGGGACATGGTGTTTTCCTGCCCCCTTTTGCTTTAGGGTTTTTACACCATTTCAAGAGCAAAGCTTCTGATGTGGCTTCCCTTTTGTGATCTTACCTCTTCCAATTCATTGTCATGTCATTTCTCCGACAAAACCTTTTCAATTACTTCCTCTTATATGTCAAATAATATCAAAACTCTTTCCCATTGCAATAGACCCCTAACTATGTGAAATTGCCTATCTTTTTAACCTTTCTCCACTTCTTCTTTCTTTATTCTGCTCTCCCCTCTTTGGTATGTCTACAGGTTTTGCTTGAATATACCAAGATGTTCCCTCTTCAGGGCACTTTATTTCTCTCTGGCTCTTCTCACAAGGCATCTTTTAATTCCCAGGTTATCAGCTGAAATACTTTTGCTGGCCACCCTATAAAAGTGCATAATATTGTCTATTCCAGTCTTCAATATTTTTGTTAGTGATAATAATTTTTAATTACTTAATCTGCATCTTTGTGATTTACTCTCCTAGCATTAGAATTGTTTTATTTTAAGAGAGAGAATCACTAAATTACCTAGGCTGGACTCAAACTTTTAATCCTCCTGCCTCAGGCTCCCATGTAGGTGGGACTACAAGTGTGCACCATCAAATCTGGCTCTGAATTTGAATTAAAGCTTAAACATTTACAGGTAGTGGTGCAAGTTATTTGCCTTTTATTTTCTTTTAAAATTATTTTCTCTGTAAAATTGGTAAAATAATGATTATTTTCATAGAATTTCTTTGAATTTAAATAATAATTAAGAAGTGACTAGTGGTATAAAATTTGTTTAATAAATGATAGCAACTTATTAGTAGAACTATTCAAGATTTTATAGTCTAGTCAGATACTAAAATTGTTTCCTGGAAGTTTTAAGATGCTCTTTTCTTTGGTTTTAGACAGTCCCATATTTTCACTTTACTACCTAGAATATAAGGAATCTTTTTAAAATAAACATTTCTCAAATATCCTTTTTCCATTTCAGACTGTAGAGTGGATATTTCTAAACCCATCTGCTGTGAGGTTTAACTTAACCTGTGCTACAAATCCATAATTTTCTCTTGCCACACTTTACAATCTGTTTTTGTATATAACAATTGTGAAAACTTATTATTTCTAGTAGTAGTGATACATTCTACTTTTCTGTATACACTGAGTTTCATTAATCAAAGATACTTTCATTAATCAAAGATACTCATACTTTTTACATTTTAACATCTTTGAAATGGAGATGCATATTACAAACAATATTGTTCCACAATCATTCTTGTCCAGGAAGCATTCATAACAAGGCTGTGATTACCTGCTTGTCTGCTCATGCATAAAGGTGGAATTTTTTCTTGTGCATGATTGAACAACTGAACTCCCTCATAATTCAGTCAATCAACCACTAAGGAAAGAACATGATTCTTGCTGTTTGTCTGAAAACCTTTTGTTGACACTCTCAGCTAAGATAAAGACATCACTACCATCAGATCTTGGTGAATGAATCCCAGAGATGAAGAATTCTTTTAAGGAACATGCTATCAATAGAAGGGAGGTCAGTAGAGCAAAGCAAGCAGATTAGGGAGAGTGAGGAAGGGGAAAAAGAAGGCACTGGGAAGGAAATTGTCCAGTTGTGTTATGTACATGTATGAATATGGCATGACGAATCCCACTAGTATTTATAATCAAAATGAACCAATAAAAAGTTTTTAAAAGATTAAAACCTGACCAATAAATTAAAAAGTGAAAAAAACAAATGTGAGATCATTATACTTCTGCTGGCTCCGAAAGTGATGTGGAAAACACAGACTAGGACAACTATGGGTCTAAAAGTAATTTAGAACAGTTGTTCTCTAAACAAGATGTTTGAGGAATGCCATAATAAAATTATTTCACTCATATTTTCCTGGGCATATATGTATAAGATAAAAATCTAAAATTTGTCTAAAAGAGCTCTTTATATATATATAAAACATATATATATATATATAAATATATATATTAAAAAGTATTTATATACTTTTTAAACTCTGGAAAAGCATTATGAAACAACCTAATTTATAATATTTTGTCTTTCTGGGCATGGTGATACATGCTATAATTCCAGCTACTCAGAAGGCTGAGGCACACGGATTGCAAATTGGAGGCCAGTCTGGGTAACTTAGCAAGATCTTGTCTCAAAATAAAAAAAATAGGGTCATAGATGTGGCTCAGTGGAAGAAGGCCCCTTAGTTCAGCCTATAGTATTGCAAGAAAAAAAAAGTAAATAAAATAATGATGTATTTTCTTTCAGATATACATAAAATACTAGTACAGCTTAAAATATTAAATATTCTAGATTCAACAAAATATGGTAAGTCACCACTTAAAATACTTTATATTTTTAAACTAAGATTTACCTTATAAATAATGACATTTTCATCCTCATCAGTTGGAATACATACTTTACATTTAAATATCAACTATTAGGAATGGCAGAAAGAGGCCATGGCAGAAGTGGGTGGCTGAAAGGCTTGAAACTGCAGTCCCAGACCAGCCAGGCTAAGGAATGGATGTGAAAAGCCAGGTGGAAAAACCAAAGAGCCACAGTTCCCAGCTGAGGAGCCTGGTGACCCCTGTTGGACTCTTAATGGAGATGGAGAGCTGGAGCTATTGCTGAACTCATCCATCTGCCTTGGTATGGTCCTGCTCATTGTTGTCATTAACTTCTTTGTGAGCATAATGTCACCATGTACCCATTTTGTTGCCAAGTGATGCTTCTTGACAGTTAAGTTATAATCTAAAGCAGAGTTTCCGAGGAAAATGGAAAAGACACTCAGACAGTCCATCTTGACATGAAAATATTACTTCAAGAACCCACACACTGGATGTTTCAGAGATATTGAAAGGAAGTGGAACCATCTTCTTCTTGGTCTGATTCCACTATGCTCACAGGTGTGAAGAAATGAAAAGTAACAAATATGCTTCCTATGATTCTAATCAGTGGATTTATCACAAGACATTCCCAGGCTTTGTCTGTACAAAGGCTCCATTTCCACTGACCCTCTGTATTATGAACACCACAGCAAAGAATTACACAAGTCACTTTAGATATAGCTTGAGTAAGTCCTGCATCCTGGTCCTCCTTCAATGGATTTGGACTTTGGAGCACTTCCTCTCTGGTTCTGGGGTAAGGTAATGCTACTGACTGATACCAAATGACAGAGTAGCAGATGATTGGAGCAACTATGGCCAATTCCATAGCTACCAACAAAACTTTTAGGACAGAGTGGGAAAGCAGATGATGGGTCACCAGAGGATACTGGATGAAATCAAAGAGGTGTTCATGGCCACAAACCTCCACTTTGAAGGAATGTTCATAAAGGAATTAAAGACTTCATTTGTTAAAAGATCAAGCAGGGATCAGCTTTCAGGAAGTTGGAGTAATGCTTAGCCTCGTGACATTTTTTTTTTTTGAACTGGTTTCTCTCAGAATAAAGGGAAAGATGCATGATATGCAAGGATCTTTCTTTTCTTTTTTTTTTAAATATTTATTTTTTAGTTATAAGGATCTTTCTTTTCTAAACCAGATTCTTCTCTTTGTTTCAGAGTGTGTGGTTGGTGACTTAAGAGTTATTTTTAAATACTTTAAATATTCCTTCTGGTGAAGCTAGTAATAAAGCCAGAAAGGAAGAGGAGATTAGAGTGATAATGAAATGGAATATAATGAAAATTAAAACTTTAAAAGAAGTGTTGCCCATTATAATTAATAATTATGTACAGTCTGCTTGACTTCTAACCACAGTAAACTCCTGTTTTCTTAGAATTCAAACACCGAATGTTTACCTTTAAATATTTTTAGTATTTTTGTAATGTTTCTTTATAAAAGCAAAATAAATTATGGATGAACAAAAATGAATCCCCTTGAATTGCTCGTTTTGAGCCTTCAGAATTGCATACAGAGCAAATGTGTCAAAATTATGTTCAAATAAATCCTTTTCAGAGGAACTATCCAGGGACAGGGCACATTTAGCAACACTTCTATATCTCTGCATATTGTACAGTCTTAGTGACTCTAAAATGTGGCTGGATTCCAAAATGCCTTCAGGATCATAAAAAGACAGTTTTAATCATATGGGATATTGAGCAGAAGTTGAGAATGTATCAATCCACTGGGGGAAAATAATCAATGGTTCTGCATCATCTTTGGCTACTCAGCTGAACTAGAGACCTAATTTCCCCATAATACTGGATGAGAGTGTATTTGCAGATTATTGTAAAAGGAAAAAAGACCAATGCTGGCAGACACATAAATAAGGACTGCCTAGTATTTTGTGTGGATTAAATGTCCCGAAGAAGTGGCATGGTGCCATTTCTGTACAAAGAAGTGAATGTAATTTACATATTGAGCATGTAATCAAAAACAAAAAGCTCTTGACTCTATAAATTGAACCATCCAATTTCCTTTAAAAAAGAAAGAATTATAAACAGCAACAATGACAACAACAAATGCAGCAAAGCAGAAGAATAAGTAATAAAGCTCAGCAAATAACTCAGGCAGAATCACAGATTTTGAAGAAACATTGTTCACGTTTTTTAAGCATTTCATGAAAATAGGTAAAACACTTAAAAACCCATGTTCAGTCTCTTTAAAGCAAAGTAAATACATCAGTTGGTACATAGTAGTCAAAAATTTTTCATTTAGTTTCATGTGGTATTAATAGAAGAGAAACAAACTTTACTAACTTGTAAATTTTGTAAGGTACTTAGAATGAAGTTTTAAATATTTCTAGACTTTGTTATTTTATATGTATATTACAGCTATTATATGATATTTTTTAAATATTGTTTTAAGATATTAATAATTTCATAAGCTATTTTCCTATTTACTCATAGCTTTTAAAGAGATTCCATCCAAGGACCAGAGAAATAAAACTTTGGAACCTTAGTGTTATTAGCTCTGCAGAATGACAGCTAGGATGGACAGTTTGATGGTCTGACTATAAGAGCTCACTATGGACTCCACAGTCTGAGAGGAGACCATATTTGGAGACAAGATCATGTAGCCAGTGTGCTTTGTTTTTCTGTCCATTGCAAGTAGTCTAAATGGCTGAAATTTGGTGACTAGTGTAATAGACTAATGTACTTATTTAGAGAAGACTATGTTGCTATAAAACCAGGCTCTTAGGACATGATCATTGATTTAAGAAGCCTTCGGGAAGAAGAAATCAACTCTAGCCAGATGGTGCTTGAGAAAAAAAAAAAAAAAAACAACCTGAAGCTCTTTCACATAAATCAGCTAATTAATATGCTAAGTCACAAAAGGTAAATCATGAGATTTCTCTTTCCCAGTTCCAAAGCTGTCCTTTTCTGATGTTTCTTTTCTTTTGAAGCCAGTCTTTCATTTTTATCCCCACTGGTTTTAATTTTTAGACACATAAATAAATGATTAAATATAAAAAGAAATGTATCTTTATCTATTCCAGATGTTGGCATCATGTTGTGGTGGCAAAAACACAGTTAGGAGTTTGGCTTTTCACCTGTTCATGTTGTTTGAAATTGAGCAATTTGTATAATTTAAGTACCAATTTCCTCATTTATATGGTAGGAAGGATACTATTTTCCTCCAGTTATTTGATGGATTAAAGTAGTAATTGGTTTATAGTAAAAGGAGTCATAATTCACACTTAGGTTATGCCTATGTGAGTACAACATACCCAGACAAGTCTTTAGAGGATTGGTGAAGAGAATCTATGAGCCATTTATTTACCTAAAAGAGCAAGTGGCTTTGTGGGCAGAAACTCATTTTATAAGGGAAGAGAAAGACAAACACAAAAATATGTCTTCTGGAAAAAAAATAATGATAAATTACTCAAATTTGTTTTGTTAACCTTAGCTATGAACTTATTAATAAGTCCTAGGAAGATAATGGAAAAGGAAAACAAAATCCAAACCAGAAAATGCATTGTTTTATTATTATTTTGAAGACACTGAACAACAAAAGTGGTAATTGTTGTGTCTAAGTGCTGGGAATCAAATCCAGGGCCTTATACATGCTAGCTAAGTACTCTACCACTGTGCTATATCCTCAGCCTATAAAAAAGTAATTTTTTTAAAAAAACTGTCCTGTGTAACAAAATCTAACACAAAAGTGAGAGATTTGAACAGTTGCTGCTTATTACTGGAACTTAGCAAAGCCATGCACATTTACAGCACATAAGAACACAGCTCAGCTCTGTCATATCAATGATTTCAGGAGACCACACTGATCTTTGCAAACAGCAACCAGTGGTATCTGGCATCTAGCAGCAGTGGTTGTAAATATGGAAATCCAAAGGATCCCAGTCTCCCAATTTAGTGATTCAAGAGCTATAGGTGACATCAACATCTGAATTAAGGGTAAGCCAAGTATCAGTTAAAGAAGTGGTGTCCATGAAGAAGCAATAGAACAAAAATAAGCATAAGGTAGGGCACAAGAAAATGATTACAAAATATTCTAGGTCAAGAGTCAACAAACATCTCTAAAGGGCCAGATGACATATGTTAAGAGATTTTGTGGGCTAGGTAAACTCTGTGCAACCGTTCAACTACCAATGTAGTGAGAAAACATCTATAGAGAACTAGCACATGAATAGGTGGTGGGCAGGATTTGGGTCACAGGCCATATTTGCCCTGCATTAGGCTGACAGGGCTCTCATGTCACAATAGAATAACCCTTGAAGATGCTTAGAAACAAACCATGGAATATTTCAGTAGAGGCTTTAGTTACTATACTAGCAATAAGTATCAAAGAAATACTATTTAATATTTTGATATGATCACTTTATTACTACAAGGAATCATTATTACATATATCCAAATGTTTCTGTATGGAGGAGGCAAGTAGACTTCAGGGAAAAAAAATAGCAGAAATCAAAATGGATATTACATGATAAAAGAGTTCATTTGTCAGAGTATCTAGTAACATTAAATGTGCCTACATCTAAGAACATAAAGCAATGATTGATTGTATAAAAGGAGAAACACACAGAAAATCATTAAGGATGTAGAAGATATGAAGAACATACCAATAAACTTTATTGTCATTTAGAGAATACTCCACCCAAAACTAGTAGAATATTTTCTAGTACACAAGGAACATTCATCAAGAAAAACCATTTTCTATATCAGAAAACAAATTTAATTACCTTTAAATTATTGAAATTATATTTCTTGACAATGTAATTAAAAAACAAAATTATGGGAATCAGAATTGAACTTTTTTTTAAATATTTTGTTTAGTTGTAGATGAACACAATATCTTTATTTATTTTATGTGGTGCTGAGGATTGAACCCAGTGCCTCACGTATGCGAGGCAAGCGCTCAACCGCTGAGCCGCAGCCCCAGTCCCCAGAATTGAATTTTTTTGAAACCTAAATATTTGGATACTAAACAATATATTTCTAAATAATTCCCAGAACAAAGACCAAGTCTTAAGAGAAATTTAAAAATATTTAGTAAAAATTAAAGTGCAGCATATCAAAAATTTAGGGATATAGATAAAGCAACATATAAAATAAAATTTATAGCATAAATGCATGTGTTGAAAAGAAAGAAATCCAATCAATACCTAAGTTTTCATTAAGGAAACTAGAAATAACAAAAAGGTCATGTAGAATGAAGAAAATAATAAAACTATGCATATAAAAGAAATTGAAAACAAAAGCATAGAGAAATTTCTGCAGAACCAAAAATTTCTTGATTGAAAATATCAGTAAAAAGGGTAGATTTGATTAGAGAGTCAAATGAGAATAAAAGAGAAAGAGACATGATCCAAATCATTATCCTCTGAAACTAAAGACAGAATATCACTAAAGACATCACAGAAATTAAGTGGATTTGGAGGAAATATTATGAAACACTCTGTGGACTTCAGCCAAAATATTAAATATTGCAATTCACAAGTTTTGTTTTTCAAGTGGTCAAAGGATGTCACTGTCACTGATAAATTGATCTGTTGGATAGGAACTTAATCAGGCTTAAAACACTTCCTAAGAATGATTTATTCAGATGAGAGTTTGAGATTTTCTGTTTCTTCTTTGTTATGCATGAGTGTGCTTGTTTCTTGTTTTGCTCAGAGACTACCCTGTGTTTCCAAGTGTTCTTTGTATTAATAAACACGAATCTGATCAATAAATGAAAAAAGAAATAAATACAGCATACATTCAACAAATTAGGGAACTGGGCCAATTACCTACAAGACACAAACTATTAAAAAATAATTAAAAACTATTTTAAGAATTCACTGATCCCTAGAAATCGATTAAACAAATGGATTTCGTGTTTAACAATCTAAAAATTAAAACTCCAGGCTCTGATGATTTTATTAGTAAATTCCACCAATCATTTAAAAATAAATGAAAATACCTAATGGGCTGGAGAAGTAACTCAGTAGTAGAGTACTTGCTTGGCATTACTAAGACCCTGGTTCAATCCCTGGCACTGCAAAAAATAAAATAATAAGTAAATAAGTAAAAGACAAAATCTGAAAAATATCTTCCAAAAAATAGAAACAATGAAGATATTTTTTAACCTATTTTCTGAAGTAAACATTACCACGAGAGAAAAAGTAGACAAAGACAGTTAACAAAAGAGAGAGAGAGAGAAAGAGAGCAGGAGGAATGAAGAAGAAAATAAAATAGTGGAGTCCAATGTCACTTATGAATATAAAAATCTTCAACAAAATATTAGCCAAATGAATCCATCGAGATATTAAAAAATGATGCATTGTGATCATGTGGCATTTATCCCAGGAATGCAAGATGATTTCAACATTCAAAAGTCAATGTACTAAAAATCATACTATAAATAGGCTAACCTAGATCAAGTTATCTCAATTGAAATTAACAAAATTCAACATTTAGGATTTTAAAAACTGTCCCCTGAAATTGGATATAGGAGAATACTTTCTCAATGTAAAAAAGAATATCTACAAAAAAATCTCCATTGTCACCATACTCACTGGTGAAAGACAAATGTTTTCCAACTACAATCTGGAGTAAGGCAAGAGAGTGTCTTCTTTTATATATGTATTTTAGTTATAGATGGACACAATATCTTTATTTTATTTATTTACTTTTAGGTGGGTGCTGAGGATCAAACCCAGTGCCTCACATGTGCTAGGCAAGCACTCTACCACTAAGCCACAACCCCAGCCTGAGAGTGTCTTCTTTATATTCCTACTCACCATCACACAAGTGGACCTAGAAAATGTGAGAAGACAAGAACAAAAAGCATCATGCAATTTGAAAAGAAGAAATAAATTTGTCCCTGTTCACAGACAACATGATTACTATGTGGAAAGTACCAAGAATACTCAAACAAATAGCTGAGATCAATAAATTTAGCAAGGACATAGAATATAAAACTAATATTTCAAAAAAATTTATTTAACCATACTAGCAAGAAAATTGAAATATAAAGAATATGTCCTTTGCAACAACTCCAAAAGTATAACAACTTTGACCATATGTGCAAGATCTCTATGCTCAAGAAAATAGAACACTAATCAAAGAAAACAAGGGACATTTGAATAAATGGAGAAGGAAAACTGTGCTTATGGATTGCAAGACTTTTCAATTCTTCATGAACTGCTCTATAGATTTTATAAAATTCTAATCAAAATCTCAGCAGATATTTCATAGATACAATCAAGCTGATTCTAAAGTAAAAATGTATTAGAATAACAAAAATAATTTTCAAATAGAATAAAGTTAAAGCACTCACATCAAACTTAAGACTGACTGATATCTATAGTTATCAATAGATTAATATGTGAAATATAGATATAAACAAAGTGTGGAGACGTTTTTGATTAAAGGTGATACTGGCATCCAGTTGATAGACACCAGGGATGAAACATCCTACAATGCCCAAGAGAACTTCCCAGATAATTATACATCACAAAGTGTCAATAATGTTGAGGTTGAGAAAGCCTGCCTTAGAAAAACGGCAAAGTTCACTCACAAAGAAATCTGCATAAAACAGCAGTGTTACAATTGGCCCAGAGAGAAAACAACCTGTTTTAGTCAGCTTTATTGCTGCTGTGACTAAAAGACCCAACCAGAACAATTGTAAAGGAGACAAAGTTTATTTGGGAGCTCCCAGTTTCAGAGGTCTCAGACTATACACAGTTGGCTCTATTCCTTAGGATTTGAGGTGAGGCTGTACTTCATGATAGAAGAGTATGGTGGAGGATGAGCATGATGAGCAGAAAGAGAAATATCTCCACTTGCTAGATACAAACACACACTAAAAGCCATGCCCCCAAAGCCCCACCTCTTCCAGCAACACACCACATGCCTTCAATCACCACTCAATCCTACTAGGTAATTGATTCACCGATTGAGTTAAGGCATTCATAACTCAATTATTTCTCCTCCAAACCTCTTTGCATTAAAAACTTTTAGGGGGATACTTCACATCCAAACAAAACATTCTGCCCCAAACCTTCTTCTCTAAACCCTCTAGCCCCAAAATCTCATGACTATCTCAAATGCCAAATACATTTAGTCCATTACCAAGAGTGCCCATAGTCTCAATAGTTCAAGGATTGTCCAAAGTTTCAAGCCCAAAGTATCTTCTGAGACTCAAGGCAAACTTGCCTCATGAGTTCCTATAAATCATCAAAAGCAATTATAAGTATTCAATATATAATGGTACAAAGTAAACATTTCCATTCAGAAAATGGAAATGCATCAGGCAGCCCGCACGCGCAAAAGAACAACTAATCAGATACTGAAACGTAAACAATAATGGTGTCTCCTAACAATTAGCGGATCTCTCCTGACCAATCTTGGAAGAACACAGATCTCAGCAGGATTCCCTGATCAACCCCAGGGGAACACAGGACTCCAAAAACTTCCTTTTCCTGCCCCAAGCCCTCCTCTTCCTGTCCTAAGCCCATAAAATTTCTATCCTGCCTAAGCACATGTGCGATTCTCCGGACCTGCTCTGTTGGACTGAGGAATCTCGCCCAGGAGCGTACATCAATAAAGCCTTGTTCAGAGGTTTTAATTTGCCTCCTTTTGATCATCGATATATGGGCTTACACCTCTAACCAATTCCAAAAAGCTCCACAAACTTTTGGTTAATTACGTTAATCACAGCAACAACCCATCTTTCAGTACCATTTTCTGTTTTAGTCAGCCTTTACAGCACTGTGACTAAAAGACCCAACCAGAATAATTGTAGAAGAGAAAAAGGTTATTTGGGGGCTCACAGTTTCAGAAGTCTCAGTTCATAGCCAACTGGCTCCATTCCTCAGGGCTCAAGGTGAGGCTGAACTTCATGGCAGAAGAATGTGGTGGAGGGAAGCAGCTCATATAATGATCAGTAAGTAGAGAGAGAGATCTCCACTTGCAAGACACAAATACATACCCAAAGCCATGCCCCCAGTGTTCCACCTCTTCCAAGGACACACCACCTGTCTTCAATTACCACTCAATTGATTCCATCAGGTGATTAATTCACTGATGGAGTTAAGGGTCTCATAACTCAATCATTTCTCCTCCAAACCTTCTTGTATTGTCTTATACATAAGCTCTTAGGGGACACCTCACATCCAACCATAACACAACCCGTAAATTGCTTCACCCATACCATGAAGCAATATTAGCAATAAAAATGAATCAACTATTGATACATGAAAGAAGAAGGAATCTCAAATTTATTATGCTAGTGAAAGATGCCAAATGCTAATATCAAAATATTATTATTATTATAATATTATTATTATTATTAAATGTATTATGCCATTTACATGACATCTTCCTAAAGAACAAACTGTTGAGAAAAAGAGGGGTCAGTGATAGCTAGGGGTTAGGAATGTCATAGTGATTAACTACTTAGTGGTGACCCAAGGGAACTGGGGGGCAATAGAAGTGTCTTGTGTCCTATTTGTGGTAATGACTATCCAAACCTATAAATATGTTTAAATTCATAGAACTAAACTAAAATATATCAATGAATGTAATTTAATATATGTAAATTTTAAAAAAAACTATTTTAAAAGTACAGATATTTTTAAAATTAACCAAAGTGAAAATTATAATATTATTTTTAATGGCTGGCTTTATTAATGGGATTACTATATTCTTTAAAAGTGTCAACTATGGAACAATGATAACTGGGCTCAGAACCCAGCTCTGATGCTGATTAGCATTGTGATCTTCTATAAACAATTAACTTAATCTGTCTGAACACCATTATCTGTATCTATAGAGTGGGGATGATAATAGATTCTATCCCATAGTTTTGTTGTAAAGCCTGAGTTAGTACATAATAACATATTTAGAATATTGCCTAATGAATTATAAATACATAATGAAAATTCACTTATTTTATTGTAAATAACATAGAATGCTTGTAAAATACATAAATTTTAATTGTTGTTTGAAGAATTTGAAAGTCATATGATAAATTAATAATTTTGATCAAATTTATTAAAATAATGATTGCTTATATTTTAATTAAGAATTAAATGCCTTGGGCATTATTAAATACATCACACCTTGTACATTTTACATCTTATTTTTATGTTGATAGACTTCTCATGAAATCTACCAATGTAATAACATGTATTTTGCCCTTAAGATATCCTAAATGCTTTTCCATTTCAGGAAGTTTATATTTAAAACATCCTTTAAAATGTCCTGATTTTTAAAAAATATATATATGTTATTTAATTATTTTAACTACTAACCCCACTACAGAACAATATAGGTCATATCTCATTTTTCAAAAATCATTACAACTTTGTTCTACAGAATTAGTTATATTAATAAGTTGGAACCTTGCCTTATTTCTCTTTCAACATAGTATGACATTTTTTTTTCAAAAGTCAATCCCTATCAATGTACAGTGGTTGGATATTAAATATCCTTAGTAAGAATCCTCAAAATAAAATTGCCTTTAAAATATTATAAAAAAATAGTGTTGATAAGTAATTTTGAAAATACAAATTTGCTTTCAAGAATTGTATTTATAATTATGTCTATCTTCCTATATATTCTAAATGAAAGAAGTAATGCATCTAGTTCTATTCTGTGAAGAATGGGTTGTAACTTTATCTTAAGAAAGCAAAGCAAGGAAGTGTGCTCCACTCATTCGCCTTTGATTGCCAGGTCCCAGCCTAGACAGCCGTGGAAGATGAGCCACCTGTTCTGAAAGTGGACTCTTCCCTGCAATAGATAACATCATTTTTGTTATTTGTAGTGGCATAGGTCAGTATCTACCATGAATCCTTAGAAGAACAAATGTCAAAACAATTTGAGACACATCTCATTTGTTAATATATATTTCCAAGGTTTCTGAGTTATGTACTTCCAAATTGTGTTAGCTAAGAAATGACACAAAGTAGTTTCTCTTACTATATGTATTTTTTCTACTAGACTACAAGCTCTTCAAATCCAGGAGCTTCATCTTACTCATTTCATATGCCTAAAGGCTCATGCAGAAGGCTCAAAAGTTTATTATATAAATGCCTAATTTTCAGAGAAGAGATATATGAACATGTGGCAAATTCTTAGATTTCTTACTTAAAGGAAGACGGAATTAAATTATTTAAAACTTAAAATTTCCTTTTGCTCTATGGAAATATAATCATATAACTGCATAATGAAAGATTTATTCAAATAATCCATAGACTCACTCATTTTTCTCACTTGTGGTTGAAATACAATGTCACTTTTGCTTTTTGTTACATAAAATGGAATATATATCAGAACTTCCAAAAACAAGCACCAAATAGCAAGGAAAATATATTAACTTTGGGCAAGTGGGTTATTCATCACCCACATTAATTGAAATGTCTACTTTCTCAGGTACATCATTTCTAATATTCTTAATTGCCCTGTGCAAATTTTAAATTTGTACTTCAGGGATTATGTAAACTACTGTCTGACATTATTTATCCTAAAGTTCATGCTCCCAGCTGCTAATTTTAGTTAAACACCTACAAAGAAAGTTAGAAAGAAATCAGATGGATCATTATAATTCTTCTGTTGGATAAACATTATTTTTTATGGAATTTATGTAGCCTTCCAAAATTCTCGGTGTGGAATAATAATCATTTTAGGTTAATCTGGCAATCAAAAATAAATACCTTCAAGTCTTATTTTGATTTGCCAAATGATCGTATGTTAGGGACAGTCATGAAAACTGAGAAGGAACTTGTTGGGAAGCATAATACCATAAATTTACAGCTGGGCTTAAGTTGGCCAAGAGATTGATGACCCATTTGTTAGTGTGGGAGAAATACGCAGGGTATATTGAGTTACTTCAGAGTGGGTAGTTCGATGTGCTATATTATGCTGGAACTACCCTACTTGACCTTTGTTCAGTGATGCATTCAAAATGTGAAGTATTGTACTTCCTTAGAAAGCCAGCTCAATGCATTTCAACCCCATGCTGGTTGTTACCCAAAGCAAGCATGGTTAAATTATACGCATCTCTTGGTTTTAAAAGAAGAGAAAAATGGAGGGAGGAGACACATTTCTCATGGATTAGCATCCTCTGATCTATTTTTGCAACTAAACTAATACAAATTCAGTAGATCATTTTTCAGTTACAAAGAAAAAATATTTTATGTATGTGTTTTTAATGTTGAATAGATATTAAAAAATCCAAGGAAAATTAAATGGTATCTTTAAATATAGATGCATCCCATCAGACAAATATATATTGCTTAGTTAAAAAGTACTTTTTAGATTTTTCCTGGGTGTTTTTTGACCTTTCCCCCACCTTCCTTATGTGTTTGCACCCTCCAACACACAAATATACATACATGTAGGCTCAGAGATACATGTTTGTCTCTAGACGAAATTCCTAAGGGCTCAAAACCATTTAAATTCATTCTGGTTAAAAATCTTGTCTCCATCATGCAGATTATTTCTTCTTTTTGTATTGAAATAGTAGATTATTAATGAATGCTGACAGCATAGTGACTGTAAAAAGAAACACTATGAGTTACTTTGATACTGCTGTTCTTATATAACCACACAGGAGATTTTAACCATATTTTAAAACATTTAACATGGAATAGACTGAACATGAAGGGGTAATATATTGGGGGATGGAGGTGGTACATACTTCAGATAATAAAATGAAAAATTTGTATATGATTAGGTTAATAATTCAATAAATGTATTGAATTTGAATAATATCTTCAAAGTTGAGATTTATTCCCTTGTTATTTTATTTTAGAGTGAATTAAAATGAGGATTATATGAGTGTTACAAAGTATTATTGAGTATACTTTTATTATGAAAATATGAGGGATACTGAGAAACAATCTACTCTGAATGTTGGATATGCTAGATATGTCATTGTTTAAATCAAAGAAGTTAGGGAGAGAAATGCAGAAATTGTTATCCATCAAGACCTTGCAGCCTGACATGCACAGAAGTCTGAACTATAGCACCAAGTTTTTGCCTGAAAAATAATTGTTCTTGTTCTATAGACAGGCAGGGGATTCAGGAACTATAAACTCAAATATCTGTCTGATGAGCTGGTAATGGGGAAATTTATAGGAAAGGAGAGGGGAGGAGTTGCTTGTTGACAAATGGCATGCCTCTTTGCACGTCCCGTATTCCTTTTGAGGGAGTTATTTCTATATGGGGAATGTGGAGCTTGGGACATCACTGACTGGCCAACCTGGCTTCTTCTGCTCACATCCATTCTTGAAAAGCCAGTTCCATGTCACATCATTAGTGAAAGGCCTAGGTGTAATGGTGGTCTCTTCACCTTCTGAACATAGCCCTCCTTGCTTTAAAGTTTATTTATTCTTTTAATGTTATTTCTTTCTTCTCCCCTCTCCCCCTCTCTAACAAGATTAGGGAGACAGTGTTACTTTTTTTCTTCTCCTAGTTAAGGGCCCTTGAACACACCCTACAGGAAGATGCCTGCTGAAGATCTGGGAAGCAAATATCTACCAAATTAACAAGTGAATCCTAACGCACTGTCAGGGCACCCTTGGACCTCCTATGAGAGCACACCTGGAATGTAACCCTTTAAAACCCCCTGTTCCTGCTGATCTGATGCAGAGAGTCACAGCCTTTGAGACAGGAGTCCTCTGTGTTTCTCCTTTGCTAGCAAAGCAATAAACCTTCTTTTTCCTTTTTCTCAAAACCCATGTCCTCATTATTAAAATGGCATTGATTGGCATTGGGGACAGGGACTGAACTTTCAGTTACATGGGGGCTTTTTCTGCAAGATAGTTTAAGTTAAGGGATCTACGTCCGGGTGACTGGACCTTAGGTAGTTTCAAAGTTATGTGCTATTAACAGCTTCCATCATAACGGAACACTTAGATTTCTGTGATATTGTTAAGTGGGGTTTTTGTTCTCCTTTTTTCAAGATTAAAACATCTCATTTGTGACTATAATTATTATTCATGAGGTTTGATTAAAAATGTTTTATTTCCTCAGAAGAACTTGTATTTTTTGCAGTTTGGAACATGATGAATTTCTCCTGGCTTGAGTTCTCAACATTGAACTGAGTCTTCATCTGACATGTAGACATGTAGAGTAGACATTCATACTCAGTGTGAGCTATTTCTTGGAAGCCAATAAAATGAAAAGCTTTGCTTACGTACAGCATCCCATTTGTTCAATATTTTAAATATAAATTGTCTTATGTTCTACATAGGAATCCATGAAGATGGAAGTTCTATAAGACATTTTGCCTCTTTTTTCTTTAATTTGAAAGGAGTCTGAGAAACAGATAATAGATCATTCATTATAAGAAAATCAATAGATGACAAAAATAATTTAAAACATTAACTCAATAAATGTCACTGGTAATAGGAGTTTACTTATAACATGTTAATAACTAAAATGTCATGTTATTTAGATTCCTATAATTTTTCTAAGTGATTCCTCACAGGACTTTTGTAATTAGATGTTGCAAGAAGCAGAGAAAGAAATCTAGGTATTGGCTTGAGAGCAAAAAATAATTTGGAATTATGAGAGATGTGCTACTGAAAAAATAAAGAATTAGAATTTGTTTCTAAATAAAAGACAAATCAGGATAGAACAATGAATATAGTATTAAGTTGTTACAATGAAACTGAAAATCTTAGATGTTTAAGATTCTAATATTTAACATATTGTTTATGTTAAAGAATAATATCATTTATATAAAGTGCTAAATTTTTATGGTTACTTTTGTGGTAACCAGAATTTCCAGATTAGAACAAACAAAAGCTGTTATTATACGGGAGTTATACTTGTAAGAATATAATAATCCCTCATTCCATGACCTTGAGTAACATGCTAGCACTCCAGTTCTGTTCTGGGACTTAAAAGAACCACACATTTCTCCACATCAAATGTGCACTTTCCTGTCTTCACTTTTTTCTCTTTCTTGGTTGGACTGTTTTGTCTGCGGTCACCATTTCTTTTTATTTCTGTTTCCTTCCCCTTCTCTGACTTGGTTACCTAAGCATTCCCCTCTGTGCTGTACTTTGGTGGTGATATGGAATATTTGACTTTTCAGGAAAGAATGAGTAACCTTTGAATGAAAATGTAACTAATAGCAGAATAGCTCTCTGTTTGCTCTCATGGCAGCCATTCAATAGTGGTTATTCATTAACAAGTTCTCCTCCAGTGTAAAGTACTTGGAAAGAACTGATTGAGAATGTGGCCTTTGTCTACAAGTCTTCCTTTTATCTTGGTCTGTTCCTTATGTCCTCATGCCTGAAGCGGTTACTCTGTTCTTGCATGTCAAACTGCTACAATTACCTTCACATTCTACTGGAAAAGTCATCACTCATAAACTCCCACTCAGCGTCTCTGTCGCACTGGGAATGAAGCGTAGTGGATGTGATTTCCCACCAATTCAGCAATGAAGTCAGAACTATAATGAATGGCTAAAAAATCCCAGATGTGAAGACACTCCTGTTGAAGGATCCAAGACTGAGGACTGAATGTATGTGCAAATTTTTGTGAACACATGGAACTGTGAGGATTTAAGCAAATAAGTAAAAAAAAAGATTATAAAAAGGAAGAGAGGTGTAACCTGCTGTGACCAGCTATAAAACATTTCTCACTGAAAACTAAAAAGGATAGTTTGAGGTTATCAGCACAATGGTATATGCATGATTACACAAAAATCTCAGAACTTTTGTTCAAAAATTGCATCTTTGACAAATGTCCACAATAACCCAAAAGCATAATAATAATAATTGAAAGGAAAAAAATAAAACATTATCCCATAATTTCTTTTATGGCTTGAATTGTGTCCCCTAAAACTCTGGAGATTGGAATCTTAACCCCCACTACCACAGAATATGACCTCATTTGGAAATAGATTGATTGTAGATGTACAGATGTTATTAGTTAGGCAAAACAAGGTCACTGAGGTAGGTTTTAATCCAATATGATAAATATCCTTATAAAAAGGGGAAATTTGAACACAGAGGCAAGCACTCAGGGAGAACACCATGTGAAGAAATTCAGGAAAAAGACACTATTGACAAGCCAAGGAGAAAGGAATGGAACAGAACCTTCCCTCACAGTTCTGAGAAAAAACTAAATGTTAAGCCTCATAAGAGATCAAGCATCCAGGACTGTCATTGGGGCTGGTTAATGTACCTTCATTAACCAGAGATGCTTCCTACAAATGTTTTCTTATAGATTCTTTAATCTGTGACCTATTTTGCTTGTTTATTAGTATGTATAATTATTGATGTGTTCATATACTGTAAATTATAAATATTTTTGTTTAGGCTACAGGCAATGAGTTTTTGTGTCCCCCCCCCTAGAATTTGTTTATCCTTCCTCCCAGTAACAATTTTCCAATTTTAGTGCTCAGTTAAAATATAACATTTCACTGCCTCCCTGTGGGATCTAGGTGTGCTGATGTACCTAAATTGTAGACAAGAGGATGTTAATGAAAATGATGTATGGGACTGTCAAGGACTGCAAAGTTTCTGAGTTTTACACTACTTGGAAGCAAACATGTTATTCTACTAACAGTCTCTTGGAAGCTAGCAGATGACATATGATTCCAGATCAGAGATAAAGAACTTTTTTCTCACAGTAGCGGTAGTCAGAATACCAGCATTTTCTTGTCCCAGTTTTCTGAGCCCCAGTTCCCACAGGGACATGAGAAAAGAATCAGAGAACACCTGTGCTTACAGAGTCTGAAACGTGTACACCCTTTGCCCAGGAGGGAAATACTATCTCTACATTTCAAGCTACTTAAAATAAAAACATTCTTAAAAAGATAGGCCAGCAGCCATAATTTGAGACTGCAGCCAACTTCTCAGAGTACCAGCAGGAAGAGAGGAAATAGCTCCATAGTAGTACCAGCCTGGGTGCCTCAGGTTTCTTTTGTGCCTGAGAAAATTAAATGTCTATGGTTAATCACTATGTTTTTGACATTTTCTGTTTTATGGTCCAATCATAACTCCAATTGATATATGGTCAATAAAAATTACATTTAGACCATCACTTTTATGATGGTTAGAGTTCACTATTTACTTATCTAAGTTAAATCATTTAATGATCTAAGTTCTCTTGCTATTGTACTCCCTTATTCTGTTTTCATTTTTCTTCTATTCCAAATCAAAAACCATTGATACTTTTCAT
This sequence comes from Xerus rutilus, assembly GCA_028644305.1. Taxonomy (NCBI): domain Eukaryota; kingdom Metazoa; phylum Chordata; class Mammalia; order Rodentia; family Sciuridae; genus Xerus; species Xerus rutilus. Next base: position 52,891,362 of record CM053407.1, read on the forward strand.
TATCTCTTTGTATATCCCTTATAATTAATTCTTCAGGATTGGGTAGTAGTGCCTTTCTTTATTCTTAAGGATTTTTAAAAATATATATTCATTTTATGTAACTGTGCACAAATAGGTACAATAATAAAATCTTAATTAGTGTTCTAAAATAAAAAAAAAACAGCACTTCCCTCTTTGTCTACTCTCTTCCTCTACTTGTATATAAAATGCCAACCAAAAAATTAAGTCTTTAGAGAGAACAACACTTGAAATTTTCTATTCACAGTTCTTCTTGGGACAAATTATATATTTCTAAGTGATTTGCTTTTATCATGATATGAATTTATTAAAATTAACCTATATCAGATCAGACTTGTCAGTGAATTTAAAGTGACAGTTGCTTATAGTAACTTCTTCCTTGCTCCCTTCTCTTTTCGATTTTATTTGCATGCATATTTAGCATACTTTTAATTCTTTCGTTTGCTGACAATTCCTAGAGTGTCATAAATCCAATTTATTTTATTTACTCAATAAATATGCTTTTCTACTAATGGCTGCCTTGGTCAACAAAGAAAGGCAGGAGTTTACTTGGATTATATTAATCTTGACAAATTTTCTTATTCATGTTGAACAACATAACTGTATTTGTTACTTTAATACTATATTACTACATTTGATAATGTAGTAAAAACCTGATAATACTCTCTGTGTAACTTCTATCTCACTAATTCACAATACTTTTAGTTATTAAGAAAAAATTTCGGATGTTTGAATATTAAATGTAATGATCTTGATTTTTATGCCATTTACAAGACACAAAAATTCATTTTATAGACTAATCTTTATATTTTTTCAGTTTATGAAAGACAAATTAAGTTCTACTGCATATGGTTTCCCTGCACATAACTCTGATCATAAGCAACAGATGAGTAACCAAAAAAAGAGTTTGATATGTGTTGTGTGTGTGTGTGTGAATATGTATGTCTTGCATGTCTGTATTAACAGCTGCACAGATGCATTTAGGCACTGGGATAGTTATTTAGGAAACCAATCAAGGAAACTAACAATTGTATGTTATATTAGCTCCTGTGCTATTTGTTACTAATGCTGTAGAGAGAAGAATAGAGGTCGGAGTAAATGTCAATTTTCTACTTTTTCAGCACCACTAGTACATTATTATTCAGGATATAGTAGCAACAAACTAATCATAACTATAATAGTTACTATAACCAACGCCTAATGAAAAAGAAGGTTGTTACTAACCAGATACTAGGTCAATCTGATTATCACCATAACCTCAGAATTCTAGCTAAATCCCATATTTATGCTCACCTTATATAAGAGGTCATTATCTTGATGTAATTCAGCTCTTCATTACTGATAATGAATCAGAGTAGAAAAAGAAACTGAAATGAAACCTTGAGATGTTTAGCAAGAATAATTACGGAAAACAAAATTGTTGGTAGTAAAGAACATCACCAATGCCTAAGAAATTCAGGAGGGAATATAGAGAATAGTTCAGAAAAATATAATTATTGGAGGTTTTTATATGGCCAAGGATTAAAGTCACAACAGAGGAAGGAATCAAAATCAAAAGCAGTAAAACAGGGAGATGGATGTTGCTTTCTTTTTGACTGGTTACCATTGAAATGCTCTTATGGGCAGTCTGATCCCTGTGAGTCCAGAAGTGTCTCCTCCCAAACCAAAAGGGTCAGATACGTGTTCTCACCAGCACTTGAAAGCTCACACACAGGCATGTGACTGAAGTTTGAGCTTGGATCTCAGCTTTGCTGGACAGATTCCCCTGCCTAGGCTGTGTCCCTGCACTGTTTCGCAGTTTACAAATCCTTTGGAACATTGTGGTGGCAACAAAAATAGCAGGAGCTCAGTGACCACAGTGGCAGCTGTATTGAATTCCAACTGCTCAGCAGGTCCTTTACAATGGTCCCAGTATGGGGGGCAACTTGCTAACCAGACTGAGCACATGATGTAGCTCGTGGTGTTCTTGCTGCCTGTACTCCTTTACATCCTACTATTCTTTTTCTTTACAATCTAGTTCTGCAGACTTTCTACTGGTTTTGGAAGGTGCCAGATAGCTTTATAATAATTTTTTTCTTTATTAAACTAACCAGATGTGCTTTCTCTTCTTTGAAATTAATAACCTTTGCTTAATTATATTAGTGATACTTATGGCATGATTTTAAGGCTCATTTGTAATCATAATGAACTAAAAATATAACTAACACTTTACATAATGTAAATTCATCTGCATTTTAATATAGAAATTTGATGTTATAAGGCACACTTAAAATCTACAGGGTATTATTCTAAAATGCATCAAGTATAAAGAAAAAAAAAGAAAGTGAATCTAGTAAGATAAATAATTTGGAGAATCTGTACTTCTGAATTTTTTGAAATAATAAAAAATTGTTGTTAATAAAAGTTTCTTAATTGTGGGAAGGAAAACAAATCATACATTTATTTTCAGAAATATAAATATATATTTCAAGAACACATGTTATATATATATCTACAGATAGATCATATATAATGAAGATACATTTGACTCGTTTTGATTTTTAAGATTTAAGTGACTATATGTGCATATCATTAAGACTTCAGGTAACAAACTACAAGAGGATGAAGTATTTGTTTCCAATCTTCTTTTCTAACCCAATAAAACTCAGGAACAGTACCAGCCTCATTTAAACAACTAATAAAAGTAAAACTTTTAGTTGGTTTGGCATGATTAACATGGATGAGTATACAATCAGGTTTTCTAAAAATCCAATAGTGTTACAATATGTGAACAGACATTGCTAGCATTAGCTCATTGCATTACCTTGATCTTAGTTCTGGCACCGCTTGTCCCTAATTTCTGACCTAGATTGCCCAAGCCTTAACATATCTGTGATCCCAACGTGTGGTAACTACTGTTTAGAATTAGAAACAGCATATATTTAAGGAAATCTACTTCATGCCTCACTTAGTAATTTTAAAATTTAACATTTATAGCTGGGCACGATGGCACATGCCTGTAATCCCAGTGGTTCGGAAGGCTGAGGCAGAAGAATTGCAAGTTCAAAGCCAACATCAGCAATTCAGCAGGGTACTAAGCAACTCAGTAAGATCTTGTCTCTAAATAAATTACAAAAAAGGGCTGAGAGTGTGGTTCAGTGGTTAAGTGCCCCTGGGTTCAATCCCCAGTACCAAAAAAAAAAAATTAACATTCATTTATTTTTATGTTAAATGAAATTAGCTATGTCGAAATTGCAGTGTGACATATACTTTACTTGTGATCATGGCAATTAGAGAAGGGGAAGCAAGGAAGCTTACAAGAGTATATCATCATTTTAGGTATATAAAGTGTGTTATTAATAAAGTCCTTTCTCCATTCAGATCATTGTAATATATCATTACAAGAATGGATAAAAGCATGAACAATGAAACTGGCCAGTTCTAAGTGATATGTGTAGACATCTTTGTGTTTATTGTATTTGATTGAATGTATAAAATATCTAGATGTAAGGAGATTGATCTGAATGGGAGTGTTTGTATAAATTTCTTTAGTTTATCTGGTTGCTACATACTAGAAGTTTAAGTCTCCATGCAATATAATGATTCCACTGATTTAATTAACATTCACCAGTATGATCTTGGCACTAATAAGTTTGCTTAGAAGAGATTCAAAACAAGAGACCCAAACACTCTACCTTTCAAGAAGCATAAAACTTGGAGGAAAGACATGCATACACAAAAAGCTAGAGAGAGACTGAAGTAGTAAGAAGTATTCACATGCAACATGATGAAAGAGCAGCATGGGTTGGGGTCAGTCCAGCTTCCTGGGAAAAATTGGCAAAATAGCTATACAACTCTGGAGGGATAGTTTAACCTTTTAGAGCTTCATCAACCTCATCTGTGAACAAGGAGCTTGGTCTGTATGGGTCTAGCCCATGTGTAGTTCTCACAGTCTGGGAAACTGTTTCTCTGCTTAGCTTCATAGGGATGGAAGTCATGTATTGGCCAAGAAAGGCAAGCACACAGTTTACTAGTGAAATATTTTTTCAACAGTTTTAACAAGGCTGGCCTCAGAGGAGATTAGAGGAAATGAGTTTAAAATTGCATGTATGTTGGCTAGCCAGATCTGACCAAATGAGTCTGCTAATTTGTAGTCTTCATACTTACACAATTATGTTAATATCAACTGCCACTCATTAAGCATTTGTTATATGCCAGCATCCTATATATTTTGTCACTGACCCATACTACAACTATGAAGGCTAGATATTATTAATACTCATTTTATGGATGAAGATACTGAGGTTCAGTGAACTAAACACAATGAGAATTACAGAACTTGGATTTAAGAACAAACTCCACTGGTTCTAATATACTTATTTTTCAGCTATTTACAACGTTTTTCTCACTTCTAGTGAGAGCTCATCAGGATGCTATTCAAAGGATTATAAAAAGTATTTAATTTATTGAATTCCCAAGGAATCTGATGACATGGATCTACTTTTTACTCCATCTTATAGATGAGAAATCTGAGAAGCAGAAAGATTAAGGAACTCATGAGAGATTATACAACCAGCAAGAAACAGAGCTGGGATCCACTGCAGCATGGATTCTCCCCTACATAATGCTGTTTGAATACTAACTAAGCAGGTATAACCATTATTAGTTGTATTAGATGGGGAAAATAGTAAGCCACTGTATCATGTCTCATTAGTTATTTCTTAAGCACTAGGTGAGATGAAAAAGCTGAGGCAGTGAAGAGACTGACCAAATACTAGGAAAATTGATTTATCTATCTAAAGATTATTGGCTTTATTAGTGGATGCTGATGAATAAGGGAGGTGGGAATGGGAAACATAAGAGAAATAGAGGAACACTGGACGCGACATGGGGGAGGCAGGGGGCAGGAAAGGGGAATGGGTATAGTAAAGATGGTTGATAAAAATATATATATATATATATATATATATA
>CM053407.1:52906617-52999031 GCA_028644305.1 Xerus rutilus
CAGGTTCTTTTGGGATTCATCCCAGGATGCCAGGATGTTTCAATATATGAAAATCAATAAACATGATATATCACATTAACAAGATAAAGCCAAAATAAAAATAAATAAAAATAAAAGCTTTTATCACTTTTATTTAACATAGTGCTGGAAGCCAGAGCAATCAGAGAAAGAGAGAGAGAGAGAGAGAGAGAGAGAGAGAGAGAGAGAGAGAGGAGAGAGAAAGAGAGAGAGAAGAAAGAAGGAAAGAAGGAAGGAATGAAGTAAGGAAGGAGCGAGCAAGTTTGGTGAAGAAGAATTCAAATTGTCACTGTTTGCAGATGGCATGAACTTTTATATAGAAAATCCAAAAATTCCACAAAAAGCTATTAAAACTAATAAATGAATTCAGTAATGTTGCAGAATACAAAATCAACATGCAAAAATTAAGTGTTACTATGCTCTGATAGCAAATTATAATTTTTATCTTATTATGCATTATCTTAATTCTTTTAATTAAAAAAAAACATTGAGATAGATGTCAATGGTATCAAATGTGACTATTGATGTGTCAGTTCCAAATGAAGCATAGACAAGTGAGGGTTTATAGTCAGTAAGTTATGGGAAATTACTAAGGGGGTAATCATGAGAGAAACCACATAGGAAGGGTAATCAGATATCCATGGTGAGGATTTCTTTCTAAATTAAGTTAGCAGGATTATTGCTACTCGTGGGCTAGGCAGGCTTGAGGACAGCTCAGATGGAGGAGGCCATATCTAAAACAGAGGTCAGAGGAGCCTGCTGAACATTTAGTCAAGGGGAAAGTTTTTGTCAGAAGCACCCATTATATTTTAGCTATAATTTTAATGGGTACCTAGTTTAAAAGCAAAAGGTTTGAACTACAAATTTTTCCACACCATGGCCTGATAATTATTTTAATGATGATTAATACCCTTGCATATTTCTTTGAGCCTAATTGTTAGTCAGCTGCAGCTATTTTATTTGTGGTACTTTTTTTGGGGGGGGTGGGGGGCTTCTTTACCTCTCAATGTCAGAAAAAGTCCAAAAAGCCTCACTGTTCTATTTTGTTATGAACGAGCTACTAAATTTGCTTCCCATATACTGTGTTTGCAAGGAAAGTCATAGTAATTTGTTTTTGTTTTTGTTTTTCCAGTGCTATGGAGGGAGCCAAGGGCTTCATGCATGGAAGCACCACTGAGATCTATCCCTAGCCTAGTAATTTGTTCTAACAAGTCATAAAATTTGTGTTCTCCATGACCAATTTGAGGCAAGAATGTTAAATAATGTAAGCCTTATTCAGAAACCTAATTAAATTAACACTTGAAATTATTTTTTGGTTTTTTTTAAATGTACTAAATCCTTTTCTGAAATTTTTTCTTGTTGACTTCTAGTGATTTATTCAGTATAAACTCTGAGCTAAAGCTTAATATCTACACATAGTAAATCACTTAGAAAGTGACACAAAACAATTTTGAAGAGACTAATCTCATTTTCTAGGAACCACCAAAATACAAAACAAGAAAAATTACCTAAGTAATTCTCAGACTAAACTTCCTACATTTACATCACTTTAATAGGGATATATATCATACTTGAACTGAAAGTGTTATTAACACAGATGATGCAAAACAGAAGCAGTTTGGTAACCCATTCTCATGATGTGATGTGGTACATGTTTAGATTGGTTTTTATGTTAGCAGATAGTTTTGTGCCTTTAATCAGACAATGTTAAAATATTTTGTCTCCTACTTTTCTGAGGTACAAATACAGACTACTTCTATTTAAAATTTTATCTCATTTTAAATGGCAAGCCACTTACATCAAAATTGAAAGTCAGTAAGTACTAGCATAGCACCATAAATATATTTATAGTTTTATACTTGAGAATTCAAATACATCTTTAATAACCATCTGGCTTTTAAATTAATGATTAATTCCATTGTGCTGAATAATGTCTCAGAAAAGGAAAAAAAAGGTAATTGTTTAGCTTTAGCTTAGTGGCCACTTAAGATGATAAGGTATTTGTATTTATTATTTGGTATTTAATTCTTAATACCCATTTATTAGGCAAATTGGTGTGACTTTTCTTATTCTTAGAATCTGAGGACTTGGAAACAAGAAATAAACTTAAAACAAATTTAATTTTAAAAAAACCTCTGTAATTACTGTTCTTTATTCTTTTGTGGTTTTTTACTATTGTGTTTTACTCATTTCTATCTGCATGCCAGTTGGATAAGAACGTAAAATTATATGCATTAACAATTCACTCATCCTTCGGGAAGATGAAGAAAGTGCTGATGTGGTAAGAATAGCAAGTGGAAGATTAACCTGTGTGAGCTTCAATATATTGATTAAAAAGCATTTATTTAGATGGAAAGTTAGATAACAAATTGTGAGGGGCCATTATAGCAAGCAAACAATCCTTGTTAACACATGATGTAAAATTGAAAATAGTTACTCAAACCATTGGCATTTAGGTTTTGCTTTCATTTTCTACTCAGTTCATATATACTAATAACTTAAAAACATGATTTTTCAATTCTAATTTTAAAACTAGTATAAAACTGGTATACACTGCTGGAGGAAAAAAATCACAGAAGTCATCGAGATGAGCAAAAATGGTTAGTGTTTGTCCTGCCTAGCTTATACCTCCAGGTTGTCTCTACCAGCTACTCACATTGCATATTATTAAAATGAATTTGTCTGTGCAATGTACCCATTAACATTTGCCTGTGTAAGTGTAGTAGTTTGAATTTCCTTCTAGTCAGTTGTAACATCCTCACTAAATCCCTTACTAATTAATGAGCTAAATGTTTGGCACATGTCCGTTTCCTAATTGTATAAGAGTGATGGTTTTAACTTTTTTTTTTTCTGGTACTGGGGATTGGGGATTGAACTCAAGGGTACTCGAGCACTGAGCCACATCCCCAGCCCTACTTTGTGTTTTATGTAGAGACAGGGTCTCACTAAGTTGCTTAGCGCCTCGCTGAGGTTGGCTTTTTAAAAAAAAATTTATTTATTTATTCTGCTTAGGTTTACATGATAGCAGAGTGCATTTTGATTCATTGTACACAGATGGAGCACAACTTTTCATTTCCCTGGTTGTATGTGATGTAGAATCACATCATACATGAGGTCATACATAAAGCTAGGGCTATGATGTCCATCATATTCCACCATCTTTACTGTCCCCTTTCCCCCTCCCCCCTCCCAGCCCTGTGACCAAAGTTCCTCCATTCTTCCCGTGTCCTCCTCCACGTTGTGGATCAGCATCTACTTATCATAGAAAACATTCGGCATTTGGTTTTTTGAGATTGGCTTACTTCACTTAGCATGATATTCTTCAACTCCATCCATTTACCTGCAAATGCCATAACTGAACTCCCGATTCTCCTCTCTCAGCCTCCCAAAATGCTGCGAATACCAACATGTGTCATTGTGCCCGGCTTGGTTTTATCATTTTAGAATATCCTTTAAGATGATCTGATTAGAGGGTTTGGTCATGATGTAGTAATGAAAGATGTAAAACAGTTATGAAGCTACTTGAAAATGCTAAGTAGGGTAACATTTGACACAACAATTTTTAAATTTTCTTTTTGTATTTCTCATACAATACAGACACACACACGAACACATACACATACATGTGTGTAGAAACATAGCAAGAAGCAGAGGAAAAGAGAAACAACTTCCATCATCTACCAATTAATTATTTTTTGGGGGGGTACTAGGGATTGAACTCAGGGGTGCTTAACCACTGAGCAACATTCCCAGCCCTTTTTATTCTTTTTATTTTGAGATAAAGTCTCACTTAATTGCTAAGTCTGGCTTTTAACTTGCTATCTTCCCGCCTCAGCCTTCAGAACTGCTGAGAGTACAAATGCATGTCACTATGCAAGCTCTTAATTCTTCATTCACACTCCAAACTCCTATATCCTTGTCCACCATTTTTTGTTCTCCCCTTCTTTTCTTCTCCTTCTAGATTGTATTTTCTTTTTATTTTTTAAAAAATATGTTTAGTTGAAGAAGGACATAATAGCTTTATTTATATTTTATGTGGTGTTGAGGATCAAACCCAGTTCCTCACATGTGCTAGCAACCCCTATACCACTGAGCCACAACCCCAGCCCTAGATCATATTGTCTTGTTTGTACCTCACTATGTATTTGAAATATGGGTTCTCTTTCCAGCGCCATTATCCCTCATTTCTTACCAAAGTTTTCCACAACAAAAGTTGTTCAGTTAATTATCTGAAAACTCTCCTGTGTGGACATCAGTGGGAAGTAGCTATGCCTGTCCAGGCATTAATTAACAGACATTTGTCTGGCATACACATAACAAAAAAGTATTGAGAAATGCACAGAATATGAAAGCAGTTATAGTTTGTGTTTGTCAGGGACAGGGACAGGGACAGTTTAAGCGGTGGAAAACAAAGGGGCTTTTGATAGGAATTAAAATCCAATGAAGCAAATACAAGTCCTGTTATATTCTGGAAATCTTTTGACTACGTTAAGATTTTCAAAGCAACACAGATAGGAAATGAACTTTGTTGTCATGAACCTGTCTCTCTTGCAAATTCTATTTTAATCTACTTAAGGTGCATATAATATAACAGGTAGCATTTGCGTTTTCTCTTCCGTAAACTCACTATGCTAAATATCTACTGTTTACTTAATTATACCTAAGTTACTCATTTCTTCAAAATTAGGAATGCATTATTTTCAGAAATTAAGAACAATTTTCAGTGCTATGTATTCTATTTTGAATATGATTCAAATAATCCTCCCCCACAAGAAGTCTATATAGAGTTTAGTCAATTTTTTTTTCTGAAAACATCTCATCGTACAGGTATTTAACTGATTGTCCAGATTTTTGTAATGCTGCAAACCTTTCCCATCCTTTCACCCCCTTCCCCATGATGTATTAGGCAATGTCTAGACGAGTAGCTTTATATGTTAGCTCTAAATATTTGGAGTGCAAAATAATAATCTTCACAGGAGAAAAGAAGTTAAATATGTAAAGGAAAAATCTGAAATGACACTAAGCTAATTCCTATTGGGAAGGCCAGCTTCCAGCATCAACTTCCTGAAGTTGACACTGCTTCTCTCTATACAAATGCACTCTAACCTGTGTATGTTTTAGTGATCTTTGTATAGCCAAAGGCTGTATTTAATAGCTAGTCATCAAGCAGAAGCATAAATCTTTCTTGAGTGTGTGTGCGTGTTTGTGCCCATGTGCATCTGTGTGTCAGCAGTGGGGGTAGAGGAAGGAGAACAGAGCAGGATTGTGTGGCAGGAAACAGACGAGTATAAATATGCATTGCTGTGTGGTTAACATAGTTTACAAGAAAAAGAAAAAAAAAGCTCACTGCAACATTTGCTTCTAGGGTCTGTGAAATCACAGGAGTATGGGAGATACACAATGCAGAGAACATGCTGCAATGAGATCTGCGTTCAATCCACTCCCCCAGGAATCTGGAATTTAGATTACCATTCTCCTTACATCACTTAAAGGACTTTGTTCTGATAATTTGAAAACATATCGATTGCACTCACCTTATTTTCAATTGCAATGTCCTTTAAGTGGACTATCAAGGTTTAAATCCACTCCTGTGATCTTCTTTTGAATTTTCTATTATCCTTCTTCCTGCTCCACACACATCCAAACCCCACGTGCACACGCTCAGTGAAATTTAAACACTCCAAGAAAAATGTCTCATCCTCCAGGAATCTTTCTCCTAGACTCCACTGGACTTAATGGCTTGACCACTGTAATTAAACATATCTCACTTGCATTATTTTTAGTAATGTACAGGCTTTCTTTACTACACTATTAGACCCTTATATATAATAGTATATATAATATATGAGTATATATAATAGAGTATATATAATGTACATTGATAGATCAACCTTTCCACAACTACTCATTTTATATCAAAGGCCCATTAACAGTAATCTATCAGGTTGAAAATAATTCCAATTTTTTTACTTGCATTGTCAGTTCATACATTTGGTGGTCTCCAAAACAAAATTTTGTCTTTTAGTACATCCCTTTTAATTCATCATAATTCCCAGGCAGCTTATTCCAGAAATTTGTTTTCATTGTCTATATATCTGTTGGAAAAAAAAAAAAGACAATACTTGGCAATACTTAAATGGATATGGTTTGAAAGCGTGAGTCTGATAGAAGAGTAGTCCTGTCTTTATAGCAAAAAGAGATTGAGGACAAATAATTAGCAGAGTGACCTCGTGCCTTATTCTTTCACAATGATATTGGCAAGTAATTTGTTGCCATTATAGGAATTGCACCTGAAGAGCAGCAAGCACTTAAGAAAAGTGTAATTTATGTGGTTAATCTTTTAATCTTTCCCCTTTTACTGTTGCTCCTCATTCTCATGTAGGTCTTGATCATTTTTGAGAGAGAGGGAAGGATTATATATACATCCTTTTCTCCATAGCAGTAACAAGCAAATCTTGTATTGTTACATGCATGTGCATTGTGCATCTTGGAAAAAATAACAGAGCAGTGCAATTTATTTTTACATTTGTGCCAAGCACTATATCAAGAACTTCATAAACAAAATTGAATTTGTTCTCATAGTGGTTAGTATTATTATACCCATTTAACATATGGGGAAAGTGAGAGTAAGAGAAAATATATACTTGCCCATTTCAAAAAGATCACAAATGGTGCTGGCATACAAGCTCACTTCTTTCTGGCTCCAAAGTGCTTTTTCTTATAGAGACCTAAATTTAAAGTACCAATTCATCATAAAAAAAGGATTTTATTTTCTCCCATTGTTCATCCAATAACTCTAGAAACAAATTTAAATAACAAGATTATAAGATATCAAATTTAATGTTATCTAGACTATTTGTGTTTAAAATGTAATTTGCAAATAAGCACATTTGCCAATTATGAAAATTAAGAATATTTTAAAATTAGGAAAGCTAAATAAAATCTATTTTGATCTCATTATTTATGTGCAATTTTGTAATGCATAAAATAATAAGCAACATGCTATGATATTTGTAGTCAGAGAAGAATTTTTTGGGATTCCAATCAATTAAGGTAGACATCATAAGAAGATAATAACACTATTTGTTCTTAGACCTTGGGGATATTAAAAGTCAATGTTTCACATTATTCCTGTTTCCTATTAGACTATCTAATATTCACTATAGGTAGTGAGTACAGATTATCAATGCGTTTATAATAAAACCAATAGCTCTCTCACTGAAGATTTCACAAATGTGATATTCTGAGTAATGTGCTCCTTAAAAATGTCAATCTCTACAAATTGATCTAATCATTTTCTCAATCATTTAGCATTGACAAATCCTTTCTCCATTAATGTTCAATTATATTTAAGCATAACTAGGCTAGACTCATTTATTTATTTTTTTTGTAGCAGGTAAATACATCATAGTGGGAACTTTCAGTGAATGTTTTTCTTTCTGATTCTAATCAGTCTTTGCAAAAGAACACCTATTAGAAAATACCAGCAAATCAGTCACAAAACTTTCCAAAAAAATATGGGTCTTATTTAGCACTCGTTATATAAAAGCTCAGATGGAGACAAGCATTAGTATTGTAATCTTCAAAAGTGAGGTAGTTATATTTTTACAATAATAGTCCTTACTAGTTATATATAATGACCTGATCTACTAGCTATTAGTATTTTTTAAATCTATACATATTTTGAAATTTTAATTTGGAATAAAAATATGTTCCATAGTCAAATGTACCTTCTTTTAATCTGTAACTATAATGCCATGGCTCAATATTTTTTCCAGTGAGATTTTTAAAAATATGTTAAATACAAACCTATATCATTGAAAATCTGATCTTCTTATACAGCAACACATAAACTGTCCTCTCTAAATTCATAACCTACCCAGGAAAGAGGGTTCATTGTACCTACAATTAGTGCTGATGGTTGTCTGCATATATAATGTTTCTCCTTTGTATGACCTGAATTTTCCTTTAAATAAATTGAAGGGAGAAGCACAATAGTTGTCCTTATGTCCAATAGCACTTCTAAGTATTCCCACATGATGCAAGTGTAATTTTGTGACATAATACTAAGTAATAACTCAATTGGGCTATCGGTTTATCTAGGCCCTTGGGTATTCACTCAATGTAAATCTTTGCTAGTGTTTTTAAAATTTGTATAATATAAGTCATGTAAATCCCTAGGAGGGGATCATAGTCACACATTATATGCTAAACAAAATGAGATAACTGCTGGCTATTCATAAGCCTTGGGAATAGATGCAAAAGCAGTAGCTGCTATTAATGTGCATTTTACACGGAAATAAGAAGACTAAGCATCTGGTGTTTAGATTTCTTAGTAAACATGTTACAAGATTTTATTAATTTAGATCATTTCCCCATGTTCATCAAGTTGTTTTTACTGTAGTTTTATTTTGGTTCAAATAAAACAGGAAACTAAGAAACAACCTTCCAAAATGCAAAAACAATATGACTAAATGAGATGTAAGTTGTATTAGTATACTCTAAATATATATGTATATACTACTTGAAGGTTGATGATATTTACATAGTGGCTCCAGAGTTTCTCTATGAAATAAGCTTAGGGACAACTGTTTGGTTAGAAAGGAAGTAAAGCTTGATGATTCATTAGGCTAGCAAATATACTACATTTTATGATGTTTGGAAGGGGAGAATTAACAAGGATTCTTTGCATTATCAAAGTATTGTCAGGCTCCTGAACCTTCTCTTGGATCCATCTGTGCACTTATTATAAAATCTAGTTTTATCAAAGAAACCTGTTAAGTCAGATTTCCATGAATGCTCCTCAATATCTGATCACCTTGGTTTCCTTGTCTCCCACCATCCCCTAGATGATGTCTGATCACCCTGGCCTGTAAGAACTGTTAGGTAGGTTTAGTCAAATCCTCCCTTGCTCCTGATGTTTCCTCTTATTAACTTTCCATTCATTAATCTCAACCTACCCATTCTGCTGGTGGCTATAGATTCCCACTTTCTCTTGCTTTATTTGGAGTTGAGCCCAATTTTTCTCTCTCATTGCAAAATCCCAGTGCAATGCAATGGTCCCTGTATCAAACACAGTGAATCAAAACAAAGTTTTTCTTACCATGCTTGCAAAAGTACCATTGAATAATTTTTGGGGAGGGGAGGGACAGGGTTGCTTTAGGGAAGAAGGCTGATAAAAATTATAGGAAAGCTGAAATATTTTCCCATTCAAAGAAATAAAGTGCTGAAGTCCAAACTCCTGAAGAATGCATTAGAATCACTGCTTGCTGTGGTCTTTTCACACACTTGTATTTCTCACACATCTCTCCATGAACCATTTTGAGGTACCATCTTCCTCAAGAGAGCAATTTTCATTTTGGACTAAATTCCTTCAGAAAGTCATATTTTCCCTAACACTGTAATCTTCCTGAATAGAATTTCTTTCACCTAGAAAGACTAATTACAATCTATCACTCCCTCTCTTTCATATGGTTAATAGATTTGTACTTAAGGTCCCAATTTTGTTATGGATTTCTTGTATAAACTCACTAGGTTGAGTACCCCTCCAGTTAATAAAATCATATGTTTCTTTTTCTTTCTTGCATCATTTGGAACATCTAGTACAACTACAAATATCCCACTGGACTATGAGTTTCGGAAAGAAAGAAGTCATGGTTTTTTAAACCTTTTAATATTTGGACGGAACCCAATGGAGTTATAGCTAAGAAATGTCTCTTATCTTTTTTTCCTATCAAGTTAGTACCTTAAAACTTTCTGATCTATTGCACAATTTAGATGGAATCTTTTCTATATATTTCAGTTGTGAGAACATGTCTTACTTTAGTAATTAACTCCTTTTGCTACTAAAAAGTCTAGCCAGTTTAATTTAAAACTTCATTTTCTCACACTACAAGAAGTTTCTCCCCACCTGTCAGTGCAGCTCTGTCCTTGGTTTGGGGACTAAATGGAGAATACAGTCCCCACTTTCTTCTTTTTTTCCCTACTTCTTATCTCTATTTTTGGGTCTCATGTTTTCCCTCAGTGTATTCAGAGAAAACACAGAAAAAATATATTTTGTGTGTGATTGGCTTTGTTATCATCTGCACATTCTATGTGGAGGTCCTGAGCTTGTGCTTCATTTATTTCTCTTACCCCTATCCTGTGGACCTACACAATAAGTGGCATCAGATGCTTTACTTACAAATAATTTCCAAATTCTAGAGATGAATGCCAATCTCTCTTAAGAGTAACCTCAACATGATCTAGCTTAGTAACCTCATTGATGTCTTAATTTATCTCTACTATTTAAGAAGCATCTGGAGATAGAGTGGGTAGCATGTTTCTGTAGCTCTCCTCATTTGAAATTAAGTTTCAGTTGGTAGAAAAAAGAGAGAAAAATCTCTATTTCACCTAAGCTGACTATTCATGGCCTCAGTGAGTCAGGCCAAGTCTTCTCTTATACACTGGGGATGTGAGTGAACTGTGTGTCTCCTACTTTAGTTAAGTCCAACTAGGATGTAAGTAGAATCTCTGTAATGTGAAGAATCTTATTTCCTATTATTTTCAGTTTTCAGACATCAATCAAATTCTCCAGGCATCAGAAAATATCTTATTTAAACACAAAAGTGAAATATGGTACAGAGCTAATATTATAGATTCTGGAGCCCATTAACTGTTCAAAATGTAGTTCGATCATTTATCAGCCATGTGCCCTTGGGCAAATCAGTTAACTTTTCTGTACCTTACTTTGCTTATCAGTAAGGATAATAATATGATGCTTTAGTTAGTATAAGGATAACAGTAATGATGCTTTAGTTAGCTTTTTTTTGTCACTGTGACCAAAACACCCTACAAAACAATTTAGAGGAGATTTGGGGCTTATAGTTTCAGTGGTCTCAGTCCATAGACAGCCAAATCCATTGCTCTGGTCCCAGATGAAACGTGAAACATAACTTCATTGGGGAAATGAGGCATGAAGGAAAGAAGTTGCTTCCCCATGGCAGCAAGGAAGGGGAGAGAGAGAGAGAGAAGTTGGGGGGAACAATCTCTCCAGGGCATTTGCCAGTGACCTAACCCCTACACCCACCCCCACATGCCTGCACTTCCCACCCAATCAATCCATTCAAACTAGGATGAATTGGATTATGTTACAGCTCTCATAATGCCTCTGATTATTTCTGCATTAACAGGAGCTTTTGAGTGACACCTCATATCCAAGCCATAACAAATAGTAATCTCATAAAATGAAAAATAATCTTGTAAATTCATTGTGATGATTTAGTGAATTGCAATATGTAATGGACATGAAGCAGTGTTCTCTATGAGCTATTTGCATTATCATTCTCATTTACCATTTACATTGCCGGTCCCATTTTCCCAGTTTACAGCAGGCCCTTGGTAAGTATTTATTGACTGAATGTCTTGAGTAGTGTGTGTAAAATACACTTAGTAAAATGATGGCAATGGTTCAAACCAAATGTATTTTAGAAGTTAGATAAACATGGTCAAACCAAATTGATTCTAGAGCATGATTTGTGTTATTAGGAAGTACGAAATAATACCGAGGTTTAAAGTTATATATACCAATTTTCATCTAAATCAAAACACTCCAAGAATTTCTGGGTTTCACATAAGAAATTTGAGCCAAATATAATTAGGGTTTTTTGGAAAATGGGTAAGGACATAAGAAAGGGTAAAAGTACAAATAGGCACACACATACACACACAGTTGGTTCATGAGTGTTAAGATGTGTAGAAATTAATGAAAAAATTGATTTTATCATTAGCTGTCCCCAGAAACGGGTGTTAACATTCTAAAACATTTTCATTTTCCATAAAAAATGAAGTTGTAGTTTAGTCCTGACAATTCACTCACCCTGGAACCTCGTTCTAATGAGACACTTCATTCTTTATTTTGATTAGTGAGAGTTCAGGCTCTTTTGGTTGCTAAATATTTTTTATGTTTCTTTTTTATTATAGAGACATATATGTATTAGATATTAGATCACATTCACGTTATTAGTATGAGAAATATTAATATTGCTATCAAGTAAATAAGAAATGTCTCTTTATTGTAACATTCTACTTGACAAAATTTTAGAGATTTAAAAATTATCCAATGTAAATCTAACTATATGAGTTTTTAAAATTTCTTTTAGGGCCTATAAAACTTAACTTCATATTTATTTACATAAATGAATATAAATTTACGCATTTTTCCATTTAATTAGAACTTTATGAGGTAATGTTTTAGAAAGTAGAAAATTACAAGTATATTTAATCTCATTTCAAAATCAATTTGATTAGAAAGTATAAATTTTCATTTTTAATAGAAAATTTTAAACTCATATTGTATAGAGATTAATTACTAAGTAAAACACAAACTGAGAATAATGATGTGTAGACTACATTTAATTGGTTTCCTCTTTAAAACATAATTAGCATTCCATAGATAACATGAGTAATACCAACAAGAGTTGCTTTAACAACATTACAGCTTAGAACTGCAAGGCTGTCAGTTCATGGAAGAGTTGTCTTTAACAAACATGTGCACAGTTCTCTTTTAATTGTATTTTATTCTATTTTTAGTCTTGCTAAAATGCTAAAATGGAGCATTATTATTTTATCATCAGATAAAATATTTTAGAGCAACAATTTATACAAAATTGAATCAAAATGATTTTGCTTTTTCTTTGATAATCCTTCATAACATTATAATAATTTGAGACAGAATTTTACATAAATTATAGAGATCTCACAGAGAAAGAAAATTCTATAATTACAGAAATTCAACTGAGGTTAAAATATGAAGTAAGAAAGTTCATTAACCAATCCACATCTGAAATAACTGTTGCATTTACCAAAAAGTTACTGGATAGAACTGAATAGACAAAAGCTGCAAATGTCTCTGAGGGGGCCATGACAGGTAGATCGTCTAAGAAGCTATTCATATTATCTAAACCAGACATATAATTAAGCACTTGGCCCTTTTTTGACATATCACAATTTTCACAGTTTTAAAAGGAAACACTTCTATCTAGAGTTAGACTCTAATAACCCCCAAATCTAGGAAATCACTCTGGTCAATCTTCACTGGTCTATGCTATGATTTTGGTTATTTTATGATGCTATTCCTGACTATGGTACAGTAAAAAAATTTTCTTTAGGGTACTATGATCAAAGTGATTTTAAATCTATTTTAAAAGCAAAATAAAGTTTAAAGTTTAGTGAAATATATGAACAAATTTAAAGGATACAAAATTTTTAAACTATTAGAGGAAATATAGCAAAAAATTTTAGTTTCAAATATCTAACATTAGTCTGCCTGTACCCTGGTATAAATATTGCCAACATCTTAGCATAATACTAATTATAGGATGAATTTCAACTATATAGCAATATACTGTGGTAGGAAAGAATAAAACTAGGGATAGGAGTCAGAGAATAGTAAACAAGCCTCTATGAAAATGTGCATCATATTTGAGCAAAGTTTTACAGGACAAAGTTCATAGAGCTAAAAAAGCAACTGCATTATTTCGTAAAGTTTGAAAAAATGTGCAGTTATCCCATAGAATACTATGCTATAGTTGTCTAGACGGGAAATAGCAAACTCACGAACTAAATGTTGACCCTTCATTAAATGATAAATTTTAGAGGGAAGTTCACAAATCATATCTTTGGGAGTTTACAAGTGTACACATGCGTTTGGGCAAAGTTAGAGTCAAAATATTTTATTGATTAACCAAAATGTCTACTTAAAGAATAAGAGAATAAAAAATGAACCTAACACTGCTACAAACAAAATACTTTGGTTTGTGGGGTTGTAGAACATTATAATAATATAGTGAATATTTACCAAGTAAAACAAAATAAACAATAACCATTACCTTTGAAAGAAAGAAACAAAAAAAAATCATTTACCAACTTGAAATAAGCTAAATAATTTTGTAGCTGCTGTATTTAGTAAAACAGTAGTTCAGATCTAACTTTTTATTATCTCTTGCCATAGATAAGTCACCTACACTCCAAGACACTTTTTTGGTATCTTTAAATTGATTGTTAAGTGGTATAATGTTTATGAAGTCTCTTTTTTAAATGCTATGCTTGATTTCAGTGTAAGAGACTGGTCTTATTTGGAAATGTATTTAATTAGAATACGGTCTGTAAGAAGATACCCTCTGGACCCTTGCTAATCAAGTGTGGCCGACAAACCAGTAGCATCAGCATCACCCAAAAGCTGGTCAGAAAGGCAGAATCTCAGGTCATAAACCAGAATGTGCATTTTAACAAGATTTCCAGGTGATTCATATGTGCATTACTTTTTAAGAAGCATTATTTTAATATATTCATGATATTATTCATGGATACTTTTTAAATCAGTCATTTTTCTTGAAGGAAGTATTTTAAGTAATGTCCTTTATCTGTTGAGAGATCTTTAAATTAAGATATTTAGCAGAGGGCTGGGATTTTAGCTCAGCAGTAGAGCACTTGCCTCGCATGTGTCAGGCCCTGAGTTGGATCCTCAGCACCACATACAAAGAAATAAAATAAAGACATTGTGTCCATCTACAATTAAAAAAAAAAGATATTTAGCAGAGGCACGCTTGTATATAGTTAGTTCTCTTTGTTTTCTATAACAAAATTACTGATATTGAGTACTTTATAAAGAAAAAAGTTTTATTTAGTACACAGTTTTGGAGTCAAAAGCCTAAGATTAAATTTGTTTCACCTCTTATGAGTGTCTCATGGTGATGTCATCACAGTAATAGGGGCATCAATGAGACTAATAATGTGGCAAGACAGGAATCTAAAGAGCAATTCAAGAGTTAGGCTACACATTTATAACAACTTACATTGGTGAATCCAACATGAACTATGCAATCCCTTCTGAGAGCAGCACTATCAATAACCTAACTGCCTCCCACTAGGCTCCACCTCTTAAATGTTCCACCACCTCCAATATCACTATGCAGTAAACCAAGCATCCTGCCCATGAATCCTCGGGGGAAAAACCACATTCAAATCATAACACCATTTAAAATTAGTTATGTCAAGCATTAGCACCACACACAGAACTTTTTTCTGAGCACTGGAATAGTGATATCTATTCGTTAGCACCAAGCCATAGAAAGGCTAAATATGTGATGAGAAAAGTACAGAAAAACAAGCATGATACAGAACGAGGCAACATACATACTAACAATAAAAATTTTATACTTTTTCCAAATAAGCTGTGCAGAAAATCAAGATAGATCTACAAAGAAAAAAACTTAAAAAAGTAAAAATAAAACAAAGCATTCTATAAGCACAAAGCCATCAAATGAGACAAAGATTCAAAATGACTATTTTTAACTTAAAGCTAGTTTAAAACAGAGAAGATTCTTATGTTATAATTAGGTGAAAATTGTATGTTTTAGTTTCTAGAAGAAAATATTCTGAAAAAGAAAAAGGACAAAATTCTCACCTCTTAGAGGCATTTTAGTAAAATTCTTTTTCTAAAATTATGATTTGATTTCACTGGGAGATAATATTGTTTTTAATCATTTCCTAAGAGTTTACTATGATTCCAGACATTGCTAGATTGTTTCTTATTGTGAAGTGTTTGCTGTTCAAACTTATTTTCCCCTCTTAGATTGATTAATCTCCTTTGCCAGGTAAACTCCTTTTGCTATAAGTAATAAATCATTATACTAGGATGAATAAAATAAACTTTGGACTTTTTTTCTTTTCTTCTTCCACCTCATCCTATTCTCCCTTTTTGCCTTTCCTTGCTTTCTTTTATTTTTACAGGCAAATTAAGAAATAATAATAAGTGACTCTGAAGAAATAAAAGCTGGTCTCTAAATTATCAAATAGAATTGAAAAAAGAGCCTTGGAGAGATTTATTGTACTTTTTGATACAACAGGCAGATTTTCCTTAATAGAATAAATATTTGAGGAAAAAATAGAGAATTCATTAGCAAATAAATTAAATGGAAAAATTTAGGTATGGTTAAAAGTTCAAGAGACAGTAAAGTGTTAAATTATTTTTTATATGCTCACTTCTGACATCAATATCTTTGGCAATAATTAAAGGAAAAAATAAAGAGAAAAGTAAAGGATACATTTGACTCTGCTTTACTGTCATTGATCTCATCCTCAACCAAATTTGCTTTTGCCTTTGCTACTAAGATTATTTCCTTGTACTGAAACTGCTTCCTCCTGTGACTATATAAGCTGTTGCAAATTCCAATATGTCATTCCCTACCAATTCATACCTACAAATTGTTAGGAAATTAGACTACAAAGTAAACACAAGGGTATTTTTCTAATAGAGTACGACATTACAAGTGAAAATCAGAGACAATGTAAGTAATTTCTTAGTTTGCTAGATTGTTGAAAATAACATTCGCTCATATTAGTAATAAAATATAATTTCTCTGTACATGGTTTTGATTTGTATTCAGCCTGCTTTTAGACTGTTGACCACAGCATTTAAACAAAACCTCTGCTTAGTGTAGGAATTATTTAAAATAATTGTAATATATTTTGTTATGATAAATACATTCTAGCTCATAACAATATCGAGATAATAGTGTAGCATTTAATATAAGCCCTCAGCAAGGAAAGAGATCAAATAACCAAAGTTTAAATAAAGACTGGATTAGCACTATTCTCAGTTTTCAAAGTCACTAAAATAGCAATAGCTATTTTAAAAGAAGAAAATCAAATCATATTCCTAAATATAAATTCAACAAGCACTTCATGAAAAATTCCATGATTCATCATGTTTAAGTGTATAAATTGAGGGTTTATGTAGTCAAGCACAAGTGACAAACAGGTTAAACTGAAAAAATAATTTAAGCCAGTCTAATTAAAATTCTTTTGGCAACATGGCTTTTGCATAGTTTCTTCAATAAATCTTTGCTATAGATTTGACAAATGAATTAAAGAATGAATGAATAAGACAAGTCAAACAAAAACATTTATTTGAGAATTCTTTGCTTATCTTAAAGAAACTGAGACAAACCAAAACCATGTATGATACACATCATTTTTTATACATTCTATGTATTTGAAAACTAAATCACAGTGAAGCATGATGAGGTAGTCAGAAATTGAAAATACACATAATAAATTCTAAAAATTTCGTGTGACTTTAAATCACAGATGTGATGTATGTGTAAAAATTTAAAAAGTTTTTTATTACACCACACTTTTATTTAAAAAAAAATTTAAAAGTAATTATAGATGCAATATTTTTATTTGATTTTTAATATCTATATTGTACACTCTGCCTTTTTCCTGTCATCTATTCCTTGTCTCCTTTTCTTTTTTTCATATTGATACAAGAGACCATTGGTAATGGTCTGCATATTTTTCTTTCCAAACTTGTTCATGTAGCTACAAATGAAATAAAATAAAAAATAAATAAATGATTTTGAAACTGTTGCTAATTCTTTATAAGATTCATTACATGGTTTTTATTTGAATTGTTTTAATCATTTAAATATTTTCATAAAAATTTATGATATAATGCAGGCTACATTTCCTGGACAAATATAGAATAGATTCAAAATTTTTTATGAAAAGTGTATTGAACTTTTTAATTTCAACATCAACTTTGCCAAAAGAACCACTGTACTTTAAATTAAAACATATTCGTCCTAGAACTTTAAAAATGACTTAATAGTAAGAGGTTATTATATGAAAAATAGCTATATAAAAAGTGAATTTAAATCATTGTTCTGCAAATTTTGAAATATTTAGAAATCTAATATAAAAAATTCACATGATTAGTTTCATTATTTAATGTCACAAACCTTGCAGATTATATACATTGCTTCCAGATTACCATTTTATGAAATACTTCTTAAAAACTTACCAGTTCATGAGTAGAATTTTTGGAAAATGTAGAAAATGATATTGGATTACATTGTAATAATATGAAAATTATCCAAAAAATAATTGTGTGAAAAGAAATCATAATTTATACACATAAACACACACACCCACACACAAACACACAGACACATGAACACATATAAAATTTTTTCAATTGATGTATTATGTGGCAACATAAACCAGCCCCATCAGAATCCTAAGAAGGTGTGTACCAAGCCTTGGACTGTGTATTTACTCTGAAGAAATAGTTACACTGTCCTCTGATTCTATTTTTCATCAACTAGAAAAATAAGTAAAATCACCAAAAGATGTGGCATTAAATACTTTCTAAAGAGTACTCATATAAGTTTGGTATTTATAATATTTTAATAGTTTAAAAGTAAACTTTGTTAAGGTTAGGTGGGTTTTAGGCAGCCAAAGGGAAGGAAGCAGTTCATAAGTAGTTCCACATGCGCAAAAGACCAACCAATCAGATGCTGACACGTAATCAGTAATGGCGGCTCCTAACAATCAGCAGACCTCTCCTGACCAATTTTGGAAGGACACAGATCTCAGCAGGATCCCCTGACCAACCCCTGGGGGGGACATGGGACTCCAAAAACCTCCTTTTCCTGCCCCAAGCCCTCCCCTTCCTGCCCTAAGCCCATAAAATTTCTATATCACTGAGCATGTGTACGATTCTCCCAGACCCCCTCTGTGTGGACTGAGGAATCTCGCCTGGGAGCTACATTGATAAAGCCTTGCTTAGCGGTTTGAATGTGCCTCCTTTTGGTCATCTGGCCTTACAGGTAAGTTTTAGATGGAAAACAAATCCATTAACTCCACGGTATCCACCATCTAACTCATCATTCTTAATGCTATTATTTTGTTAACCTAAACTCTCTGGATTACACAAGAGTTGCTTTGGAGCCATTACATGGTTCATTGTGTTGAAATTTGCATCAAAACTGACTGATAGGCTGCCATGGTAGTATATGCCTATTATCCCAATGGCTCGGGAGGCTGAGGAAAGAAGATTGACAGTTCATAGCCAGCTTCAGCAAAAAGTGAGGTGCAAAGTAATTCAGTAAGATCCTGTCTCTAAATAAAATACAAAAAAAAAAAAATAGGTGGGGATATGGCTCAGTGGTTGAGTGTCCCTGAGTCAATCCCTGATACATTCCACCCAACACACTATTTTTAAGAGTAATAGGGTAAGATAATATAATATTATTGTCCTTTATAAAATGATGTTAACCTTTTACAGAAACATGGCACCACACCTATCTCAGCTTTTAAAAGACTTCTTTTTGTAATATACTTTGTAATTATAATAACTGAATCTTACTGAAAAGTTTTTACTATATCCAATGATATCATAAGGTCACTTCATGAATATTTAAGAGTGTGGATACATATTTTAAGTAAAAATTTCCCACTTCATCCAATAAAAAATTAAGATGTCTCTGCATTGTTAGTTAACATCTTATATTTTCCACATTGAATAAAATCTCTTCCCTAAATATATTTGTTTTTCCCCATAAGATTTTTGGCATATTCTGTTCCGCTAGCAGCAGAAATTTTGAAGCCACCTATTCCATTCTTGTTTCTGGAAGTGAACTCCAGTTAAGTTTCTACTCTTAATCCAGAAAGTTAGAAGAGTTAAAAGAGAATTATCAGAAGCAAACATTGAAAACACACCAGCAGTGCAATTTTAAAACAAACATAGAAAGCCTTTATTGAATTTTTATATTCTCCCCTGAATATACATACAAATTTGTGATGCCGTTTGGTTGGTTACCCTCTTTCTTTTTTTTTTTTTTTGGTATGTGAGTTTCCTACCTCAAACCAAAAATGTGCGGCTTCTCTTTAGGAATAATTAAATAGAAGGGGGAAACTGACCATTCTTAGTTTGTCATTGTAATCATGCATTGTTTTCTCATCTTTTCAGTAAATGTGTCAGCACTAGCTGAAGTGCAAAGGGCGGCAGATATGGGGCACTGCATATTTGTCTTTGCACATTTGTCTTTGAGAAAAGAAGGCAGCTGACAAATAATTTTGGCAAATTGAATTATAAATGCTTCAACCCTACCAAGTTAGTTAATAAGAAAAAGGACAAATTTCAATGTGACATGGTGAAGGAACCCTTTTTATGATATAATAAATTAGTAAATAAACAGTACCTAACTAATTATTGACAACTAAATGTTGCTATTTTCCAGAATTTCCCTCAGGGCACAAGGCTCACTGTGAGACCAATTCTAGTCTGGGGTCTATGATGTTCTGGTTACCAAAACTAAGTCCCCACCTTCACTCACCCATCCTCTCCATACACAGATACTAAGGTCAATAGGGATAACAAATACAAAATAGATGGTGCAGGGATCTAGGTAGGTCACTTCTTGATCTGGCTTTCTCTCTCTTCTTTCATCTTTTTTTGTTTTTTTATTTTTTTGGGAGGGTAGTTTTGGGGGTTTTATTTATTTAGTTATTTATTTTAGTAGACATAAGAACAAATAGCCCATTCTGATTAGGAAAAAAAAAACTCATATATATATATATATATATGCATGTAATATAATACATATTAGAGTCATATATATATATATATCTTAAATAATATACTTGTATATACTTTAAAAGATTTCTAAATGCTCATTTGTCAGAATTATTTAATGTCTTCAGAGATCATTAAGCAAAGTTCATGTACATCCCTCAGGTTTTAAAAAGAAAAAAAGAATAGGAAAAAAAAAGAAAGTAAAGAAAAATGAATTGTTCACTAGCAAAGACTGATGAAGGTTAAAATTTGATCCAGAGCTGGACATGGTGTTTGAGATCAAAGTCTTCAATAATTCTTTTTGGAGGGAAGTACCTAGAGGCTATTTTATTTGACTGAATTAACTTTGATGTACTCTGCTAACTAAAAACCATTATTCTCCTTTCCTTTTACTAAAATAATCAATACCATAAACTCCTGGTTCACGTATTTCAGGAGATCAAGAATTCCCTATGGTTTAAAAATAAGTATGAATAGTTTTTTTTTTTTTTAAATGATTCACTACTTGAAAGTGTATATACATCTTTCAAGTTAGGTACAATAAACAAACATAGGTATAATTTGAGTAAGAGTAGTCTTAGGAATACAGAATTTGATGTGCTTGGAAACTCCATAACCATGGGCTATAATGAAAGAGTAACTAAAAGTATTATATTAATATAATAAGACAGTTGAAAGATGTATCCTGAACAAAATATTTCTATTAGTTTTCCTCAGATTATAAAACTTTATGTACTGTTAAACATATTATCCATAACTAGCCATTTTCCTCCATGAAAAAAGCATTGGTAAAACTTATTTTTTAACTTACATAAATTAATTGTAAAATATTAACAGCTTTTTTACATATAAGTATTTAACATTTGCTAGTTTTAATTATCTCAGTGAAACTATAAGAGATTTCCTTTTTATTACTTAAACTGAGATTCAGAGAGTACACCTTGCAGGGGTTGCTTAATTAAAACATGATAGAACAAGAGGTCTAATTGTACCTTTGTGGACAAAAAGTCTCTCAATCCATGCTGCTTGTAAGGAACCAGATGTTTCAGTGAATGTGTTTGGAACCCAGGGAAAATAAATATATAGGTAAATAAATAAATAAATAAATAAGCACTACGTTTTGTCATTTAAATACCACAGGCACAAAATTATGAAGCAGCCACTGAAATAAGAGTCTTAAAGAGAGAAATGCTAGTAATTACACACCATGTCTAATCATTAAAAATATTTTAGGAACTTCTTAGGAGCTGAAATATGCTTAAATCCTTGCTGGGAATATGTAACCGTAGGACACAAAATGCAATACAGACTGCCTGGTTAACATAGAGCTTCACCTCTATGAAATTCTTCTTTTCAAATAAACTTTCTCCAAATGGTACATGTCCAGAGCAGTTGCTTTCTACTGAAAAGCATCAGTACATGCACATTTGTGTTGACCAAGGGACTCAGTGTTCAAGAATACTCAGTCTGGCAATTTCCTAAGTCAAATGGACAAAGCATAAAAGAAGAAGAAAAATTGGGTTATCATGCAAAGGATCTTGTTAATGCACACCATATTAATCTCCCTTCAAATCTTCATAAAAAATTTCTTTTCTAAAGCTTCATTCCTGAGGTATATGATATGGAACGTGTACCACTTAATTTTAGCATGTATCTGAGGCAATAATTCTCAATATGTGTCCTGAAAGTCCCCAAGACATTGTAGGGAGTCTACCATGTCAATATTGTTTTTATGATAATACAAAGACACTATTTTCCTTTCACCTTGGTTTGACATTAGCATAAATGGAGGAAATGTTCTGGTGCATAAAACTGCGGGTGCCTTAGATGAAGCAACAGAGTGGCACCAAACTGTACTACTAACAGTTATGGTGCTCTTCACAGTCATGCACTTTGAGAATAAATAAATGCTTTTTTCTCCTACAAATGGCCCTAATGAAGGTGTAAAATTGTTGATTTTTTTAAATCTCAAAGTTGGAGGGCATACCTTTTTTTATATGCTCTCTGACAAAATGAGAAGTTCACATAAAGCTCTTCTTTTGTATACCAAAATATGGTTGTTGAAATGGAAATAAACTATGGGATCAGTTGATATATAAACTAAATTTCATGAATACAATTTTTTATTAAAGGAAAAAATGATCGTTAATCATACTTAAGTATCTGGCAGACATTTTTTGGAACACGACCAAGGGAACTTGTCTCTTCAAAGTAAAAATGACACTGTTATCAATGATAAAATTAAAACTTACTGGAGAAAATTACAGTTTTGAAAAGTCTGTGTCTTCTTATTTTGTTATCCAGTACATATAGATTTTTCTGATAAAGTTGATCACAATATTAATGTGTTTTTTTAATGTTAGATAATTGTTGTGGCCTAAGTTATGTCCCTCCAAAATCCATAGTTTGAAGTTCTAATCCCAGTGCAATATAACTGCATTTAGAGATGGGGTCTTTAAAGAGTTAATTAAAGCTAATGAAGCCATTACGATGAACTTTAATCCAATATGCCTGGTACTTGTATGAGAAGACTAGGACACAGACAGACAAAGACAAAGGATCATGTGAAGATGAAGGGAGAAAACAGTTAAAAGACAAACAGGAGAGGCCTTGAGACTGCTTACATCTTCATCTCAGACTTCTAGCCTCCTAAAATGTGAGAAAACAAAATTCTATTGTTTAATTCACCCTGGTGTTACTGTTTTATCCAGCCCTAGCAAATTACTACAATAAGGAAATATGTCAATATTTGGAAGACTTGAAAATCTCTGTGAATCAATTTTTTTCTAATGAATCCCAATAAAATTGTAAGATAGTCAACTGGATTTTAAAGTAACAGGGTATGAAATGTTTATAGATACTCTTTAGTTTCTTCATTATTGTTAAGGTTTGGATGTGAGGTGCCCCAAAAAGCTCATGTATGAGACAATGCAAGAAGGTTCAGAGGAGAAATAATTGGGTTATAACTTTAACCCAGTGAAATAATATTTGATAGGATTAACTGTAGCTGGAGGCAGGTGGGGTGTGGCTGGAGGAAGTGTCTCATTGGGAGCGTGGCTATAGGGTATATATTTGTATCTTGAGAGTGGAATCTCTTTCCTTTTGCTCTCTGATCATCATTTAAGCAGCTTCCCCCTGCCACACTCTTCCTCCATGATAGCCTGCTTCACCTTGAGCCCCAGGAATGGAGCTTGCTCTCAGTGGATTGAAACCTCTGAAACTATGAGCCCCCAAATGAACTTTTGCTCCACTAAAATTGTTCTGGTTGGAGCTATTAGTCACAGCAGCAAAAAATCTGACTAAAACAACTGTCATGCAATCAAACATTAGCTCTATGTGCAACTAATATTTTAAAAAACTAAAATTTGTGTTCTGTGTAGTATCAGAAGAGAATATTCATGATTATCTAAAAGATTTTTAAAATATCTCATTCTTATACAACTATGCATGTATGTGAAGCCAGATTTTTTCATTGCATTCAATAAATGTGTGTTTGCAATCCATGTCTTCAAAATGCCCGTTTGTTTCCTGCTTTTGGTAAGAAGAGGAAAGCAATTACCCTGGAGATGAAACTCAAAGTAATTGCTCAGCATGAGGGTGATATCCATCCCACATAAATTAGGGAATTTTTTAATGGACTAGCTTGATCATATCAAAGGGTAAGAAGTAAATCAGTGCTGGAGTGAAATGTCAGCATCAGTTAAAATCTCTATTATTCCAAGAGCTTGGCTGATTGATACATGAGAAAATTCCTTGTCATGTGGATGGAAGACCAGATACAGAAGTATATTCCTCTTAGCCTATTGATGATCTGGGCTAAGGCAAAAAGGGTTTTGATATACTAAAATAGCTACCTGATAGCCTACATATATGCAAATGTTCATAGCAAGTCAAAAAGGGTTTCAGCCCTTCAAAAACATTATAATTTTCTTCATGTGAAGGTCAGTGATGGGGCAGCAAGTGTTAATGCTGAATGTATCAAAACTTTTAAGGAAGAGCTTCATAGCACAATTGTGGGTGAGAAGTATTTTCAGAATAAATATTAAAAGGCTAAAACAATTTTTCTGGAAGAATATGCTTCAGTATAGTACATTCACAAATAGTCCAAGACAATGCCAGAATTCAAGGCAGTCGAAGTTTGTATAACTGCTGCTTTGGGATAGAATGTTACAGAGTTCAAATTAAAGCCTTTTTTAGCCTACCACTCAGAGAACTTGAGTATTCAAGAATGAGCTGGCATACACTACCCATTTGTCATCTCTATAACAAGAAAACCTGGATGACATCAGTATTGTTTGAAGACTGGTTTGTACTGTTTTATTTCACAGTGAATGAAGTAGTGTAAGTAAAACAATATCCCATTCAAGGTACTTTTGAACTTAGACAAAGCTCCAGGGCATCCACAATGTATTGGCTAAATGAGGCCTAATGTAACAGTTGTATATTGCCTTCAAATACAACCACACTCATCCAATCAATGGGCCAAGGCACAATAGCTGCATTCAAATCCTAGTGCTTAAACCAAATGTTTGTACCAACCATTGAAGCAATGAAATCTAGCTGAAGACTTTATGCATCCCCAACTCTTCATGTGTGAAGAGTTTTGGAAAAGACGGTCTAAATGGTATTCAGGACATCCCTGAAGAATAGGAAGAAGCCACATAGCAAAGCATGCATGGCATTTCAGAGAAAATTCTGAAGACATATAAGAACACATGCAAAGGCTTTAATGAAAATTTTGCTGTTGATGAAATAGTAACAACATATCAGTTCTTGGGAAATGGCCAAAATCAGATATTGATAAGGAGAAAATACTCATTAACTTGTTAGAATTGAGGGTGCAGAGCTTTCCAATGAGCTCCTGATTGAACAGGAGGAAGAAAAAGTAAAAATGAAACAGAGATAAAAAGAAGTTATGTCATGAAAGTTTACAACCAAGAAACTGGCATAGGTATTTTCTACTATTAGCCGTGATGTACTGATGTTAGAAGAAATGGAATCCATCATGAAGGATTCAATAGAGCCCACGGGCAAAAATGGGAGGTTCTTGTGGGCTATAGAGAAATATATAATGAAAGGGAGAAAAAACTCTATGGTCAAAACTTAGTATCTTCTTGAAGAACACTATGCCTACTAAACGGTCAATGAAGATCAATGCCCGGTGACTTCAACAGCTATTGTACTTCACCAAAAGAGAAAGTGATGACTCTCACAGTGGAATCCTCATCATCCAGCAATTAATTTTAGTTCATGCTTCAAACATTCTTCATACCCAGTGTGCTTTCAACTGAATATGTGAATGGTGACTCCCATACAACCACTCTGCTTTTCACTTTCAGTTAAGTATTTTAAGAATTATGTAAGATATTCAACATTTGATTATAAAATAAGCTTTGCATTAGATGACTTAGCCAACTTTAGGCTAATAGAACTGCTCTGAGCATGTTTCAGGTAGACTAGACTAAGCTATGATGTTAGTAGTTTAGGTATAATAAATGCACTTTTTACTTATAATATTTTCAGCTTATGATGAGTATATCAGAACATAATCAAATAATAAGTTAAGGATCATCTGCAGATAGTGCCACATATATGCATAATTGATAGATTTTTCTCAAGATTATCCAGGTAGCATTAGGATTATAGGAATTTTATTTGGGAGTACTTCTTAACAAAATGAAAATACAGTTATTAAGGAGATAAAAGGCTATCCATATGTGTCTCAAAAATTAATTTTAACCATTATTATTTACATTTTTATCTCCTACCTCCTGTTTTCTGTTTAATTTTCAACAGAAGATTAACTATATTGTGAAGTGACATTGTATCAATTTGATCAAAGGTAAAATCAAAATATCCAAATGTAATTAATGAATTCTAGAAAGTTGTTTATTAAAATTATGTCACAAACACATTTACTCAGTACATAATATCATTTAAATCTTCTGAAATTATTAGTGTTCAATTTGTTCCTCAAATTTTCGTAGTGTACAAACAGTATTTTTTTGCTGGAAACTCATGACTTTACTTTTTTTCCTATACACTAAGTGCTCCCAAAATAAAATATAGTATCCCAGAAAAAGTTTTATTCTATTAAAATATATTGCTGATTTAAATTGTATTTCCAAATTTTTTTAATCTAGGAAGACTTTCAAAATAATTTTTAAATATATTAATAGTAAAATTTTTTTGAATGTCTAAATATTAAAATTCACTATAAAGAAATACTAATCTCTATGCTACAAAGCTCTGCAAAACAATATGCTGGTTTCCCAAAACAATTATAAAATTGTTAAATAATTTTGTTAGAAAACCATATCATGAGATTTAAGACACTAAACTGTGATGGTGAACCAACATTTATAAAACCATTGCTTTTTTGTAAAGGATAAAGAAAAGAGAATATGAGAGTAGACAAGAGGATAAAATGTGTTTGTAACAAAACACATTTATGAAACCCTCTTTATGTATGAAATCCAATTTTTATATTTAAATAACAATGTACTTTTTTCTTGTTTTTCTGTCATGCTTTCTCTGTGTGTGTGTGTGCGTGTGTGTGTGTGTGTGTGTGTCTGGTGATTGAACTCAGGGCTTCATGCACCCTAGACAAGTGGTGATGTACCAGTGAGCTATATCCCCACCCCTAAATCTTTCTTTCCATTTGCACTCTTTCATCATAAATATTAAGATCATGTACGTAAGTTATTTTCTGGTTTCTTATATAAATAATGAAACATAATATTTCATATTTCTCATTGGATTTCAGATATGGAAAATGATTTTTGCATACTTATAAATAAAAAATTATTTTCCTAATTTTCTAAAAATTCAGGAAATTTTATCAATCATACTAAAACTGAGATAGCATTTTGCAATAGGAAAGCAGTCATATTTTGAACTATGTTTCAAAAATTTAAAGAGGAAAAAATTCTTGTTTTTCACATTTTTTTTGGTTGATAATCTAAGCATAAATAGATGACTGTTACAGACATTTTATACTTGCATTTGCTACAAATAAAATTGGGAACTATTTCTTTGACAATATATTCTAATATGTTTTAGAATTGCCAAATAATTAAAAAGTTTTAAGATTATATTTTCCATTATAAAAATCATAGCAGCTCACCTAAAAATGGAACTGAACAATTCCAGCTTTCCATACTCTACAGTATATTGTTACAGAGCCATGGACAATCAAAGATGGTTTGCTTTTCCAGATATTTTCTTTCATTCATCAGATCCACAATTTAGAATTTAGAGTTCAGAATATATTGTCTTTTAAGAATCTTTCATCCCAAGTAAGAGAAGAAATTGTATTTTAACATTTTATGCCACCATATATGTAGGAGTAAAACAAACAAACAAAAAAAACCCACAGGCTATTAAGCAGATAATAAATATATGAAATTACTGAATAATTATCTATATCTAAAAAAAATTTTATTCCACCAAATGAATTTTATGCAATTTCAACTTGTTAGTGATGCCAAAATTTTTCTCTTTGGAAACTCACCTATTCTTTGTTTCACAGTGCTGGTAAACCACTAAAACTTAATTCTATAAATTTTAATATGTAGTTTATACTGAAATTTTAATAAATTTCAAGAATACATATTTTTTCTTACACATTAGTCATAAGTCTTCAATAGAATTTATTTGCCATCTGTTTAGATGACTTAATATCAGTTACAAAGAATGTAATTAAATTGACCTCTCACATTTTGTGATCCTCACAATGTTTGAATTGAAATTTTAGCAGCACAATGGCTCTTTGAATGATTTGAATTCTAGCTTTACAATGGCAATTCATGCCATTAATTTAATAATGTCTAGAAATTTGCCTTCATGAACGTATACATTTTAAGAACAATATTCTTCTAATGTTCCCAAGTCTTGCCTTACACTTCATCCCTCCAGAACGTGGAAATTGCATTACTTAGAATTTGAAGTACAAATAATAGTCAGATTATAAAAAATTTTAGTGGCCTGGAAATATAACTGCATATTCATTCAGGGCTAATTTAATAGAAAGACTCACTTAACCTTGAAATGCTGGAGTCCAATTATTAGATACTCTTCCATAGTTTGTTAACGTTCATGGTACACCTGTGAAGTCCATAAAATTGAAGTCAGTTTTTAGGAAATGAAGAAAAGATATAACCCTTGTTCTCAAGGTGCTTACAATTTAGCAAAAACCAGATGATAGAAGAGACCATGAAAATGAATGAGATCATGCTCGGACACAATGTCCCAGTGGGCTTTATGGTTTATAAAATTTCTGGTACATAATAAAGAGGATTATAAAGGAATTAGAAAAGAACTTCTCAGGAGTCTTGCTAATATCCTAGGGTTTTTAAGAAGGTATTTGTAATATTTAGTAAAGTTATTGCTTTTCCATCTACTTACTATAGATAAGAATGCACCTATGTATTTTCTTCTAAATGTCATGGCAAAGATCATTCCTGAAGTTCCTATTACCTTATTTAGAAGAAATCTCATATTGCTATGGATACAGACTTTTTAAATCAGCCAATAGATAAACTATTTATTTGAAATCTGGCCATCTCAATGGATAATGCTAGGAACATAGCTCTACTCTCAAGCCACCATTCCTAATGTGACCTAAACATAGGACTAGTAGTGCATGAATTCTTTTATAAATGAGGTAATAAGAAGGATGTTTCTACAATTGGAAGCAAATGATTACAGATGTAAGGATATATTAAGCCTGGAGGGTGGAGGGTTGGGGATAACATTTTTAGTAGCAGATACCAAGATGCTCAGATAAGAGACAAGATTGAACTACAGAGGTATTATTTCATAACTAAAAGTTAAACAATGTTAAAACCTACAGTTCAGAGTTTTAGCTACTAATAATCAGAAATTTGCACTGAAAAAAAGTTATAGGAAATAAATTCTTACTCTGATTAAAAAGGAATATATGAATTTGAGGGAACTACAATAATGTATTTATATATATCACACATATATGAATATAGGATTTTATTATTTTTTTGAGAGAGGAATGCAATTTTTAGTTGAGAAATATTACACAGAATTTTTCTTTCTCTGTTCTGCTTCCTTGATACTTAAAATGTTTGTTTCATTATTTTAACTTCCCCTTTGGACTGTAAAATCAAATATGTTGATTAAGTCATATTAACCTTTCCATCCTTCTCCTAAGTCAAATAAAATTGAAGAAGAAAAGAGGCAATTGTCAACCACATCTTCCCAACATACTTTTTAAAAGTAAGTTTAAGGAGGAATCCAAGATGTCAGCCTAGACAGAGACTGGGTTCCTAGTCTCTCCATGACCAGGAATTGAAGCAGTGTGAATACTGTTTCTTTGCAAGTTAATAGAGGATCCCTCAACAGCTGCCCCCCACCCACACAGCAATTCCAGCTGCATGCCAGCATGGGTCTCCAGGCCCCAGCATTTGTGCAGAACCCTGGCCACTTGCCTGCACAGAACTGGCTCCCATGCAGGACCCCCAGCTCCAGTGCCCACACACCACACAAAACCTCGGGTCACCCACCTACACAGGACCTCTAGCCCATGTGCCCATGCAGGACACCCAGCTCCCAGGCAGGACCATTGGCAACTGCTCTCGTGTGGACCTCCATCTACCAGCGTGGAGCTTTCCTGTTCTCTTACACCAGGAGACACTGGACAGAATCTGGAGATAGCCTCCTACTTGCATCACTGAACACAACCCGCAATGCTACCATCCGGCCCAACCCGACACCCTATCTCTGAAAGTAGTCTCCTACATTGTGAGACACCTTCATAACCATTTTGGAGCATCCTCAATATGGCAGTCGGCATCTTTAGTTGTGGGACCCCCAGCTTGGGACATGGGCTGGGGCCCAGAAACAGTATTAAGGTACTCATAGTTCCTCAGTTCCCCTCTCTCCCCTACAGCCACTAACTGGCACAGCACTTGCAGCTACATGTTCATGCCATAGCTCGCAAAGCCTGATCCTGATATTCCTGGTACAAAACAGCTCTCTGGGACCTCCAGAGAGAGAAGCTCCTGATTGGAAGTAGAAAGAGAGGGGGTGAGAGAGACACAGTTTAGAGACTAAATGAGAGACTAGGAACTGTGAGGTCTACAGGCAATATAAGGAGGTAAGTCCAGGTGCCCAAATCAAGGAGATCCTTGGAGTGGAGTCTTCCCACAGAGATTCGCAAAGGTTAAACCTCACCTTCAGAAGCTCTGCCTATAAAATCAATACACAGACACTAATAACCGGCACTATCTTGAGGGAGGAAATATGTGTAAACAACAGACAACCCCACCTACTGGTTGAGAAGGGAAGCAATCCTTTTTATTTCCCTTGAGATTTTTTTTTCTATTTTTTTCTTCTTTTTTCTCTTTTCTCTCACTCACTCTTTTCCCACCCTCACATCCCCAACATTTGTGAAACCAAGTATTTTTCATGCATTAGGCTACTGAGGACTGGGATATCTCATTAGTATATTACAGTTGTATTATATAGTCTCATATCACCTATCTTTACATTTTTATTTTTCTTAATTTTTATGTTTCCTTGTTTGCTGTACTCTATTTTCTTCTTACTTCCTTACTTGTCTTCCCCAGATATCTTTCTGTCTTTTCTACTACTAGCTAACTTCTTTTGGATTCTTCTTTCATGCTTTCTAAGACTTAATTACTCTATATCCTCATTTCCTACTTTCCTAACATCTCATTCTACACCCCACCCCCAGTTCTCTCTGGTCCACCACCAGAAACTGTAGACCTTTTTGCAAACAGATAGTATAAATGGTAGATACTAATTGAACTAATAATTTCTGTATATTGTGACAAAGCCATAAATGTCCTATTAGGAGGTATTTGGCTTAAAGCTATATATGGTTTGTATCAGGATCTGTTAATATTGGTCATCCCTTTAAAGAAAAGGTATTAGAACTCTGCAGGGAATCTATAAGCCTACAGGATAAAGACTGTGATACCTCAGATCCACAGTGCTAGAAGGAAAAACACACAAACAATATAAAAAAGAAAAGGGAAAAATGTGTCTCAAACCAAGAGACTACATTATTAGAATCCATGGTCAGCATAGCAGAAAAAATGTCAGAGGAAGATTTCAAGATGTACATAATTAAAATGTTCTGTAAATTAAAGAGTGATATAAGAGAGCAAATGCAGGCAGAAAAAGTTCATTTTTATAAAGAGCTACTTAGGCAAATATAGGAAGCAAAACATTACTTCAACAAAGAGATAGAGATTCTGAAACAGAAACAGAAATCCTCAAAATGAAAGAAACAATAAATCAAATTAAAAATTCAACAGAAAGCATCATCAACAGATTAGATCACTTGGAAGACAGAACTTCAGACAATGAAGACAAAATATTTAATCTTGATAATAGAGTTGACAACATAGTGAAGATGGTAAGAAACATGAGCAGACTATCCAAGAATTATGGGATAACATGAAAAGACCAAATTTAAGAATTGTTGGGATAGAGGAAGGCACAGAATTTCAAAATAAAGGAATGAACAATCTATTCAATAAAATAATATCAGAAAATTTCCCAAACATGAAGAATAAATTGGATAATCAAATACAAGAGGTTTACAGGACATCAAATGTACAAAATCACAACAGATCTACACCAAGACGCATTATAATAAAAATACCTAGTATACAGAATAAATAGAGAATCTTAAAAGCCACAAGAGAAAGATATCAGATTACATATGGGAGAAACTAATTAGGATCTCTACAGACTTCTCAATCCAGACCCTTAAAGCAAGAAGAGCTTGGAATAATATATGCTAAGCTCTGAAAGACAATGGATGCCAATCAAGAATCTTATATCCTGCAAAATTAAGCTTTAGGTTTGATGATGAAATAAAAACCTTCCAAAATAAAAGTTAGAAGAATTCACAGCAAGAAAGCCTGCAGTACAGAACATTCTTGGCAAAATATTCCATGAGGAGGGAATGAAAAACAACAATGAAAACCTGCAAAGGGAAGAACTACACTAAAGGAAAGCAAATCAAAGAAGAAACCTAGTCAAGTTAAAAATTAAAAATAAATCTAAATGTCTGGGAATAAAAATCATGTCTCAATAATAACCCTAAATGTGAATGGCCGAAACTCATCAATTAAAAGACATAGACTGGCAGATTGGATTAAAAAACAATGGGGCATATATGTATGTCAAACAAACTCTTCTCAACTTCAAGAATCAAATAGACCACAACACAATACTGGGTGACTTTAACACACCCCTCTCACAACTGGATAGATCTTCTAAACAAAAACTAAACAAAGAAACCATAGAACTCAATAAAACAATCAATAATCAAGACTTAACAGACATATATAGAATATTTCATCCTTCAACGAGCGAATATAATTTTATTTCAGCAGTACATTGATCCTTCTCCAAAATAGATCATATGCTATGCAACAAAGCTAGTCTTAGCAAATACAAAAAAATAAAGATACTACCCTGCATTCTACTGACCATAATGGAATGAAATTAGAAATTAATGACAGATAAAAAAATAGAAAGCAACTCCAAAACCTGGAGACTCAATAATATACTATTGAATGTTACATGGA
Source organism: Xerus rutilus (assembly GCA_028644305.1). NCBI lineage: Eukaryota > Metazoa > Chordata > Mammalia > Rodentia > Sciuridae > Xerus > Xerus rutilus. The sequence goes on from CM053407.1 coordinate 52,939,636, forward strand.
TAACAGAAGCATCAGGGAGGAGATAAAAAAAATTCTTAGAGGTAAATGAGAACTCAGATACAACATATCAGAATCTCTGAGATACTATGAAGGCAGTGCTAAGAGGAAAGTTCACTGCATTAAGCTCATTCATTAAAAGAAGTAAAAGTCAACAAATCAATGACTCGACACTACATTTCAAAGCCCTTGATAAAGAGGAACAAATCAACACCAAAAGAAGTAGAATACAGGAAATAATTGGAATCAGGGCTGAAATTAATGAAACTGAAACACAAGAAACAATTCAAAAATAGAAAAAACAACATCTGGTTCTTCAAAAAAATAAATAAAATTGACAGGCCCTTAGCCACCCTAATGAAAAGAAGGAGAGAGAAAACCCAAATGACAAAAATTCATGATAAAAAAGAAAATGTCACAACAGACTACTGAAACACAGAGGATAATTAGAAACTATTTTGAAAATTTGTACTGCAGTAAAATAGAAAGTCCTGAAGATACCAGCAAATTTCTAGAGGCATATGACCAGCCTAAACTGAACCAGGGGGACATTCACAACTTAAAAGATCAATTACAAGCAAGGAAATAGAAGATGCCGCCAAAAGCCTACCAACCAAGAAAAACCCAAGACCAGATTCTCAGCCAAGTTCCACAAGACCTACAAAGAAGAACTAACTCCAATACTCCTCAAATTATTCCATGAAATAGAAAAGGAGGGAAACCTTCCAAACTTATTCTATGAGGCTAGGATCACCCTGATATCAAAACCAAACAGAGACACATCAAAAAAGGAAAATTTCAGACCAATATCCCTGATGAACATAGATGCAAAAATACTCAATAAAATTTTGGCAAATCACATAAAAAAACGTATTAAAACAATAGTGCACCATAATCAAGTGGAGGTCATTCCAGGGATACAAGGTTGGTTCAACATACGGAAATCAATAAACATAATCCATCACATCAATAGACTTAAAGATAAGAATTATATGATTTTATCAATTGATGCAGAGAAAGTGTTTGATAAAATACAGCACCCTTTCATACTTAAAACATTAGAAAAACTAGGAGTAGTAGGAACATACCTCCACATTGTAAAAGCCACCTATGCTAAACCCAAGGCCAACATCATCCTAAATGGAGAAACATTGGAAGCATTCCCTCTAAAAATGGGAACAAGACAGGGATGCCCTCTTTCACCACTTCTATTCAACATAGTCCTTGAAAAACTAGCCATGGCAATTAGGCAGATGAAATAAATTAAAGGGTTACTAGGAAAAGAAGAACTCAAACTATCATTATTTGCTGACATAATACTATACCTAGAGGATCCAAAAAATCCACCAGAAAACTTCTAGAATTAATAAATGAATTCAGAAAGTTGCAAGATATAAAAGCAACACCCATAAATCAAATGCATTTCTATACATCAGTGATGTAATTCAATGTGATTACATCAGTGATGAATCCTCTGAAAGGGAAATCAGGAAAACTACTCCATTCAAAATAGCTTCAAAAAATAAAATACTTGGGAATCAATCTAACAAGAGAGGTGAAAGAACTCTACAATGAAAACTGCAGGACACTAGAGGAAATATTAAAGAAGAACTTAGAGAATGGAAAGATCTCCCATGCTCTTGAATAGGCAGAATCAATATTGTCAAAATGGCCATACTACCCAAAGTGCTATACAGATTCAATGTGATTTCATTTAAAATACCAACATCATTCCTTATAGAAATAGAAAAGCTATTATGAAATTCATTTGGAAAAATAAGAGACCAAGAATAGTGAAAGCAATCTTCAGTAAGAAGAGTAAAGCAGGAAACATCACAATACCAGAACTTAAACTATAGTAACAAAGCTATAGTAACAAAAATGGCATGGTATTGGCACAAAATAGACACCTAAACCAATGGTAGAGAATAGAAGATACAGAGACAAGCCCATATAAACACAATTATCTCATACTAGACAAACGTGCCAAAAACATACCCTGGAGAAAAAATAGCCTCTTCAACAAATGGTGCTGGGAAAACTGGAAATCCATATGCAGCAAAATGAAACTAAACCCCTTTCTCTCACCATGCACAAAAATCAACTCAAAGTGGATCAAGGACCTGGGAATCAGACCAGAGACATTGTGCCTAATAGAGGAAAAAGTAGGCCCCAAACTTTCATCACGTTGGCTTAGGCACCAACTTCCTAAACAAGACTCCTAAAGCACACAAAGTAAAATAAAAAAGCAATAAATGAGATGATTCAAACTAAAAACCTTGTTTTCAGCAAAAGATATAATCAATGAGGTAAATGAGATCCTACATTCTGGGAGCAAATTTTTGAACACGTACATCAGATAGAGCACCAATCTCCAGGATTTATAAAGAACACAAAAAACAATACCAAAAAAAAAAAACAAACAACCCAATCAATAAATGGGCCAAGGAGCTGAACAGAAACTTCTCAGAAGATACACAATTGATCAACAAGTATATGAAGAAATGTTCAACATCTCTAGCAATTAGAGAAATGCAATTAAAACTACTCTAAGATTTCATCTTACTCCAGTCAGAATGGCAGGTATCAAGAATGCAAGCAACAATAGGTGCTGGTGAGGATGTGGGGGAAAAGGCACACTCAAACATTGCTGGTGGGACTGCAAATTGGTGCAACCAATCTGGAAAGTAGTATGAAGATTCCTTAGAAAACTTGGAATGAAACCACCACTTGACCCAGCTATCTCACTCCTTGGCCTATACCCTAAAGACTTAAAAACAGCATACTACATTAATGCAGCCACTTCAATGTTTATAGCAGCACAATTCACAATTGCTAAACTGTAGAAGCAACCTAGAAGCCCTTCAATAGATGAATGGATAAAGAAACTGTGGTATATATACACAATGGAATATTACTCAGCAATAAAAGGGAATAAAATTATGACATTTGCAGGTAAATGGATGGAGTCGGAGAACATCATGCTAGGTGAAGTAAGCCAATCCCAAAGAACCAAAGGCTGAATGTTTTCACTGATTAGTGGATGCTGATACATAATCAGGGTGGGGTGGGGAGCATGGGAGAAATGGAGGAACTTTGGGTAGGGCAAAGGGGAGTTAGAGGAAGGGAGGGGGCATGGGAGTAGCAAAGATGGTGGAATGAGATGGACATCACTACCCTAGGTACACGTATGAAAACACAAATAGTGTGACCCTATCTTGTTTACAACCAGAGAAATGGAAAATTGTTCTCCATATGTGTACTTGGCTTGAAATGCATTCTTTTATTTTAAAAAATAATAGCAAATAAATTTTTTAAAGTAAGTTTAAAATGGAAACAGACTTTTAAAGAAAGAAATGGTTTTTATACCATTTACTGTATTTATTGCCTACAATCTGGCAAGAGTACATTGCTTATGAAGTCTCATGTTAGTAAGAAAAGATTGTTTGGGTATATCACCTCTATTTTCTTAAACTGTATTTCACCTAACCCATACTGAATGTCTCCAAATAACCTAAAATATAGAACATAATAATCTAGGACACCAATATTTATAGCAGTTCAATTCACAATAGCTGAACTATGGAACCAGCCTTGGTGACCTTCAATAGATGAATGGATAAATAAAATGTGGTGTACATACACAATGGAATTATATTCAGCCATAAGGAGAAATAAAATTATGGCATTTGCCAGTAAATGGAGAAACTGGAGACTATCATGCTATGTGAAATAAACCAAAGACAATGTCCTCTCTGGTATGCAGATGCTAACTCACAATAAGTGTGGAGGGCATAGGGAAGAATAGAAGTATTTTAGAATAGACAAAGGTGCATGATAGGAAGGGAGGGGGAATGGGAATAGGAAAGATAGTAGAATGAATCAGACGTTATTTTCCAAAGTACATATATGTACACACAACTAATGTAATTCTACATCACATACAACCAGAAGAATGGGAAGTTATACTCCATGTATGTATAATATGTCAAAATATACTCTCTATCATGTATAACTAATAAGAACAAATAAAAAAATCGAAAAAATAAAATATATAAAATTTTAAAAATAAATAACATGAAAATCAATTTATATACATACACACATATATATCTGTGCATGTGTGCATGTGCATGTATAAAGTAGAACACTTCTATCCAGTTGTAAGAGTAAAATTCCTGGGATAATCCTAGGTTCATTTCTCTCTTACCACCTGCATGACACTACATTGTATGACCTCTTCTCTCAGGATGTCTCTACTAAATGGAAGTTGACATTTAAGATCTCTTTCAAACCAGAATTCAGTAACATTAAATATTTATCTCTTTAATTAATATAAATTAATATAGACACACATTTATATGTACAGATACATATGTATACATATAGATTCATGTATGTGTGTATATATGATATAGATTATATTTTTACATATATGTCCATACACGTATGGACAAGATTCTGTGACATTTCAAGTGTTCTAAATAAAAGAATATAGGAAATGGCTGTTTATTTTATTGATAATCCTTTTATAATATTTTAATGGCATTACAGATCTGGCACCCATAAATTCTTATCTTTATATGAAACATTTGAAATTAATTTATAAATTAATGTATGATATTCATAGCTGACATATTCTTTTGGTTTCATTTTCAAAAACACAGTGAAGAATGAAATGAATTCAACATTACAAAAAACTGCTTTTAAAATAACCACTTTATAATTTCTGAAAAACCTAAGCTTCTAAGATTTCCCTGTCTAGGAACACATGTGGAAAACAAATTTTAAGATAGCATCACATAATAAATATCTGAGTGATCCAAGCAAAAGTGACCATGGATTTATTTGGGAGTTTTTGACCTGAAACTGCATCTCAATCTTTTTCCTCATGTAGATTGTCAGAGTGGAGTTTGAGTTTTATCTCCAAGATACCAAACCACTTTTCAGAGAGCAACTATCAACTTCAGGAATACGTATGCTAAAAAGGTTGTTTGGCTGAATTTAACCCTCAATGGGAGAAAATGTTCTATCAATTCAATTTTAAACTGTAACAAAGAATCAAATTTTGCTAACTGAAAATCATTAGCTTAAAGTAGTATCAAGTTATCATTAAAATTGCATATTTGAATTTAAACTCATGTTTGCTAATTTTGAAATTAATATTAGACATCTTAAACTAAAACAATTCAGAAAATTAATTTTTCCAGATTAAATTGAATAAATAACATGTGATTTTGAATGGAATTTATTTGCTTGAGCTGTTAATTTTGGAAAATATTTTTTATAAAAGTGACTCATGGTTTTTATCTTTAATACCTTACATTATCATAACTCCAAATGCCTCTAGAATTATTAAGTCATGATTTGTCTCTCCCCTGAGATTGCAGTTCTCTGCTTTATTACATTCAGAGACTCTCTACAGTGTTATATATAACACCTGCTCTTTTCTATAGTATAGGGGTTGGGAGGTAAACTGGAACAAGTTGTATACACATATTTTTCTGTTGAGTTCACATAAAGACAAAGATGAGGATATGCAGATTTATAAATTATGTGGAGCTTGTTTGCCAAGCAACAACATCCTTTCCCAGTCTCAAGAGAATTCAACATTGAGGTGGAAACATGGGCTCCAGATATACTGTAATCTATCTCCACTGCAAGAATCAATCCAGAAAATGTTGGTATGTATTACGTTAACAACATTATTCTTTTGGCTTTTGTTTTTCCCTTAGAAAATTGCAGAGCTAGAGGAAAATTAAGGAATATTAGTTACAAATTTGAACCACTCAAGACAATGTGTTTTTTTTTGACATTGTAACACCCTAAAATACTTCAAGTTGATCAGATTGTATTTTTATAACCTATAAAATATTTTAACTTAATCCTGAATTAAAATTTATTTTCTACTTTAATTGCACTTCTTGCCTTTCATTTGCTAAACTCTATAAACTCGAAAGCTTCACATCAAAGGAAGGACACTTCTTGTTTCCATTTTTTTCTTTGTATTGAGGACACAGATTCCTTAATAAATACTTAACTGATAGTCATAATAACCAGGACTGTCTGTACAATACATTTTTAAATACACTCTTGGGACAATCATTTAATCTTGTTTAATCTCAGTTTCCTCATTTGTAAAAGGGACAGAGTAATAATTGACTTTTGTAATTTTAGAGAGTGCAGGAATGATCAAAGGGAGAAGAAAGGTGTTAATTTGTGTAAATCCAAGGACTCCTTGAACCATGAAAAAAAACATGTATTTACTTCATCTATGTAGAAATTTGAAACCCATTGAGATCTTGATCAAAAACTGGTTCATTCTTGAAGCCTCCAGTCATCTTTCCAGACCTTACTAAGCAGCCTCATCTCTGACCTTTGACACCATTCAACACTCTTTTACCTTTAATTTTAAGAAGGCAAATAATTTGCCTTTTTCAGAAGAAAATACTTGTATGAAATTACAGATCTTTTAAAAACATGGCTTTCAATGCTGGCAACTATAATTAGGATGTTAAAATCATATTAGAATTATAAAATGAATGAAAACATATTCTAATAGGAGAACAGAAATTCATAAAGGAAGAGAATGATCCAATGTCTCTGAGCAGGCCATTCCTAAGCTAAGCCACAGGAGGACCATTTCCAAAGCTATGGACAAGGCAAACTACGAAGTATTTGTCTATGCTAGGGTTGTCTCCTCTTGAAAGCTAACAAGTTTTCATAACATCCCGCAATTTATGGCAAGTTACACTATCTGCTTAGAGCTCCTCATTTCCTTATTTATTGCCCTGATTCCCTTTGGGTAAACTTTAGTGGGCTTAGTAATGGTCTCCAAAGATATCAGCTCCTATTTTCTGGATTCTTTAGCTTATGTTATTTGTCTTTGTAATTTTCCTTTAACTAAAAGGAAATATTTTTCCTAATGATTTTTTTTTTTCTGTTACAGTATTTTAGTGTGACAAACATTCAGCATTATCAGGATAAGTCCTTAATCTTGATGGGGATTAGTAATCATTCCTTAATCTTCCCTTCTTTATCACAATTGATCTCAGTTTTTGAATGTTTTCTCATTTTATTATTCTATTATTCTGGACTGGTAATATACTTTTAAAAATGTAGGTACTTTTGGGGCAAGGTACTGGGGATCAAACACAGGAATGCTTTACCACTGAGCTATATCCCCAACTCTTAATTTGTTTTTAATACTGAGGCAAGGTCTCTCTAAATTGCTGAGGCTGGCCTCAAAATTGTGATCCTCCTGCCTCAGCCTCCTGAGTCACTGAACTACAGGCATGCACCAAAACACCTGGCATATGGAAACTTCTGTCCTATATATGACCATAATTAAATAACTTAGTTCACATGCAAACTTACCTTAAAGACAGCAGATGAAGCATTATTAGAGTAAATAGCATTTATTTTTTCCCTTATTTTGTTGTCCAACCTCCAGGTTTCTTCTCAGATCCCCACCTTCAACAATTCTCATTCTCCTGAATGTCTATTTTCTTTCCCTGCAAAATGTGTTTTTTCATCCTCAAGACTGATTCCAAGTACACAATTCTATTTTTACTCTTTAATTTCTATAGTAAAGCTGCATTCATCTTCAATTGATGAGTATGCCTTGTGAAATATATTACAAGTTGTTCTCACTTTTATTGAATTAATTTTCCAATGCTAATACATGGATTCTGGCATCTTTAGCAGAGAAATCATGGGTAGGAAATGTCAATTATTTTTAAATAATCATAAAAATGTATTGATTGTGTTTAGGGAATTATCCAAAAGAAATTAATTTCATAAAACTGGAAAAGGATCCAGCACAGCTTCATAGTGTTGTATAATTCATCTCTTACACAAGAACACCTAGCCAGGGGAAAAGTATGGAAACTGAAATTCAGCCTGCCTGCCAATTTCAAAGCATTGAAATGTAAGGAGTAGGATATTTTTTTCATTTTTTTTTGTTTGTTTTGTTTTTTGTAGCAGGGATTGAACCAGTGACACTTAACCACTGAGTCCCATCCCCAGCCAATTTTATTTAGTTTTTTATTATTTTGAGATAGGACCTTGCTAAGTTGCTGAGGCTGGCTTTGAACTGGTGATCTCCTGCCTCAGCCTCCCAAGCCACTAGGTTTACAGGTGTGCACCACCACACCCAGCTCATTTTTTATTTTGTATGAAGGCTTCATGCAGTCACCAAGATTGCACCCACTGTAGATTGTATCCCCCTGGAAGAGGTAGCGCACAGAAAGCAGTTAACAAAGGTTGGTATTTTAGACAGATTTCCCTCTGACTCCTGAAATTTGGAATGTACAAACCCATCACTCTAGAACTGGTGGTTGATTCAGAATAGCTGATGTCTTACTTGTTGTTTACATTTTTTGGCAGGTGCAAGTGTTCCACACTCCCAGGTAACAATGGTTGGAATTTCCCTTAGAAGCCTACTGTCGAGTTTTGCACAAGATTGAGGCAAAAATCATAATAGAATAGAATAATCTCTGACATATCCTTGATATACATAAGGGTCAGGGTATAAATGAACCTGGGATTCAGATTCAAAAACCACATGAGATCATTTGTCAAGTCGCATCAGTGAATATTTTCTTATGAACAAGGAAAACTTGGGCACTTACTTTAAAGGTCAATATTAGCCAATGTTCATGGTCTTCTTATTTCACTTTTGCAGTCTACAAGAAACTTCTAGTTTTATTCAGGAAAACTGTGGGAAAATATTGGTTCCCATTCCCTGTTGCTCTCCACCACTACCATTGCTCTTCATGGTCTTCTACTGTTAATCAACTGGTGATTGCTATTCTGCTTTGCTATTCAAGCATTGCTATTCTGCTTCTGAACTCCCTTAACTCCTCTGTCTCCATTGCAACAGAGTTAGGTTGGAATTCCCAAGGCCAAAGCCTTTAGAACCTACCCAGCTCAGGTCATCCTCAGGAATCATCAGGGCCCCTATTCTTCCCTCAGGGGTGGCCGAGTTAATGCAGAACCATCTCAATAACCACCAGGGGTCACATTAGCTCCTCCCTTGCTCACTGTCCAATGCCCTCCAGTTCTGCAGGGATCCTCCACCTGCCCACCCCCAAAAGCTCAGCCTTTGCAAATCAGAGGCCTGGGAAGAATATCTTCTAGGGGGCCATTGCCCCCATATTACCACAACAGAACAATTTCCACCTTATTCAGAAAAGCCAGAACTCAAGTACTTAGAAGTATGAGTAATAATTATTTACATTTTAATATATTCTTCTAATGAGAAAAGAAGTTAATCATAAATCCTACATCAGTAACAATAATAGCTATAGCATTCTATCCCACTACATTACAAGACTGCTAAAGAACAGAAGAATAAAACACCATTTGAAATGAGTTGTGCTAGTAATGCATGTGTATATGTATTTGGGTTTAGATAATATTGCATTTTTTATTGGGATTCTGAATTGTTTGACAGTTTGCCTACAAGTCCAGTTCTGTGATGCAAGTCAGCAGGAACCCCAAATTATACTAAAATCAGGAATACAAGAATATACTAAGCATATTAATTAAGGTGGTTAATTTGTTTTGAATTATTTTGCAATCATGAACCACAGCACTTTTAAAAATCATTTCCAATTCTGTATTTTAGAAGCATAAAGTGTGTTTATAAGTTATCTAGTGGTAAGAGAGTGGCTGCAAAGAGAGATATTTCAGATGGAGCACCAGAGTTGAATTTTACGAGAAAATGGGTTGGATTTTATCACTGCTTGTTGCTAAATTCAATAGTGTGTTCACTGAGTAAAATCAGTGACAGAACCTTGAGTCAGTAAGGTAACCAGCCAGGGAGCAACCAGGTGCTAGATATGAATAGGTCCCCTGGGAGCTGAGGGTGGAAACAGTGGTTAGGACGGGTTTCAACAGCAGCAAAGTAGTCACACAAGGAAAGTGTGTTCTGTCAGAGAGAGCCACCTCTCCCTAGCAGGCAGGCTATTTTGGAGAATGGGCCAAGGGTAAAAGTCTCTGACCATGGAAGGTTTTGATAACTAGCTTCAGAAGCCCAGACAAAATGCTCCCTTGACTGAAAGTAAATGACATTAGTAATATTTCTCTTTATTGATTTCTTACTATATGCAAGGCATTTTGATATTGTTACAAAACAGTGAAAGTGATATGATTCCTACTATTTTATAGATCAAGAGATTGAGGTTCAGACAGGTTACACATAAGTACTCAATGCATAGGCCTGTGCTTCTAACTTATCTGATCTTTAGGAAAATTGTGGGTGTAAGACTATTCTCAAATAGACTAGCATAGCAGATGAAGTCAACTGAGGAATTCAAGTGTTATGGTTTAGATATGATATCCCCAAAAGCTCACATGTGAGACAATGCAAGAAGATTTGGAGGAGAAATAATTGGGCTATAGCCTTAATCTAATCATTAAATTAATCCCTGATGGGATTAACTGAGTGGTAACTGGAGGCAGGTGGGGTGTGGCTGGAGGAAATGTTTCTTTGGGGTGTGGCTATGGGGTATATATTTGTATCTGGCAAGTGGAGAGGTCTTTCTGCTCTCTGATTATTATGTGAGCTGCTTCCCTCTACCACACTCTTTCGCCATAATGTTCTGCCTCACCTAGAGCCCCAAGGAATGGAGCCAGCCTTCTATGGACTAAGATCTCTGAAACTGTGAGCCCTCTAAAAAACTTTTTCTCTAAAATTGTTCTGGTCAAATCTTTTAGTCACAGCAGTGAAAAAGCTGACTAAAACATTGAGTATAAAGGTATTAGGTAGAGGCATTACCACATACAAGATACAAAGTTGAGGGTGAAGAATGTAATGATTCCCAGGTCCTTTATACCAAGCATCTTTAGGTTAATTTCCCAGCCCAACCATCCTCACCAGTTCTTTTGTCCCAGGCAGCAGGTTTCAGAAACTGTTTTATACAAAGTGAATATTTTCCCTCATCTGTGCATTCATTCCAGGGACATATATGAATATTTCTGAATCAACGTCTTTCAAAAGGTAATTTTCTGGCAGGATATCCGATACTAAGTGCAAGAGACTTTCCTGAGCTTTCCTGTCCTTTCTTCCCTCTTCCAATAGATTTTGTCACTTTGAGACAAACATTTTGGTCCCTTTCAAGGTAGAAGCTTACTGTTAAAGAAATGAGTAGAAGGGCAATTATAGTCTTTGCAGTTACACATTCTATGAAGTTTTAAAATCTGTATATTCCCAAAATGTGTTTCAGGAAGGTATATGCAAGGTATCCTGAGAGTTAGTCTTACTAACTAGAGTTAGTCTTACTACTGGGAGACAGAGCTAGCTCATAGCAAGCGTTATGGCAGACTCTTCTCACTTTCTTGGACTTAAAGAGCAAATCAAGGTATAAGGGAGCTGTTAGGCTCACAAGTAGGATGCTGATGTCTCTGAGGACCCCTCAGGGTGGAGATTCATCTTTCTAGAACACTGCATTCCCTTTCCCATCCATGTATATTTACTCACTCCAATGGAAGGAAATAATCTTGCTGCTGAGACTTGCATCTATCCTCAGTTATTTTTGTTCTTGTTTGCTTGCTTTTTTTTTTTTTAATTTTGGGTTGTTTGTAGTTTTGTTTGTACTTTTTTCAGACAGGAATGGTTCCAGAGAAGCTGTAGATGGAAGAAAGTGTCCCCAGACATGAAGTGCTAAAGGGCAGGCAGCCAGGCTGACCATTAGGTTTATGATCCTTTAAACAGTTTCTTCAGTGTAAAATCCTAATAGCCAAAAATATTGTTTCTTACTATATGGAAAAGTTATACGAGTTTGTGATTTGCTTATAACAATTGCACATTTAAATATTTGATAAAAAGATCTTAGAAAAGTTCCAGGATGGTAACCTGCCTTCCTGTAGGTCCTAGTCACATGAGTGTAATGAAAGCAGAATTTTACCTTCTTTTCTTCCAGCTTTTCCTTTGTTTCTTTTGGTCCTATGGATTGCACTAACCTATCTCCAGGATCTTTTCTTCTATTTAGAAACCTACTTTCATTTGCCATATTCTCATGCCAGATCATTTTTTTCAGTTTTTAAAGTACTTATTTATAAATCTTTTAGAATAAGCACATTTAAAACCTGACCACTGAGAATATTGAATGTTATGTGTGGCTTGAGAAAATAAATTCTTCAAAATCTTGCATTTTAAGAACATTGAGAACTTTATTCCCGAAACATTATTATTATCCCAAAACATATGGCTTATGTTTTGGCTCTGGGTGAGAAACAAAAATCACTGATGTTTGTATATTATATGTGCTACCTAATTTGTTGCATTTATAGATTAAAGTTTGTTAGAACTTTTAGAACATACTTGTATCATATACTAAATTAGTGGTTGTGAGTGAAGAGATACTTTAAATATTTACTTTGACTTATTTCATTCACACATATATTTTACCTTATTTAAGCTATAAGCAACTGAACTTCAACAAGGTCAAATTATTTGTACAAAGACCTAGAGCTAGTAAATATCTCAGTAGGAATTCAAAGTGAGTTCTGGGTTTCTGCCTGCCATTTTTTCAGTATAATCATTTTGATAGCTACACACACACACACACACAAACTAGGATTGTGCTTAGTAAAGCAGAAGAGACTGAGGAAAAAGATAGAAGTAAAGAACAGTCATGTCATGGTGGAAGGTGGAAGGTCCAATCATGGATTTTCCTTACATCTCTAAATGTTCATTATGACTCGATATGTTTTAAAGTTACCAGAATATTACACTTTTTGCTTCTCTCACTAGGCTACATTCTCCTTGAGTATTCTGCTATGTGCCAGAGGGTAAGAAATGACTTTGGGTAAAATTTAGCACAGGATATAAAAAAGAAATTTACCAAAAAAATAAATGTAATGACTTTAAACATATTAAACGGCACTCAACCATGCTCTTACTTAAGGAAACATGAATTACGGCAATAATGAAGTACTTTCATTTAGCTGTCAGATTGGGGAAGCCAAACATTTTATAATATAGTATTGTTAAGAATGGAAGAAAACTAGAGTTGTAGCCCCATACATCTTTGAAAAAAATATTTATCAGTATATTAAAAGCACTTAGTTATAAAACAAAATTCCTACTTTCAGGAATTTTTCCCATAATATATAAACACATGTGCATAAAGACATATATAGTGTAATGACAAAAAAGCACATACTTATATTTCTATCAATATAGGTCTAGTTCAATAATTTATGGTACAAGTGTATAATGAAATATAAAACAAATACACATGTGTATATGGGTGTGGTAGAAACATGTGGTGTTAATGATATGTCTTAGAGATGAAGTGAAAAACAAAGAAATATGCAAATAAGTGTTAAAACACACACATGCATAGAATATTCTGGATACATATATATGAATCTTTTAAAATATTGCCAGCAAACAGCAAAGGGGATCAAAAGTCAGTTGTGAAAGAGAGACATCATTCCATTACATATTCTTTTTTATTTTTGGGTATTTTTTCTTTTGACATATACATGTTCTTAATAAAAAATAATAGCTATTATAAAAAATACTCCACAATGAAAACACTTTTATTGATATAGGCAGGAATCTAAGATTGCCTCCAAGTTCTGGCCTCCTAGTGTACATGCCCTGCATAGTACCAAGGCTTTCAGTACAGATGAGGCCTCTCAAGAGGATGGATTTCACTCTTTTGATTAGGTTACATTATAAGGTAAAGGTGAAGAGTTTTTTTCACATATAATCAAAATCTCTAATCAGTTGACTTTTAGTTAATCAAAAGTGATATTCCCTGGGTGGGCCTAACCTAATCAAGAGTGTCTTTTGGGTTGATAGAGATGTATTTTTAGAGCATATAAATGGTCTCCAACATTGTAAGATACTGATGATTACAACTATTTAATCAGTTTTATTTTTGTAGAGTACTAGTGACCTAAGTTATTTTGCTGTCCTATTTTTACAAATCAAATGAAATTATAAAAGAGGATTCTGACAGTAGGTATTTTGTACATATGTACATATGTTGTCCAGATAAAAATTATAAATAGTATATAGGAAAAAAAAAGAGCCTAGAAGTCAAATATTTTCCTGCGGACCCTGAAGAAGGCCATTGTTATAAGGGGACCTAAACGGCAGTGATTTTTCAGGCAGCCATTATTTGCTGAGAGTAATCCCTGGCTGACATCCTGATCATACTCTTATGAGGCTCTGAGCAAAAGACCCAGTTAAGCTATACCTGGACTCATAAACCATGAAAAATATAAGAAAATAAATTTGTGCTGCTTTTACCTGCTAAGCTTATGTTAGCCTTTTGTGCAATTGTAGAAAATTAATAGGAGTTAATCACCAGTTTTATGTACAATAAATAAATTTTTCTCCAATTTCGAAGCAAGGAGAACTGAATTCCATAAATTTCATTCTCATGAGGTAACATCCATGTGTGGGGATATAGAAACTACCTCCACCTCTGCCAAAAAGAAAGCATATAGACCCTGAGTGTCAACTTTGCCCCATATATTTCAATACACATTACTGATATTAACTTCTTGGAGAACAATCATATTTATCTAGTCTGCTTAGCTACTACCACCAAGAATACCTCCATTTAGAAGTAGCTTATCTTAGTGGACAGGTGGCAAAAGGAACAGGTGTCAGTTTTACTCCAATAATGGGTCATGACTAGGGAAAATAAATAAGGATCATAGTAGGTGATAGCAGCTGTGAAAATGAACTGTGTAAAAGTGAAGCAATAGAATAGTGGCTCTAAATCTTGCATATCCAGCACACAATGAGCTTTCAAAAGCACAGTTTCCTCAGCTGTACGTATACTTTGGGGCTGGACTTTTTAACAACCCTGTCAAATGATTTTAATGAGAGACTTTGGGGACAGTGTGGGCCTATAGCGCACTCCTTTAGAGCTGTGGGCCTTATCCCCTGTCTTTTGGTGTAGATTTACCTACCCAGCATGTACTCAGGCTCCACCCACCAGGAGCCTGATTGCATTTGACTGGGGTGGGGCTTGTTTCTGTCTCTAAACAAATCCTAGGGTGAGTCTGATGTGTACCAAATATTATGTGCCAACATTCTCTGGTAGTAAGCTAGAAAGAGAACTGATGACTTGAAAGGATGTAATAATTTGAAAATGGGCTTCTTTGGGCAGATAGATTGTCCTTTCCGTGACTCAGGAGAATCCTACCTGGAAAATACATATGAATGACCTGCTGTCCTCTATACTTAAGAGTACACTGAGGAACAAAATATAATTTTGCATATTAAAAGCTTTGAAAGGCAACATAATTTTTACCAATGTAAAATGTTAAAGTATCTTGAAATTATATAGTATTATCAAGTATATGTTAAAATGTGATTTTTCTATAAATTTGGTGTTTTTTGATTAAATAACATTTTTATACACAGAGTCATCATTTATCTTCACAACAAAAATAACTTGTCTTTCATTTAGATGGTCAGTTCTGGAGCTACATAAGTTTAGATAAAATGATCAATTTAATCTTTGCTTTGGTTTCCCTTGCTTTGTTCATACCAGGTGGCAGTAACATATTACCAAGTACCCAAAGATGCCTCGGGTTTGTCAGCAAAGTATTGTGGCACGATATGATAGGTCCAGCACCTGTATGCAAAATCTGTAATCACACAAAAGAGAATGTAAATTATTTCTTTTAATGTGTTCTTTTTATATTTACATGACAGTGGAGTGCATTTTGACATATTATACATACATGGAGTATAACTTTATTCTAATTAGAATCCCATTCTTGTGGTTGTACATGATATGGAGTTACACTGGTAATATATTCATATATGAACACAGAAGAGTTATGTCCAATTCATTCTACTGTCTTTTTGTATTTGCACCCCCCCTTTCCTTTTGTCCTCTTTTGTCTAATCCAATGAACTTCTATTCTTCCCTCGGCTTCCCGTATTGTGTATTAGCATCTGCATATCAGAGAGGACATTTGGCCTTTTGTTTTTCATTTTAGCTTATTTCACTTAGCACAATGGTCTCCAGTCACATCCATCTACTACCAAATGCCATAATTTCGTTCTCTATCCTATCCATCTACCAGCAAATGCCATAATTTCATTCTTCTTTTTGGCTAATATTCCATGGTGTATATATACCACATTTTCTTCATTTATTCATCTGTTGAAGGGCACCTAGGTTGGTTCCATAGCTTAGCTATTGTGAATGGGGCTTTTATAAACATTAATGTAGCCACAACACTGTAGTATGCTGATTTTAAGTCCTTTGGGTAAATACCAAGGAATAGGATAGCTGGATCAAATGGTGGTTCCATTCAAAATTTTCTGAGGACTCCCCATACTGCTTTGCAGTCCCATCAGCAGTGTGTGAGTGAACCTTTTTCCCCACATCCTCACCAGTATTTATTGTTACTTGTATTCTTGATAATTGCCATTCTGACTGAAGTGAGAGGGAATCTCAGTGTAGTTTTAATTTGCATTTCTCTAATTGCAAGAGATGTTGAATATTTTTTCATATATTTGTTGGCCATTCATTCATACTTCTTGTTCTGTGAAGTGCCTGTTCAATAGGAAAGGGCATGGAAATAAAGAAAAATTTTCAGAGGAGGTGAATATTAACAAAGATTAAGTATATATTAGCCAACTGAAGCCTCGTAGGAGCCATGGGAAATTTTATCAATTATGCCTTTGGGATGCAAAAAACAAAAGCCCTGTCTCAAAGAGGCTTAAATAACATGAAAATTTTCATTTCTCATAGCATGATTAGACAGTCTGTACAGAGTTAATTCAGTGGCTTTAGGACATTATTATGGAGCCAAGTTTCTCTTTCTGCTCTGCTATTCAGAGTTAGTGTTGTCCCTTTAAACTATTTAAAGTTTCAATCTTCCCAAAACATCATCTGAGAGTAGGAACAAAGGGAAAGTCTTGTTTTGTTCCTTTTAAGGACGAGTCTTTAGAAGACTGTCCATCTGATTGAAAAGTTAGCATGCTGAGAGAAACATGATGGGCTTAAACAAATCACAATTCATCCCTGGGAGCTGTGGAGGGGCCCAAATGTTCTAAGAAAGAAGCAAAAGAAGCAGTTGTTTGATTTTTGTTTTACAAGGAAGAAAGGAGTGGGAAGGCCTTTGGGGGAGGCAAGCAGATTTCAGACAGTTTGTAAGTGAATAGAACATTGTTATAGTCAGCATATTTCTGAAACAGCAACTAATTCCTTATAACTGGGTTGTAGAGGCTGAGCTTGATGGTGCATGGATGGTGAAGAGTCTCACATTTATCTAAGGAAAACAAGAAGCTAGGAAATGTCATGGTGAAAACTGTGTCCTGGAAAGATTATTCTGGAGAATTTATGATTTTAGCGGCAGGTAGACCAACAGGAGAAAAATAGGAAGCTCAGATTAGGAATTGGGAGAGCTTGTCCATAAGTATTGTCCATGTTCATCAGTTCCAGAGCTGCCTGAGAGGTAATTAGCAGGATTTAGTTGTCAACTATGTGGCAAGGGTGGGCGGTAAAGTCATGACCAATGTCCAGTACCATTCAGTTCCTAATATTTCATATGCTTGTACATTAAAAATGTATAATAAGACAAGTTAAAAACCAAATCCTTCCAGGAAGAACTGATAAAACACAGATTTAATTAAGTTAAATAGTTTTTAAAATGGTAGTGAATAAAAGCATCTCAACTTTATGGCATAAACAAATCACATTTTTAAAATTCACCACATATGGATATATTTTTAAAATCTTCTCCTAAAACTACTGATTCTTTGTTTAGCATCCTCATTTTAACATTTTAGACTAGAGGTATCTTACTCCCCACTGCCCCCCCCCCAAATCTAGTCTACTTTTCAAAAAACTACAACTTAATGCCAGTCAATTAAAATTCAGATGTCATTTTTTTTTCAAGGTTTTTCTTAAAACACTAAAGATCCAATCCCATTTTCCTCGTGATAGCTTGCCTTTACATTTTAGCAGAAATGATTTGAGGAGCGAGAGAACGTGTGTTGTTCACTGGGGACCCATGGGGTCTTTAGAGAGCTGGTCCCTCTTTAAGGACTAGCTTATATCAGAACTCCACTGGTGCTGGCAGCAATGAGGCTGTCATCTATGTCTTTGTTACAGAGTTTCTCTGTGTGGAGCAGTGCTGTGTGCAACTACCAAACTCATGACCTTCGACTCACTAGCAGCAAACTAGCCAACTGGCCTCACAGCTGAGAATGGAATGGAATAATTCCCTCATAAATGTCTGCTTTAGAGTCTGATCCAAAAAAAAAAAAATACGCTCTGGCCTCCTTAGCTGGAACACACTTCCTCAGAGGGATCAATTAAGTCACCAGAAGTGTCTTTTGTGGAAATCTGCCTTTCTAAATTTCAGAAATAAAAATGTTTTCACAGTCCAAACAAGGCAGCTAAGTAAGATCTACAAGTGGAATTTAAATTGTTTAATCATGGCAATTAACTGAAACAATTTCTTTATAAGGTTCTTTAACTCCAACATATCTATGGCCTTTTTTCCTCTTCCTGGAGTGTTAAAGGAGGAAACCCCCTTTTTATTCTGTATTGGGTAAACTTTATAAAATATTTGCTTACTATGCAAATATACAGCATTATTTAGATTACTCAAAACAGATTTCCATATCAGAGCCACTGATTTAATAATCTTCTAGATTAATGAGCATATTTTTCAGGGAAGGCAGACTTCATTACCAACTTCATTTATATCTACCATTTACATCTACCAGTATATTTATGAAAGTTTTACCCAATCATTTTATGAGGCTGAAAAGAAGCTAGATAAAAAAGTGAAACCTCAACAGCTAAACATTTAGAAATGGAGCAAAATATACTGTATTAAATACTGAAATGCTATTGCTATATCTTTAAATTTTTGTATAGCTATGTATGGACAGCATGCCTTTATTTTGTCTGTTTATTTTTATGTGGTTCTAAGGATCAAACCCAGTGCCTCACACATGCTAGGCAAGCACTCTGCCACTGAGCTACAGGCCCTGCCCAATTATTGTATTCTTGATCTCAAGGTTTGCTGTAAAATGAATCCCACAGACCAAGACAATAGCTTAATTGTCATCTCATCAGTTTACAGTTACCATGCAAGACCCTATGTATCAACTAGTTGTTAAACTTGCTGAGAAGCTGACATGACAAAAGAGAATCTTTCATGCCTTTATCTTTAAAGTTGTTTTCTTCCAGAAACATAGAACTAAATTGTGTCAACTTAATGGAAACATCTGATTTTGTTTGTTCTACATTAGTTACTTTGGCTTTTCCAATGCAGTTTAACCCATTCCTCCACCTATGGACCAATTATATGTGACTGTTATGCTATTAGTAGTGATATCTCCATGTGTTAATCTTAAAATGTACTATCAAATAGACAACACAAAATTCAGCAAATAAAACAAAAAATACTGATGTGTATGGCTCTGCTTTTCATCAAAGTGCAGCCATGGAAAAATATTTTTAGGACAATAAAAATATTAGAAAATCTTCTTTGGTTTTCATCCACATTTATAGAATTACAATGTCACATTTTGTAACAGTAAGTTTACAAGCTATAAAAATGTGTGAGCATTGCTTGGGATCTACAACATTTTCAACTTTCTGATTTGTTTTTATAAAATTATTTTAAGATCATTCCCATTTTTCCAGCATTAACCTTTAGCTGTTAAAGTGAGATGGATTCTCTTTTTTAAGAGTTATGCTGATTTCCAAAACACAGGCCTTGCGTATAACTCAGATGTTAACATCGACAGAATCAAGAATATTGTTTTAAAATCTATACAATGTTCATACTTTTAGGAAAATACATAGAATAATAGACATTTGCAATCATGGTTTGGTATCAGATGGAATTGGAAGCCAGGCTCTGTCCTTGACATCATTGGTGTAGATTGTTAATCCTCCTGAGTACTGTTTCTCTATAAATTAGAAAATACTCCTATCTCAAAATCTCATAAGGGTAAGAGCAGGAAAGACTTTAAATAACATCATATAAAGAGTATTATGTAAATGTCAAAATCAGGGAACTCTACCTTCCTCTCTAAATGAGGACCTTCCTGTGAAGAGGAGAGCTTAGGATCCAAATGCATCTCATTTTTTGGAAAACAAAATTATTGCTTTTAAGAGCCTGGCCTCATCTCTCTTTGTATCTCCATATTCCTTTCTGAGTTCCTGTGATATTTTTTGTTTGGAAGAGAATCATGTTAATTTTTTTATACTTATCTATGAGGTCACTACCGTAGTACATTATACCCAGAGGATGTCAGTACATATTTTGGGAAATTTGTAGGTTCTATAGTGAGTGTTTTAGTGAAGATACCAATACTTAAAGGAACATATTTATGACTTAAAACTTCTTAAGCATAGAAATATAAAAATTCTAAAATATATTTAATTTGTCCATTAAATTTATCTCTCACTCTTCAAGCCATGTCTCCTTAATTGTCTCAATTATCCTATTCTTAGTACAATGTTGTCTTGGAAAGGGACTATTCCAGAGAAATAAAAACATTCTTTGGCAGCAGCTATATCCTGCAACTTTAAACTATTTTTATTTCTGAAATAATTAAAAATGGGACACATTTCCCAGTCTTCCTTCATTTTTCATTAAAACTATAAGGTCTTAGATCTTTCCTTGTTATGAACTAATTTTACCAACTAACAGCATCATGTTCTCTAAGAAATCTGTGTCATCAAGATTTTCAAAATGAATTTACAAACCATAAGTAAAGAATGACATTAATTCATGTTAATTTTCTTTACACTATAAAATGCAATGTGGTTACTGTTTATCACCTAACACCTTTATAGCTGTAGTTGAAAACATCAGGTTTAAAATTATACAGAAGAAAAAGACAATAATTTGCCTCTCCAAACTTCAAATATTTTAAAGCTCTTAAAAATGAATCCTTAGCTTCTCTACGTGCACACATTTTTTGTTTTGCTTTTTAATTAGTGGATTTTTGTTCATCTCAAGTCTCATACCGCTGCATTCTTAGTGGAAACTCATGGCTGTTGAGCTGTTCTTTCTGCTTCTTGTAAGGTTCTGCTCCCAGGGCCTATGTGGCTCATGTCTTGTCTCAGCTTAACAGAGAGCTCTTGACCTATCAGCCTATGTGAGAGCCCACCTGCCCTTCCATCTCCCACCAGATCTTTTCTAATATTTTAACTATTTTCTGTGTTTGCATTCACAATGTGTTCAGACGAGTATCAGAAATTTGGAATGATAATTGATTTGTGTAAGTGTGATAATTGCCTTGTATAACTGAAATATCCAGAGGCAGGTGGAAATCAGTTGGTTCAAACAGCTTTCCTGAGAGTTTCCCATGCATGTAAGGATGTGGCTGCAGCAGCTGTATCACAATCTTAGGAACAGAGAGGCCATATTTTTCCTAGTGACTTTCTCTTAAGTGTGAGGTGATATTTTAAGAATCTTCCCCTTCTGTTTTATTGGCTAGATTGTGATACTTTGCCCTTCTTAAGCTAAGCCGGTCAAGTGAATGCATTGAAATTACTTAGGTCTAGATTATTAAACCAGTTGTTTTCAAAGACCTAAAATTACTTCTAGAGCAGTTAGGTTTATACCAGGTATGAGAGGAGACATCAGCTTCCCCAGAAGCGTCTGAACTGCATGTGGACAGAGTAACGCCCTGAAAAAATCAAATAAAAAAATGCTAAGAGGAAAATAAATGTTCACTATGACCCTGTTTAATTATTCATAGTTCTTTTGCCCTGTAGAATTACTGACTTTAGTCTCTTTGATTGGTTTTGTTTGCTCCCCATAGAGAATGCAAATCCACAAGAACAGAGAAGTGACATGTTTGGTCTGTGGATCTGTACTCATAGGCTGTTTGACATATGGTAAGAAATATTTGTTTTCTAAATAAAAGTCACTCTACCACTCCACTGTGCTCTTCCCACCTAACTTTCACATATCCTTTTGGTCTTACCTTTGACACATCACTTTCTCTACTAAAATTTAACTTATGTACAAAACTCAGTATTACACATTACACTGTAATTATGTATTTAGTAGACCGGGTCCACCAGGAGACCAGGAACCCCAAGATACTAGTCTCCAAGTTGGTCACTGCTGTATTGCCAATGTTGAGCATTATTTCTACCACAACAGGAACTCAATGTATATTTGTTGAATGAATAAATGAAGGTAATATCCTATAAATTGTACTTGAAAGTGGCCTTTTTTTCAATAAATGTTACCCATGCAGGCAAAACCATTGCAACCTCCAGTTTGATAATTCATTCTGGCAACCTTCTTATTGTGCTGGTTTAAGATCACAAAGCCCGGCAATCACCATAAATAATACAATAAATTAAGAAATATGTAGCAAGACAATGGACACAAGTACAGGTATTAGCTAATGGTAATCATCTGAAGTTTGGCTGGTTCTCACTGTTTTTATCAGCTTTTTTGCTGCTGTGACTGAAAGGATCCAACCAGCACAAATGTAGAAGAGGAAGAGTTTATTTGAGGGCTCAGGGTTTCAGAGACCTTAGTCCATAGAAGGCTGGCTCCATTCCTCAGGGATTGAGATGAGGCTGAACTTCATGGCAGAATGTGTGACACAGGGAAGCAGCTCACATCATGGTGATCATGAAGCAGAGAGAGAGACTCCACTCTCCAGATACAAATATACAAACCAAAGCCACGCCCTAATTCCCACCTCCTCCAGCCATACCCTACCACTTCAGTTACCACTCAGTTAATCCCTATCAGGGGATTAAATCACTGATTGGGTTAAGACTCTTACAACCCAATCATTTCTCCCCTGAACCTTCTTGCATTGTCTCACACATGAGTCTTTGGGGTACACCTCACATCCAAACCATAATACTCACCAAAGTAAAATTTTAATTCTAGCCTGTGGCTCTGTCCTTTCAAATACCAACCTTTAGTGCTCAGGAGTAAAGAGATCATCAGAGAGCTATACAAGTATGAGAGTTAATTCATTTATGAGAAAAACTACTGCTACAGGAACTAGAATAATTGTAGTTCACAGTATCAGAGCAGTCTCCTCTTAGATCATGTTAGAAGGAATCAGACATCAGAAGTTTGCTTTGGTAGCAAGACAAGGTGGCACATGCCTATAATCCCAGTGGTGTTGGAGGCTGAAACAGGAGGACTGCAAATTTCAGGCCAGCCTGAACAATTTTAGCGAGGTTTTAAGCAACTTAGTGATACCCTGTGTCAAAAAAAAAAAGAAAAAAAAAGAAAAGAAAGAAAGAAGGAAAATTGCTTTAGTAGTTGTAACATTAAGGGAAAAATGCCTCTATTATTAATCAGATTATTAAAGTTTTTTTCCACCACGTAAATGACCTGGCCAATTGTATAACTGTAAAAGTCAATTAATCAAGACTAAAAATTTAGCCATATTACTTTCAGGAAACTTCTATCCATTATACATAGAGCTTTGTCAATTCAACCAGAATATTTGAATACTTAATTTTTGTAAAATTATGTTTTAATCCCTTGTTGTGTTTCATTTTGTCATGATAATCCTAAATTTATATTTACTATATCTTATTATAAATAATAAACCTAGTTTTAATTATAAATGAAACCTTCCTGTTCCTAGAACAGCTTTCTCATTTGGAGAGAAAAAAATTTTAACATATTTAAACATTTTACTTTAGGTTAGTTCTTTAGAGCAAGCTGACCTCCTGTTAAGTATCAATTTTGTGGTTAAAATTTTTATGTTAGCCTATAAAAATATTTCACTCAACTCCCAAAGAAGGGAAAATGTAACATTCGAGTTCATTTTATTTTGTACACTTTCCTTTGTCAAGATGTCTACTTAAGTTTGAAATTCCATAGAACTTTTGATGTCAACTCATATTACTAGTAACTTTTTCTTTCTCTTTCTTCAGCTGGACTTCTTGTCATCTGGGGTTCCTGACAACTGTGAAAACACTTTCTTGGTGTCTTTGAGTAAAGTCAAGAAGAGGTGATTTAATTTTACTTGCTAGTCTTTGGTATCATAAGTCATCCTATGTCAGTATTCTTAAAATGCACATATTATTTACTACTTCCATCTAGGCACATGTTTTTACCTTTTTATGTTTTATATTTTCTGTGATCATTCTGATGTAATAAGAGAGAGATGAACTTTCTATCTAAGTAAAGCAATGTGATATAATCAAAATATCAGTGACCACACAGAAGGGTTATTGACATGCTTACCTGAGGTTTTCCAAAATTTATGAAAGTGTTTGTCATTTGGACATTTTTTCATGGAAAATTAAGTTCATAATTTACTTGGAGATAGAAAGGCATTTCTATTTTAAATAAGATAATGTCTTATAAAGTTTAAAAACATTTTAAAACCTTTTAAAGTGGGTTTGATCTGTTGATAATATGGATGGCAGAATGGCATGACTATATTGAATAACTTCTTAGTACCAGAAAATAGAAAACAGAGGATTTTCTTTCTCCCTTCTTTCTTTTTCCTCCCCTGCCCCCAGTCTTCTCTAAGACAGCATACTAAATAAGGGAAGGATTAGTCCAGACAATTTTCTTATTAATGCTAGCTAGTGGTAATCATCTGAGTTAGGAAGATAGGTGTCAGAACCTAGTTACAGTCACAGCCCCTGAAGACTGAGAAGATCCTATCTGATTATGTCTATAATCATGCAACACCCCATGCAGGAGAAATTGAGCCATTGGCACCCCTTAGAGAATTCATTATTTAAAAACTTGTTTTCATCAGCACATGTTCTGCTGATAGAGTACTGAGCATTGGGTAAACCAGGGCTGCTCCTGCTGCCACGCGAGCATGCTGCTGATCAAGCTGCCACTTTTCCCTTCAGAGTTCCACCGGTTTCAGATTTCTTAACCTCACTGTCACATTTTCTTCCAAGAGTTAAATGGAAGATGATATTAAAATATCACAACTCTATAGCTACCTAGGAAAGATGAATAGTATCAGGAGGATGAAAAGGCAGAAAATGAATAAATAAAATTAAATGTGACAAAACAACCCAGCCAAATAAGACTGTGGGAACAAATTGAGGTCATAGTAATGTTCTTACCAAATCCTGCTGGTTTTCCTTACAGAAGTGGATGATCTCATTATCCCCCTTCCTAGTCTCTTCACTGTATGTCTTGTTCATCTGAATATCTGAGTTGTGAAGCCACATGAGGAAGATGTCCCCATCTCTGTGATTCTTAACTCCTAAGATACTGATCACTCTGTCTGGATTTTGTTCTGGTGATCCTCTAGGAGGCAAATCACTTGTGATGACAAGTCATGCGGCATTGTTTTTAGATTTCTATACTGATAACACAGTCCAAACTATTTGGGTTGGCTCCTGGGTTGTCTCCTGGATTGGCTCCTACAGTTAGATATAAACATAGTACTGAGAGAGATATATTGAGAAACTCCCCTTTCTGTGATATTTTAGGCATATGCCTGCCAGCTCTCGCTATGCTCAGTTGGGGCGGTTCAATGGACATAACAGTTCCTCTTTCTCTGGGACACTTATACACGTGTTTCTATTGGGCTCTTCTCTTTGATAAAGAAAAGTACAGCTTTGGTATCTTTATAAATCATATTCTTCTCTCCTCTCAGAGGCTTGGCGATATGCAGGGCCAGTAGCTGGTGGCTGGTTTTTGTCTCCTGGTACCTGGGCTCTGCTACACAATCCTGCCTCAGGGACTCCATTACTGATGGGAGCCCTGTTATTAACCACCACCCTTAGGCTATTGGTGTATTTGACAAAAGGCAGGTTCTCAAGCAGTTGCCCACAGTATCTACTTCTTTGTTGCTCTGTTTCCCTATGAATCACCCTACCCTTAGCAGCCAAGTCAGCACCTGAGACTTTCTGATGACTGTTACTTCCTATGACAGCAGCAAAAGCAGGGGAAATCCAGGATTTCTTCTGTTTACATCCCATCCAACACTTTTTTCCTTGGCTTGTTTGAGCTCAGTTCACTGCATGAAGGAAGAAGCAGAAAGTCCCACTTGGCTCTATATTTAAGTCACATTCTGCATATCCAGTTCACACCTGCTCAAGTTAATGTGTCAATTCTTATCTGACTCCTGCATTGACTTTAGAATCTAGAACTGGTGAGAAAGAAGTCTATGGATGAACTGTAGCATTTTATTTTTGTGAGATCCCTGTTGCCTCTCTCATTCTCTCTCTTCTCTCCTAGCTCTCATACCAATCATAGTCAATTTCTAAGTAGAGTAGTTTAAAGTTCTTCTTTTGGTCTCATCAAAAACTATGTTATTTGAGTCCCATTTTTCACCCTGAATGGCTTATCAGCATATTTTTCTAAACACAGAAAAGCCCTTCCCTAGAAGAAATTTTTAATTCGGTTGTGTTTATTTTCTTTCTACTATGATTTGATCTTCAGCTTATTCATTTATACCATGCAAAAACCTTCTAAATATTGACCCTTGGCTCCAATGACAAACTAAGTAATTATCCCACACAATTAACAAAAATTTTTAAGTTCGGTACTGCTTCACTTAACTCAAAACTTTTTGCTCTCTACCTAGAGTTTGTGCATGATGCAGAAAGAATCAAACAAGCAAACCAACAAAATGAAACAGCAACACACAAATAGTTCTTCCATTTTTCTCATTTCTATTTTGGCTCATTAGCTAGAAAAATTTTAGTGGTGGTAAATATCTGCCCTTGCCTCTATGTCTTACTAGTTCTTTCCCTTTAGACAAGAAATGACTTTTCTTTATGTGTGTGTGGTGTTGAAGATCCAACCTGGGCTCACACATACTAGGCAAGAGCTCTTTCACTGCGCTACACAACCCAGCTCAAGAAATTAGCTTTAATGTAGAAAGCAGGTCACACTTGCTCTTGATTTTACTTCCATGATGTGACCTCACCAAGACAGTCCTGCTCCTGTGTGATATCATTGTTGTCCAGCTCCTCAATCAATAACTGTGTGGCTTGATTCAGCTCAGCAGAAAAAAGCAAATAGTCTCATCTGAGAGAAAATAGACGTTACTTGCTTAAGATACCCAGTCAATGGTCCTTTGTTATGGCAGCCTGAGCGAAGACATTCAGTAATTTCAATTACACCAGTAGAAGAATTTCTAGCATGTGAATAAGAGCCCAGGAACTCAGAGCTTTTAAACTTTTAAAATTTAATCAAGCTAGTGGCTTATTTTATATCTCCTGAACAAATTTGTATTTTTACCTATATGGCACAAAGTGCTCTAGACTGTTTTTCCTGGTAGTAGAAAGATGTGCTTTGAATATGGTTGAAAGGAACATAGTTGATGATGGTATGAAGGACCAAAAGGACCATGGACAGGGTGGAAACAGAGGCGAGAAAAAGTCAAATAAGTGACTACTTCCATTTTTATTCATAAACTGGGAGTGAAATACATGAAGGGAATAAGGATAGAAAAAAAGGTCAGATCCTAAAGTCATTTCTGATGTAGTATCAATAGAGTTTTTTTAACAGAATGCATATCATGAATGTGAATGAAAAACAATTCAGCACTTTTTGTTTCTATGACCCTACAATGATGCATGTGACCAATTCAAAATATATTGGAGGCAAAAATCTTCTCAAGAAAAACAGGCAAACAGAATCATGGATGGTCTATATTACTGCTTGAGTACCCTTTGGAAAATTTTACATGCCCTCCCCCATGCAGTGCCAGAGAACACTAGAAGTGTTGGCAGTAGGTTCTCTTTCCTGTACTCTTGCCATTTCTGTTAAGCACATATTTTCTTAATATAGTATGTTTTATTACCTAAACATAGTAGTTGTGCCATGGAGCTGAAAAAGGCTCTTCCACTTCTCTTCCACTATTATTTGTCCCTCTAATTCTGAACATAGTGATATTTGTATTTAGCAGTAAGAACCTACAATTATAGATTAAAAACAAAAACTTCTAAACAGGAGTTAAGCCTTCACTCAAATTCCTGTTTCAGTCATCTCTGCATAGTAATAATAATTGAGATTGAATGTGTTGTCTTACAACACATTAGAGTTGAAATTTTTAAGGACTCCTCGGCTGCCAATCAGTCCTCAGGGTTCGCCTCCTTGAATCTACTTCAATCTAGGAACATTCATTGGAAGCCACAACATTAAATGTAAAAACTTCAATAATTTTTGTATAAATGCATTTAGTCCAGGTGCTGTGTTCCAGTCCCAATGTCACGATGTACAATAACACAATTAAACCTTATATGATCATTTCTAATTTTTGAGGGGGTAGCGGGAAATGAACTCAGGGGCACTCAACCACTGAGCCACATCCTCAGCTCTATGTTGTATTTTATTCAGAGACAAGGTGTAACTGAGTTGCTTAGCACCTCACTGTTGTTGAAGCTGGCTTCAAACTTGCAGTCCTCTTGCCTCAGCTTCCTGAGCCTCTGGTATTAGAGGTATGCACCCCAACGCCAGGTGATTATTTTTCATTTGCCTATTTATTCCCAGGATTTAGCCTGGGGGTCAGCATATGACAGATGTTTAACAAATATTTCTTACAATGAAAACTTGGACCTTTTTGATTTCAGATTTCTCATTTGTAAATCATTAGTGCCGAGACACCTGATTTTTCGGACCTTTCCAAGCTCTCAAAGTTCTATAAGCACAGCACAGGACTATGAGTCCTAATTCCATCTCTAAGGATGAAATTCAATCCATAACCACTGTAAAAAAGAGTGCATGCAAAAGAAAATATTTAATGTGAACCTCATCATCATGTACACCCACAACACACTACCTATATTTTAAAAAACCCTAAAAGTAAATAGCAAGAAGATCAATAGAATAGAGAGAAGAGAACAAGGGGAGGAAGGAGGAGAGAGGTAAAGAGGTAGTACTGGGGACTAAGTCAGAATAAATTATATTCCATGCTTTTATAATTACGTCAAAATGAAACCTAAAACAAATAAAAATGTCTTGCAAAATTATTCTATATAACTTCTTCAAGAGGCACAAAACTGCAGATATCATGAACAAAATGGAAGAGATCTGAAAAATTTTCTTTTTTAACAAAATACCATAGATGATATTTATTAGTATGAAAAATTCCTAGATCATAAATACCAGGAAAAATGTTTTATGTTGAATATAAATGAAAGGCCCTCAGTATAAACCAATTCTATGAAAATTGTAGGCTGGTAAGTGACACTCAGTCCCTGCATTGAGGCACACAATCTCACTAGGGAGAAAAGTATAAAAGCAGAAAAGTAATAGTACATCTAACATTTGAGAAACAATGATTTACAGATTTGCCTTACCTATGATCTAGTACAAGTTCTTAGATATCCTTACTCCTTTGTGAGAATGTGCTTCAGATGATATTAATTAGTTCCATTGGTGCTTGCTAAATCTTTCATGTTAATTGTGACTTTTAGTAGATATCTTGTGGTTTTTATAATTTTCATTTTATGACAAATAACTGGAATAAAGGAAGCAGCCCATTTTAGGACTAGGAGACCAGCCCCAGGATTGTGGCATCACTAAAGGACAAAGGGAATCTCTTCTCTGAACACCTGCAGCCCATGTGCATCAGGCCAAGGTACCAGAGTATAGGTTGGGGAACTCACTGGAATGAAAGGTTTTTCTGAGTACAAAATACTGTAAAATGAATTCCACTGAAGTTTAAAAGCTGGCACAGTAGGCTGGAATAATTCTGAGAGCCAAACTCCATTTGCTTCTTCAAATAGTATCAAATATAACAAATTTTCTATTGAGACTTTTCCAAGGGTTTCCCAATTGTCATTCAACATCATACTGTACTTAAGTGGAACTAAAAAGTATTATATTTGAAAGCAAGAACACTATTATACTTTGTTCATGACATCAAACACATTAAAATGAATGAAATCTAAGATTAAACTCCAAACATATAAAATTATAGGAAAGTTTTTCTGGAGTCATTACCAAAATACTAGACCTAATGACCTAGTTGTAATTCTTTAAAATAACACTGCTAATGTAATATATATGTTCTACAAAATTGTCCAGACAACTGTTTTCTAAGTCAATCCATGTTTTAGATATTTATTCTAATCTTTGAATAAGGTGAATCCTTTGTTTGATATTTACTCTAATCTTTGAATCTTGAATAAGATAAAAAAACATGAATCCATGTTTTGATATTTATTCTAATCTTTGAATCTTCTTGAGAAAGATTTTTCATATACTATTTTATGAATGTGCACTCTACAAAGTATTATGTTCCTGATTCTGTGTGGTATTTGTGTGCACACGTGTGTATGTGTGCATGAATTAAATTTTGTTCTCATAACAGTATTTGTAGGGTGGATGTTATTATCCCCCTATGCATATTATTATCCTCAGGTAGTTTTCTAATTATCGATAAATATTTATTCTCTTTCTTTAATAAAAAACGTGTTTTTAGGTTGGCCATGAACCCAGCTTAAAATGCTAGATTTCCAAACTTCTTTGCAGCTAAGAGTAGACTTGTGGTATAGTTCTGGACAAATCGATACAAGTGAAAATCACTGGGTAGAAAACATATTGAGTGGAGAAGGCAACTAGTAACTGTTAGGTCTATTGCTTCTTTTGTTCTTTGAGAAGACTGAAGCTTAGAAATGTTAGCAACATTTTTATCTCAATTATAAAATGGTTGCTTTAAATTAGTCTGCTGAGCTTCAGAGTTCATGTTTTAAACTCTCAGGTTCCACTGAAAAAATGAAATAAAGAGAATGGTAATAGTGATTTAATCAAGCCCTATGGAGGGCACTGTGAAGATATAGGATTTGCACTTAGTTACTACCATCAGAAAGCCTATTCCACTTTTAAAATCTAGAAATGTGGTTGCTTATGTAATTCCTATGAATAAACCAACTACATATGTACATGAACATATATACACATATGGACATACATATATATAAATAAATCATGAGCATACAAAGAAATTGTGCTCACTAATTCTCTTTAAAAAAATGAAACCACACCTAATTTTACCAATGTTTTAGAAATGAAAAAGAAATGTTTTAATAGTTACTTTAAAAAAGTTTTTATTGTTAAACCTATAAAAATTACCTAACATGTATAAAAGTGAGTAAACCAAAAAGTTAATATGGGCAGTAAATTATATTTAAGGAAATAATGACCTGTAAATATTTAATATGTCAAAGATCCAGTTCTCCTAAATTTCCCTAGAGTACACTAATGGAAGAGCATACTTTAACTACACAAGATTTAATTTTTTTGTCTGTCTCAATGTCTCAGCCTACACGATTGTTGATCATAAATCCCTCCTCCCATTTCTCTCTCAATTCCTTAAACCTCCAATACTAATTTTCGCAATTTGTTTATCCCCTAATTTTTAAATTTGCATTTCTCTAATTGTTAGGGATGTTGGAAATCCATATGTAATAGAATGAAATTTAACCCCTATATCTTAACCTGCACAAAACTCAACTCTAAGTGCATCAAAGACCTAGGTGAAAAATCACAGGGTAGAAAACATATTGAGTGGAGACCTTGCACTTACTAGAAAAAAAATGTGAGCCCAACTCTCCAACATGTCAGCTTGGGAACCAAATTCCTCAACAAGACTCCTAAAGCGAAAGAAGTAAAAATCAAGAATCAATAAATGGGATGGTATCAAACTGAAAAGCTTCTTCACAGTAAAGGAAACATTCACTATTTAATTATGAAGATATAATTCTCAAAAAAGCCTTCATCATTTACTCTATAATCCTGATTCTCATTTTTCAGAAATATTTCCTAAAAATTATGTTAATACTATACAATTTTACTCTCACTACTCTGTATATTACTGTGGTCGAATTTCACATTGTTTGTCATTACAAAGCAGAAATGATTAAATCTAGTCAAACGTAATGTTGCTCTGAGAGATCACAGAATCAGATGAGTTCAAGCCTAAAACTTTGGGAATGACTCCTCTGCCAAAACAGGATTTGGAGGAGTGCTCTGCATTCCTCAGCTTGTTATGGCAGAAGTACTGGCTCGAGCAGTTCAAGCACAAGCAGAACCTTGTACAGATAAAACTGGTTATGGAAAGAAGTAAATGATGAGCAGATGAAAGCAATTTCATGGTGTCTTATTCCTGAGAACAGCCCCATGCTACAGCAGAACACCCACACAATAATTATTACACTGAATTATTTAGCAGGGCAGTTAGGCCAGAAAGGAAGTCCAGAACTGTGGTGCAGGCGATAGAATTCCTCAACACAACATTCACTTGAAGGCATAAAAATCATCACCAAATTTTGCTTGCTAGTTTCTTTTTAGACTGAATTTGTCATGGATAAGTCTTGACTTTTTCTCTCTCTTTCTTGTTCCCATCTTCCTCCTGAATTTCCAAATATGTCCTGAACATTTTCCTCTGCTTCTCCTACTTTTTTTTTTCCCCGGTGCTAGAGATTGAACTCAGGGGCACTCGACCACTGAGCCACATCCCCAGCCCTATTTTGTGTTTTATGTAGAGACAGGGTCTCACTGAGTTGCTTAGCACCTCACTGTTGCTTAGGCTGGCTTTGAACTCGCAATTCTCTTGTCTCAGCCTCCCAAAGTGCTGGGATTACAGGCTTGCATCACCACGCCTGGCTTGCTTTTCCTTTTGCCCTAATGCATCATGCCTGAAATCACGCCAGCCACTCTGACCCTACACCTCAGATCAGCTCCTCCCCTAGCTTTACCTGTTTCTAGTCAGCATTGTCTGGTTTATTCTGTTACAAAAATCTTTTCATTTCTTCCAAATTGAATCTGTTTTCTGTGTTCTTGTGACTTTTTTTGTTTGTTTGTGGTGTCTGATTTTTCCCAATGGCCCCTGCCCTAATAACTCCTAGTCCTTCACCAAAAGAAAAAAAATGTTCCTAAAAATGGTCTCTCTGACCATAATGTTCTCCCTCCCAATTCCTCATGTTGCTTTGCTTTGTTGGTATTCTTAAAATCAAAGCTATTATTATATTCCCCTCTTTTAAAAATGAGGGAATTATTGGTCCCTCTTCCTATCAGAGCAAGTAAAAGGCATGGACCTGACATTTAAATCACTCTTAATCAATTGCAACATTAGCTTTTCATATGGATACCCACTACATACCTACATGTATGTCCTTCTATACTCCCATCCTGTGTTTTAGATGAATACAATCCAACCCTGATGAAAACTAACAACCCTGTCTCACCAAGATAAAGAATTCAGTAGGCAATTATACTGATTCATCATTTGAAGATATGATAGTCAATAACTTTGTCAAAACAACTTAAGGAAATATCTCTATATATGACTTAGCATCAGCCTTCCTGCCAGCAAAAAAGACAAGGGGCAAAAAAAAAAA
Source organism: Xerus rutilus (assembly GCA_028644305.1). Taxonomy (NCBI): domain Eukaryota; kingdom Metazoa; phylum Chordata; class Mammalia; order Rodentia; family Sciuridae; genus Xerus; species Xerus rutilus. The sequence continues at coordinate 52,972,929 of CM053407.1, forward strand.
CCATAAATATTGGGAGGACAGTAATAAAAAATTAACATCATGAACCCAGAAATAAAAAAATCGATTCCACAAGTTATCAAAAATGTTGAAAATGAGTCATATAGAAAAAGAACTAGAAAGAAGGCCATTGAAAGAGCATAGGAGATTTTTCAGTTACTTTCAGAAGAGTGGCATGATGCAAGCAGGTGTATAAGGTTAAAAATTACCTGGTGCTGAGTAAATGAAAACATTTTATTGACATAAACATTATTAAGACATTGAGAGGCAACAGCAAGAAAAGAGGCAGGATGATAGCTGAATAGGGAACAGTGACTCTGTTTTGTTTTTTTCCCTGCACCCTACTTGTTTATGTTCAGAGGAAAGTGAGTCAGTGGGATGGGGGAGCCTGGTGATGCAAGTGAGGATGTAACTGTTGGCAGAGGAGACTGCAGCCAGAGCCTTCAGGGGACATTACTCATCTTTGAACTCCAAGTCCCTCTCATAATTCCTGGCTTATAACAGAAGTAGAGAAAATGGTTTTCGAACTAATGAATGAAATGGGTGAGACAAACAAAAAGGAGGAAACTCCTTCTGAAACCATGCAAAATGATAAATGAATGATAAATGATAAATGGGTGATCTTATAAAAATATCCTGATGGTAAAGAGAGCTATAAAATGAACAGGAATTTCAAAGCACAGAAATTTGCAGCAAACTAGGAGACGGGCTACTTTGTGAGAGTGAACAATGGGCATAGATAGGGTGGCAAACTGACTGAAGTAGAACATGTTCGTATGAAAACTGCGAAGAACTAAACAGAGCTAGGAAATCCAATTCTAGGGAGCACTGACTGTTCCAATGAAATTCAAAAGACTCAGAGTTAACTGTAGTCATCCCTTGGTTTCCATGGAGGAGTGGTCCCAGGATCACCCTGTGGTTATCAAAATTGGCAGACGCTTAAATCCCTTATAAAATGGCACATTTTTTTCATATAATCTATGTATATCCTCCCATACACTTTAACTCATATCTAGATTACCTATAATACCTAATATAATGTAAATAGCTGGAAGATAGTTGTTGTTCTGTATTGTTTAGGGAATGATAAGAAAAAGTCTGTACGTCGAACATAGATAAATATTTTTTCAAATATTTTCTAGTCATGTTTGAGTCCATGGATGCAGACCCAATGAAAATGGGGCTAAATGACCTGAGGCTTTTGAAAGATCTTTATGATTATTTCATTCTCTCAATATCACTTTAGGTTTAATTATCACAATTCCATACTACTTACATTCTTTTGATGAAATATTTCTGTCACTTACAATTCATAACAGCTGGTAAATAATTTCTGGAATTTGGAAAGCTAATGTCCAATTGCTGTTCTTGTTAAATACTTTTCTGTTCCTAGAAAGCCAAGACAATTAACAAATAATATTCTGTTCATAGGCAATCTTATGCCCTTAGTCCATATAAGCTATGTTGTAATTCAAACCAAATGGAACAATGCAATCAATCTCTATATTTTATTTTGAATCAGCTTGTAGGTGAAACCAGTAATAAGACTCATTTTCCTACCAACACAAGATGAGACCTAACAATGACACATCAAAGCTAGTAGCCTGTCCAGAAGATCAGTAAAAGTAGGAAGTCTCTTATCATAATCCTTGCAGCAGCTGTCAGTAAATTCCTGCTGCCCAGTGAAAGGCAGGAGCAGCTGGAATGGAGAAAAGCAGATTGGAAAACAACTGAGTTTTGATCCAAAATGTTTTTCTTAGTTTTTGCCTACTGACCTTCGACAAGGAGCACTGTTATGCATGCACGATTTCTAGAACATGAGTTGTCAACACTTTCTCCCCAGTTTTGTTCTTTGATATTGAATGAATACACAATGAAGGAAGAGATGGCTCTGCTGTGAATTTGAGAACAATAACATTCAGCTGTGTGGATAAAGTCTCAGCTCTTCTCCATCTGAACTCCAAACAATCAAATTACACTTGGCAATAGTTGGAATCAGCGCAATGGAATTGGTAGCAGGTAGACTCCAGACAAAAGTGGAAGTGTTTTCTTCCAAGCTTCACTGCTATCTTAAGTATGTGATCTGAAAAAAGATACTTAATCTGTTTTAATTTGTCATCTTTCCAATTTAGGCAACACTAGTCACCCTATAGGATTGTTGAGAGAAGGATGTAACACAAATCACAAAACTATCTGGTACACCAGTAGCACTTAATAAATGTGTATCTTAAGAGTTGTCTTATTCATCACTCAAAGAAAGGAATCATATTAAGTCTGTGAGCTATAGATGGTTTGGGTTTCACCAGTATATTTATTTTGCAATCTAGAATGTTTTTGAAAAGCTTTTTGAAAAATGACAGAAATGCCCAACAAATCTCTTATTCTATAAAAATGAATTCATTTCAAACTCTGCCTATCACCATGTTGAAAATTTTTACAATTCTTCATTTTTTAGGGAAAAGATTCCCTTTGACTCCAAGTTTTGTTCATCATAAAACTAATTGTGTATATCCTGTGGTTGCTATTCCAAAAGATTAAACCAAAACCTGGTTTATGGAAAACTCATGAATTTTGCCACCTTGAGAAGAAATATTGCCAGTTTTCTTATCATTTTATACAACAGAAAGGCAATTATCTTCAAATATTTTTAATGACTTTAAATTTAGTATGCATATAATAATTACTTTTGTAATTTTATCCTTCCACAAAATGAATTAGAAGGGAATATTAGTTCTGTGTTTTTATTTATTTATTTGTTTGTTGATTTATTTTTAAATATTGTTTTTATAACATCAAAATTTGTAATGGAATGCATCTTCAAATAGATTTTAATAAATGCAGTATTCTATTTGTTTATAGATAGTTGAAAAGAATTATAAACACATTATAAATAATGTCTTAAGGCCAGATAGGTTTTAGAGAAATGTAATTTTTATTTTTAAATCAATAATATTAATCTCAAAATTTTTAACCAAATTATACTTCCAAAAAATTGGTTGCTTTTTTAAATAAATCATATAAATGTAAATTATTGTTACAACTTATAGATAAAGATTTCAGTTTATTTTAGCATTAATCTTCAAGATTACCTATGTTATCTTTTACCTTTATAATTAAGTTTTACTCATGACTGGCATGTTATAGTTTTCAGGAGTTTTTTTAATCTTATTTTCCTTTTCAGTTCTAAAATTTCCATTTTTTTTCTTTAGGTCTCCTATTTCTTTGCTGAGACTATATTTTTTCTTTTAGTTCATGCCTATTCATAATTGCTAGTTGTAGCATTTTTGTGATGGTTTCTTTAAAATTTGTCAGATGAGTAATATTTTTGACATCTTGTTTTGCATCTGTTGATTTATTGGATACTCATTTGGAAAAGGGGTGGAATTCATTCAAGGTAGACTGCTTTCTGTTCCTAGGCTGGGATCAAGTCATCTTTTCCTGTTGGGTGAGGGGTCATAGGCCACCCTGTTAGTAAATTGTCCTTCCAATCCTGGGGCTCAAGTCATTATGTTTTCTTTATTGCATCTTTCAAAATTTTCCTTTGTCTCTGCTATTATTTCTATGGTTTATAGTTGCACTTAGCATGCAGGAGCATACAGAAGTGAATTTAGACTATTTCTTCTGGACTGGAAGCACAGTACTTGTTCTTTTAAAAGAATGAGTATCTGTTCTTTTGTAAGTTAAAATATTCTGTCATCTAGATTTTTACTCAGGACATGAAATGAGACAGAGCTGCAAACATCTTTGCTTGGATAAATGTTTTTAAAAGATAAATATGAAATTGCAGAGACTATTCACCATATTTTAAAAATGTTTTAAATGTGAAAAACTAATTTTATGCTTATAGGAAAAATACTCTAAAAGTCAAAGCAGTAAAAGCATAACAAATTAGAATGGAATGGACTATCCTTTCAAAATCTGCATCTTGTTTTTATTGCACAATCATTGTACATGTTTCAATTTTCTTCCATTCCTGGTTTGTGGATCATGCAGTTCAGATCACAAAATCAAAAAACAAGCTTTAAAGCAAATGGTTTATGATGTAGCTGAATTATAGGAAAGTATTAGGAATAAGCTAAAGTGATTCTGAAAGTTAAATAATGCATTCGTTCATTTCTTTGGAAGATTTTTGAGGTTTAAGCATAGATGTAGTGGTTTGTTTACAATAATTAAACATCTACATAATAAGCTTTCTCTTCTCTGCTTCCTGATCTCTTTAGTTGCAGTGTTAGGTGGAAATCACTATAAGAATATGTTTTTGAAAATGACTTTTGGTGCACTAAGATATTGAAATATGTTTACTTACAGCCTTGTAACTCTATGCATATCAAATATTTAAAAGTTCTTTCAGTCCCTCTTGGAAGTGATAGACTATTTCACCTATGAGAAAATCTTCTGGATTTCAGTACTCTCCCAAGTAAACAAACAGACCTGAATATACATCATTTCAATAACTTGCCTCAACTTGAACTTCTGATGAATATTAAAATTGATGTGTTTTCATCAGACTAGGGAATGTGCCTAGTAATAGAAAATAAAACAATATATTTTTATTTTAAAACTTTAACTTATTAGAAAAGTTTGCCTAAGTCTTTCTATCTGCTTGTATAAATGAATGTATTATTAATATAATACACTTCAAGTACACTAATTACAGTTCACTAGATCAGAAATAAAACTAGGCATAAAACAGTGAGTCTTTTTAGTGAAACTTTGCCTTTTGATAAGACTTGGTAGGTGAAAAATTTTTACTAATACAATACCTATTAATCCTAACTTTTGTCCATGTGAAAATACAAAGAGTATTAAGACATTTGTAAAAAAAAAAAATTTAAGACACAAATTGTATTTAGACAAGCAAGTCATTGCAATGAACCCTTACCTTTCAACAAGGCAGGAAAGGAAGTCTATCATTAAACAATCTGTTAGGCAATGCCGTGTTTAACTATTCTCATTGTTTGATTTTAATTACATGTTTGTATCAGGAAACTGATTCACATCCTCTGAACACCATCTAAAATTACAGCCTTAAATCTAAGTATATTTGTTGTCAAACACTAAGTACCATGTAGGAAAAAAGAAAAAGTGCCTGCCACCAGTGTCTTTGCAATTCTTTAAAAAGCCTTTTCCTTTTTCATATAAAGTGTTTCCAATGAAAAAGTAGAATCACCAGCCCCAGTAGCAGGCGTAAAGTTTTACCTGACAAGGTGATCACTGTTTCATGACTAGTCCCAAAATTGTATTAAAAATCTAATGGCAGGCTGTCAGGAAAGGAATGAGATTTCAGAAAAACAGATGCTTAACACCTTTCTCATTCTACCTTTTCAGGAAGCACCTTATGTTTTCTATCTTATTAACTAGTCTTGATAGAGATTAGAAATTTAATAGATATGCTTTTAATGTACTGAATGAATAATAAATTCACATGGTTCAAAAATCCAAGGTCACTTTGTTCATTGACACTTTACCCAGAAGAGAGGAAAAAGCAGATGGCCAGAGGAAGAGATGCCTTCTTAAATTTTCAAGGCAGAAGTTGCATACGACACTTCTGCTTGCATCTCAGTATTGACAGTTTAGTCCCTTGTCTACAACAACTTTTGCAACTTATGAATCTGTCCTTTGTGGGAAAAGAACCATGAGATAGATAAAATTCTATTATTACAGAAGTCAAGAAAAATGATACTGATGGACATCTGGAGACACCAGAGAATGCCTATTCCCCAGATTCTATGGAGCCTGTATGACTCCACAGTCCATGTGGCTATTACTACATGGTAGATGTTGATATGTAATCTGAAAGTGATGACAAGAAATTTATTTTGTTCTGTCACCTTTAAAACTGTATTTTCTTCCTCATTGCCCTTCACTGATGCAAGATTTAAAAAGGAAAATTACTTGTTTTTAGTACACTACATACTACTTTGAGAATACTAAATTTCTATCTACAGGAATAAAAAATAAGTTACAGTAGAACTAGATTTTAGGAATAAAGCATATAATAGGATATTGAATTTAGGAATTATATTCACTTAGTAGTAGTATATCCATCTTGTCTGGGCTAGAATCTCTGCTGGAACAATTTTGATGTTATCACTGTTGAAACACTGCTCTGCAGTACAGCACAGTTTTTATGAGGCAGCCCATTCCGCTGTTAAGAGCCCTGATTGGTATGTTCTTTCCTAATTAAACAAAAATTTCTTGCTTATAAAAATCTCTCAGGGGCTTTAGTTTATGTGTGCTAGAGCTATGTATGTTATCCTGTATGGATGCTGCTTGTCTTGGGTGGCTATATAAAGGGAAATTTAATTAATTAAAATTTAATAAAGTAACATATTGGTTATTTACCTGAACTAGCCATATTTCAGGTGCTCAGGGATCTTACATGGGGAGTGGCTGCTATCCAGGATCCTGTGGAGAAGGACCATCCTTGTGGAAATTTGCGACACTCATTGTAACTAGAGTAAAGCATCACACCTACCACATCTATTATTAATGCATTTCTTCATTTCTTTTTTTTTTCTTTTTTGGTACTGGGAATTGAATGCAGAGACACTCAGCCACTGAGCCACATCCCCAGCCCTATTTTCTATTTTATTTAGAGACAGGGTCTCTGAGCTGCTTAGCACCTCGCTTTTGCTGAGGCTGGCTTTGAACTTTCAATCCTCCTGCCTCAGGGATTATAGGCATGTGCTATTATTAGTGCCCTTCCAACATCACTAATGCTTTGTCTTTTCTTAGAAGTCAGGTAATAAATCATTTTAATTTTCAAAAAATATTTCTTCATATTCATGATGTTTCATGTTTTGTTTTTAGGATTCAGGGTATCTCCATGAACAAATGAAGGACCTTCATCCTCATGCATCTTTCATTTTAGCAAAGAGGGATAGCTAAAAATAAAGAAACAATTCAAACAAAACAATAACCATCATAAAATCTGCAATTTTTAAGCATTGATAAGTACTATGTAAACAAGATATATAGGATAAAGGTATAAGGATGGTTTGCAATTTTAAATGGAGTTCTCTGAGGAGGCTTCTTTGAGGTGATGTTTAATCAAGGACTTGACAGAAGTGAGGGAAATAGCCATGAGACCAGGGGAAGTGTATTGCAGGTGGACAAAACAGCCAGGGTGACTATGGCTGAGTTAGCGAGGAGGGGAACAACAGGAGAAAAGATATCAGAGGTGATAAGGAAGGATCATACACAGCTTCGTGGACTCTTGCAAGGATTCTGTGAAGCCATTGTAGAATTCTGAGAACAGAAGTGAATTTTCTGACTTTGTTTTTAAAAGATCAATTCTGCTGCAATATTGAGAATAGGTTCTCAGCAAGGATGAGGTAGAGTATAATGATAAAAGCATGTAGATATATTTAGTAGTTACACAGTTTATGGAGTTGTTTCCTGACATCTTATCATCCCGAATTTCTATTGTATCTTCTACTTGGCATGATCCAGTTACTGGTGTGGCCTGTAAAACGTGGTTCCAAGAATAGAACACAATGAGCCAGATGATGTGACAGAAGTGCAGAAGACAATTGCATCTCATGATCTGAACACTGTTGTTCAAGTGCCACTGGACTTATTGTTAGAATCAGTTTCCTAAAGTATGCAGTTAATCATTTTGAAATTATATATAAATCTATATTTATTTTCCTAAATATTATTCTGGTTATTTTAGTTGGTTGTTTTTATTAGCCATATTTCCTGTTTTATTTAAACTCTAACTGTAGTATTAGTTTTATGCTTTGACCTAAGTTATCAATACATTTTCATAAGGCAAGAATAAGAACAGGGCACTGTCACATTTCACTGCCTAGAATTTCCATTAAGCTGGAAAGAACAGAAGTGATTTCCAAATTAACATTAAATAATTAATTAGCAGTGAGTAAATTTCAAAGAGTTATAAAATCACTAGCATAACCATGCATAAAGTTCATATATAACTTTAAAACTTCAATGTGACACTAAGTCCTTCCCAAATCAACTCCCAATCACCTACTTGCTGATTGTACCTGCTGTTATTTTAACCTTTTTCTGCTCTTGATACTCAGGGCTCCTTCTTGTCCACATAAAATCCAGGCATACTCCCCACTCAAAACCCCTATATACACTGTTCCCCTCTGTCCATAAGGCTGTTCTCTGACCAGATGCATAGATAGATCATGCCAAAACTTACTTCACGTTTTTGACACATTTATCATCACTTGGAGAGGACTTCCAGATAATACAACATGCCTCCACATTTCCTATCCCTTTTCCTACTTTATTTTTCTCCATATTAATTGAATTTAATTTTTCTAATGCAATATATTTATTCTGACAAGTGTGAGATGCTACCTCTTGGTAGCTTTAATTGAATTTCCCTAATGATTAGTAATGTTGAGCATTTTTTCATATATCTTTAGCCCATTCATATGTCTTTTTTGGAGAAATATCTGTTAACATCTCTTGCCCATTTTTAATTGGGCCTCTTTGTTTTTGTGCTATTTAGGTTTTTTTTTTATATATTTTGGATATTAGTCCCTTATCAGATGGATGACTTGCAAATTCTTCCTCTTAATCTATACATTGTCTCTGCATGGTTTTATAAATATCATTTGTCTCTGAATGAAGCCAGAGTCTACTTAATTTCAAGAATTGTAATTGACTTTTCTCTACCACAAGCCACACTTTTCCACATAACAAATAGTAATGATGAACGCAATGAAAGATGATCTATAAGTCTTAATTTGCCTGTAGACCTTACCATTATTAACCAATAAACATTTTTATTGGATATGAATAGGAACTAGAATTCACTTGTAAGATTGCTTTGGTTTTTATTTCACTGGTTCACTTCTCTTTTCACATTATGTGATATTGAAAAGCACAATCAAGGCTGAAACATAGAAATTACATATTAATTTATATATAATTAAATTGAATGATATTGAGAAAAGAAAATAGTTTTATATTCATTGTTAATCTGATCAGAGCCTTGATGGTACATGAATGATGATGGGAAAGGTCCATATCTGAAAATGAAGAGGTTAATTCCAGGTCAATTACTAGGTCAAAATATTTCAATAAATAAAAGCCAGAAAATATTTTTGCATAATGAGCAGGTCTTCAGAGTCAATTAGATACTTACCCCCACCAAAAAAAAAGAAAAAGAAAAAGAAAAAAATACATATATAAATTAGACCTGCTCATGAATCCCTATGGTATTATAAAGATATAAAGTTGATTTGGACAGAAAAAGATGATTTGATATAATTCTTAAAGTTTAATCATTTATCTTTCAAACTTCAGACACAAAATTAAAAACCATTGTTTTTTAATTTCTACAATCTTACAGCAAATGCAGAAGTTTCTGTTTTAAATCTGCTTTGGGGGTTGTTGCATCCTTTATCCATCTATTAGGAACAATTTTTTTGTAAATATGGAAGGACACAAATCAGTTGTGTCCAGATTTTAAAAAGTTCTTACTAAGTGGTAAAATACTGACATGGAATTTATTTATTTAACTTCCTAATTTGTTTTTATTTTAATCAAAAATATTTAGTCATTTCAATTTAAATAGAAAATTAAAAAAGTAAATAAATTGAGTATTCATAAAAAATTATGAATTTGATTATCTATGTTTTTACTTAATTATTATTATTTTTTGGCGCCAGGGAATGAACTCAGGGGTACTTGACCCTGAGCCACATGCCCAGCCCTATTTTGTGTTTTATTTAGAGACAGGGTCCCACTGAGTTGCTTAGCGCCTCACAGTTGCTGAGGCTGGCTTTGAACTTGCGATTCTCCTGTGTCAGCCTCCCAAAGTGCTGGGATTACAGGCGTGCCCTATCGCACTTGGCTTACTTAATTTTTATTCATGTTGATACCAGCAAAATATCTATTGAGTAAAATAAAATAATATTTTATAAATATAACTTTTCTTGATCTATACCTGGTACCATTAATAAGAATTACTAGTTAATAATCTAACATTTAATTAAAATAATGCATGAACTTTATTTTGTAGTTTTACATACATTAATAGGATACATATCAAAAAAGTATTTTAGATGAATAAAATTATATGATTGAAACTATATTTACAAAAGAAGCATTTGAAGATGCTAATAGGTTCTGCATCTGTATTACTGTGAACTTTAAAATATGTTCTTATATTTTACATAAGAATACTTTTATATGTTATTTACAAAATTAGAAGCATATTAATTAATTAGTTGCATTCAAATATACCTTTCTAGTATAAGACAAAGAAAAAATAAATTTTATCATGAATCCGTATGTTTGATGTGAATAATATCTGAATAAATAGTTGAATAGAAATAGATGATTGAATTTTTCCTTTGTTCACAATTTTATAATGTAACACCAGTGGCATTCTGAATTGTATTCTGGATTTTACACAAAAATGACATGTGTAACAGAACTCATTGATAATGGCATACATTATCATGTAGTTATGATAGAAATTTATTTTAAGTATATAATATTTTGAGCATGAGTTTTATTACTTATTACTTGAAATTACAATTATGAAATAATAATGTAATTATTTTGGCTTTACAAGTTCTTACAACACAAAAAAATCAAAGTAAGGAGTTAATTTTCTTTGATTCTGATATAAACACCAAGAAATCAGAACACACACTGAAAGATTCATGTACATCTTGATGATTACGAATGTCAAGAGAAAAATAAAATTAACATATTATAGACTAACATATTAGAATACACACATACATATGGTCACTTGAATTATAACTAAAGATCACAGTCAATTCAATGGATGGATGGATGAGAAAGAGATTATTAGGAGAATTGGCTCATGTGATTATGGAAACTGGGAATCCCATAATAAGAAATCTGCCAGTTTAAGAACCAGGGAAGCTGGTAGTATAGCTCCTTCTAAATAGAAAGGTCTTAGAAATTGGAAGGCTGCTGGTACTAGTTTTGAAATCTGAAGACCAGATTCTGGAGTTCTGAACTTCTGATATTCAGGATTAGGACAAGATGGGTTTCCTAGCTCCAGGAAAACAAAGTATATAGCTAGAGTCTAAATATTATTAGAGATTGTTGTGAGTGGGCTATGCCATTAACACAGATGAAATGTTTCTGTCTTTATGCAATGTCAGATTTTTTGAATAACAATAAATTCACAAGATTCATCATTTTCCTTGGCTTTAATTCACTGAGCACTCATGGTTTACTTGATAGCTGTGAGTAGGGAAATCACAATTTCTTTAATTTCATTCCAATTTAGTTACTAATATCTATAACACTCAAGTTATACATCACACCTTAACCAATAATATATAAGTTACAGAATAGCAGAGAAAGAATTAAGATTGTCCACATCATTTCAAGAGGAATACCCAGAACAAATGCAGAAAGCAGGCATGTATGCAGAGTCACTACAGATAGGCAGATAATAGTTTTAGCAAACCAATTCAAAGAGTCAGGGCAAGGAAGGGTCCAGAAGGCAGTTTAGAAATGGGTTGCATCAACCAAGGAGATCAATCTGAGCTGAATCATTAAGGAAGGTGGGAGTTGGTTACCTGCCAACCTCATGATACATTCACCTTCAACTTCAACTGATGCTCTAATGAGATGATGGGTCTGTATATGCTAGTGCATGATTATCTTAGGTGCCCTACATTTTATGTGCTTCAGGTGAAGGGGCTACAACATTCAGCAGACTGGTGTGTTTGATAAGCTCCTCAGCCTAGGTTTTTCTGGTATGGATTTAATATACCCAAATGCTTCTTATTTAACCCAATAAGTTCACAAGTGGTCATTTTTTATGAGCCCCATTAATTCAATGATATGTTTGTGCCTTATGGTTATGCCATGCATTTGAGGGTTATTGTTTTCAATGAATTCTGTACATCCAACATCTGGTGGTTTTCTATTTTCTCAGACAAAGTACCAAGTCATTCTGCATTTATGCTCTAAATGGAGTAGCTTATGACAAATTGCTGCTTCATAAAAATGGAGGAAGCTCAATGATAGGGTGCCCCTGGGTTCAAATCCTGGTACTGCAAAAAAATGAAAATAAAAAATGAAGTAACTCAAGGATAGGCACAGCCTGAAAGCTATTATTTTGCTATTCTTATACATCATGGAGGAACTCAGAGCAGAGTACAATCTACTCTTGACAAGATTACCTAAGTGGTCATGAACAGAATGTTGTTAGAAATATAGAAGATAAAGGTAATTTTGATAAGATTTCACATGGAAATGAGGAATAAAAAATTAGGAACTAAAAGAAAGTGATTCTTTTTATTAAGTGGCAAAAAAAAAAAAACAGTTGGCTGAATTGCCCATGTTCCAGCACTTTTTGGAAGGCAGAAGTTAAGTATAATTGTGGGGAAAAAAATCCCTAAGCAAAGTATTGAGGGTGCTACACTACTTCACTTGATTTCTTTTAGTAAAATTTGTGAAGAGAAATAAATTAAAATGGCATTTATAATCAAAAAGAAACATAAAGATTTGGAAAATCCTCCAACCTGACCAGGTTGTAATGAATTGAAAGGTATGTTCAGGAAAGAACAACAAGTGTGTGTGTGGCTAAGTGAGATTTTGATAACAATATTAGTATGAGAGAAAGAAAGGGAGATAATATTTATCAAGAAATGATGAATGACCTGAAGGATTTCAGAAATCATACTTGTTATACCAAGGATTCCATACTCCAAAGTGCTGAGGACTGGAGGACAGAGCTATATTAAAAGAGGGACTGTGGTCATCTTTAGGACTTCAATGTTGCACACTTTAGGTGTGTCCTCACAGTAATATGGCACAGTGTTTCTTGGTCATCCTAGGTGTAGATCCAGCAGGCTCAGGTGTGACTCAGGCTACTTCTCTTCAGGGCACAGGTAATAAACACTGGTGTCATTTGTATGGTGCTCACTCTGCAGGCACAGTGTCTTGGTTCTGGAGAAAAGGCTATGCCTGTGGATTTCAGGGATACCTCAGAGAGCCTTTGATCCAGACAGCATATACTGAAGTAGAACCACAATGAAGTCCCCACTGAGGAAATGCCTTGTGGAGCCACAAGGATGGATCACACAAAAAGACCTCATTAAAGCAACATTTTATGGAACAGATTTTTAACCACTCCTGTGACCTTGGAATAGTAGAACTATCAGCATTCAAAGTCAGCCTAGGAGAGTCATGGGAATGAGACTCCTGCCTATGAGGGCTGTAACATAGATTGCACCCATTAAAGCCATGGGGTGGGACTGCATGAAGATTTAAGGGCCCAACTCCCAGCCCTGTGTGTCCAGAAGGCAGGAGATATAGTCAAAGTTTATTCTCAAACCTTAAGTTTTAATGTTGTTTGCTTTGTTGGGTTTTAGACTTACTTGGAGCTGTTAGCTCTTTCTTCTTTTTTATTTTTCCCTTTTGCAATGGAAATATCTATTGTATGCCTGTTCCTCTATTATATTTTGGAAGCAAATAACTTGCTTTTTTCACAGACTCACAGCTGGAGGGAAATTTGTCTCTGAATGAATTGTACCTTGGGTCTCAGCCATATCTGATTTAAATGATAGTTAGATCATACTCTGGAGTGTATACTTTCAGGTCAATGCTGAAACACGTTAAAATCCCAAAATGGAGTTACTAGGATACAAGGAAAGTACTTTGCATATGATAAGGACATAGTTTTAAGAGTCCAGGGGTATAATGCTGTTCTTTGGATATAAGTATCCCCCTGAACTTCACATGCTGGTACTTTAACCCCAAGTTGATGGCATTGAGAGGTGGAAAATTTGGGAGGCAATTAAATTATAAGGACAACACACTCATGAATAAGATTAATGCCCTTATAAAAGAGGATCCAGAGTGCTGCCTGGCCCCTCTGTCTATTCTGTTAGGTGAGGACACGATGCTCACTCACTCCTTGTTTCCCTTTCACCATGAAAACAGATTTTGAAACAGAGACCTAGCCCTCACCAGACACTGAGCCACTGGAATCTTGATCTTAACTTCTAAGCCTCCAGAAGTATGAATAAATTTTTATTACTTATAAATTACCCAGTTTATGCCATTTTGTTATAGCAACAGGGACATTCGCTCTGTGTTTCATATTACATCATATCAGGAAGTGCTCAATATGTGTAATTCCAGCATTTTAGCATTGAATACAGGTTCATGTACCAACAATACAATACTTACATTGTAAAAATTTCCACCTATTTTGTTAATTCTTTGAATATCCATGGAGAGTTAGTTTCTTAATTACATTGTTCACTTGGAGTTGCAAATGGTGATTTTTTCATTAATTATCCTTTAGTTATTTATTAGCCAGAATATTTTTTAAAATAATAAATGTCCTATCCCAATTAAGCCAGGCTATTTTGATGAAACAAATTATAGATCATTTAAAAATTACAGAATAAATGTGTTTTAGCCCCTGATTTTTAAGGGACAGGAGTGGTGAGAAGTTACTTCCAATAGTGTTCAAAGAGTCTCTTCACCACCTCACAATTCCTCCCCTCAATCCCTCCCTCCTTTTCTACATGTTATAAATTCACAGTACTGTTTTAATGAGTTTCATACAATTATCATTAATCACCATTTCTTCAAATTGCCTTTCTCTATTTGGAAAACACGAGCTCTTTAATGTTGCTCTCTGTGTCCTTTTACATAAAATAGCATGGCTTGGTAGAAGTGGGATTGTTGATCCACTGGAATTCTCTGGACTCTAAATATTTTCTGCTACATGGCTGAAATTAGTATTCTTTGCAAAACCATAATTCCTTTTAATGGGGAAAAGTAAGGAATATAACATGGATAAGTAGTATTTTTAGATTATTATTGTTTCTAGGAATTTGCATTGAACACAGGTAGTAATTAATAATTATAATTGTATAATTATATGTTATAAATATTATCTAAGTGCTAATTTTTTAAATTTAATATTCCTTTAAATTGACAGAATATTCACATATAATTAAGTGACATTTAATAAATACATAAAATTCTGCTTTGGATGATATAGTTGTCTATATGTCCAGGCTAATCTACTGTAAATTATTTTTTAAAAATCTTAGCCATCTCCAGTAGCTGGTATGAATGTAAGGACTCAGGTCAAAAATAAAGGGATGTTAAATATGGCTTTATTCTGCAGAATTTTTTTAACTCAGTGAATTTAGGCATCAATCTTGCAAATGTACAGGGCTAGAGACAAGAATTCAATAAATTTCAGAGCCTGAGTTGAAAGGCATAATTGAAGGCTGTGGTAAAACTAGTACCCACCAAATATTGCACTTTATTTGTAGACAGTGAACTAGAAATAGCCTTCCCCAAACTAGATACTGCTATGGAACTGACCATAATGAAACCTGGCATAACAGATACTTAAAAATTACTCATGAGAATATGATTTTCTACCTTAAATTGATCATCGTAGAGATTTACAACATATAACCATTATACAGTATGGCAGCATGAATGCACATTAATACAGAGCCTCCCAAAACCCTGGAGTGAAGAATTTGTAAAATATTGTAAATTCAGTGTTCCTAGATGGCAAAAGGGAATGCAAATTCTACTGGAGGAACCCTGTAACATCCTAGGCTCAAGTATTTCCATGGGACATGTTCAAGTCAAATGAATGAGCAAATTATATGTAAAAGTCATGACAGGTATTAAACTATAACAAATCACTACCAAGAATAGAAAAATAGAAGTCGGGTCCAAGATGGCAGCCTTGACTGACGCAGCACTTCTAGTCTCTCCAGGACTGGGGTTAAAAGTAGTGGAAACATTGTTTTTCAGTGAGTTTTTAGAGGACACTTGACAGCTGCCTCCACACAGAAACTCCACTTGCATGCCCACAGGGTTGCCAGGTCCCAGTGTTTGCACAGGACACCAGCCACAAGCCAGCCCAGGACCCCAGCCTTGCACTCCAGCACAGGACTCTAAAATCCATTCCCACATGGGATCCCTGGCTCCAGCACCCACACACCACACAGGACCTCTGGTTGCCCACCCATGCAGAACCCCTGGCTGCTGCTCTTGTGTGGATCTCCATCTACTAGGGTGGAACCTTCCTGTTTGCTTACACCTGGGGACATGGGATGGGATCTGGAGATAAACTATTACTTCTGCACAGCACACCACAGAGTTGCATCTCCAAAAACATCACCCAACACCACCGCCTGGCCCAGCCCTTCACCCTATCTCTGAATCAGACGGCTTCTTTGTGAGACTCTGGCTTCACCATCTTTGACCCGAGCAGGCAGATACCAGTAAGCAACAGACAATTCCACATACTGGAAGAGAAAGGAAGCAATTCTGTTTATTTAAATTGAGACATTTTATTTTTTTCCTTCTATTCCTTTTTTTTCTTTCTTCCTTTTTTCTCTTTTCTTCCTTTCTTTTTCTTCTTTTCTCTCTCTATTTTCCCACCCTCAAATACCCAACAGTGGTGAAGCCAAGTATTTTTTATGCATTAGGCTACTGTGAACTGGGATATCTGATTAGTATACTACAGTGATATTATATAGTCTTGTAACTTTCACTTTTACATGTTTTATTTTTCTTAAGTTTTATGTCTCCTTGTTAGTTGTACTCTATTTTCTTCCTACTTATTGGTCATCCCCAAATCTCTTTTTCTCTTTTCTACTAATAGCCAACTTCTTTTGGATTCTTCTTTCATGCTTTCTAGGATTTAATAACTATATAATATCCTCACTTCATACCTCCCTAACATCTCATCATCCCTAACAACCCCACCCCAGGTTCTCTATAGCCCACCAGCAGAAACTATAGACCCTTATGCAAATCTATTGTTTATACAGTAGATGCTAATTGAACTCATAATTTCTTTATACTGTGACAAAGCCATTAATGTATTAGGAGCTACTTGCTTTAAAACTATATATTGTTAGTCTTGAGATCTGTCAATATTGGTCTCCCCCTTAAAGGAGAGGTATTGGAACCCTGTAGGGAATCCATAAGCCTATAGTACAAAAACTGTAACACCTCAGATCTGCAATGCTAGAAGGGAAGACACAAAAACAACATGAAAAAACGAGGGAAGAAATTGCCTCAAACCATGATATTACATTTTTAAAATCCATGATCAGCACAGCAGAAGAAATGTCAGAGAAGGAGTTCAGGATGTACAAAATTAAAATGTACTGTGACTTAAAGAATGGTATAAGAGAGCAAACTCAGGCAGCAAAATATCATCTTGATAAAGAGTTACATAGGCAAATACAGGTAGCAAAATATTACTTCAACAAGGAGATAAAGATTCTGAAAAAGAACCAAACAGAAATCCTCAAAATGAAAGAAACAAAAAACGAAATTAAAAACTCAATAGAAAGCATCACCAACAGATTACATCACTTGGAAGACAGAAATTCAGATAATGAAGATAAAATATTTAATCTTGAAAATAGAGTTGACCACACCATGAAGATAGTAAGAAAGCATTGGCAGAATATACAAGAATTATGGGATAACATGAAAAGACCAAATTTAAGAATTATTGGGATAGAGGAAGGCATAGAATTTCAAACCAAAGGAATGAACAATATATTTAATAAAATAATATCAGAAATTTTTCCAAACATGAGGAACGAACTGGACAATCAAATACAAGAGGTTTACATGACACTAAATGTACAAAATCACAACAGAACTATACCAAGTCACATCATAATGAAAATGCCTAGCAATCAGAATAAGGAGAGAATCTTAAAAGCCACAAGAGAAAGAAATCAGATTACATATATGGGGAAACCAATTAGGATCTCTGCAGACTTCTCAACCCAGACCCTTAAAGCTAGAAGAGCTTGGAACAACATATTCCAAACTCTGAAAGACAATGAATGCCAATCAAGAATCTTATATCCAGCAAAATTAAGTTTTATATTTGATGATGAAATAAAAACCTTTCCAAGATAAACAAAAATTAAAAGAACTTACAGCAAGACAGCCTGAACTACAGAACATTCTTGGCAAAATATTGCATGAGGAATTAAAACAACAATGAAAACTTGCTAAGGGAGGAACTATACTAAAGAAAAGGCCAATCAAAGGGGAAACTCAGTCAAGTTAAAAACTATGAATAAACCAAAATGTTTGGGAATACAAATCATGTCTCAATAATAACACTGAATGTCAATGACCTAAATTCAGCAATTAAAAGACATAGTCATGCAGATTGGAGTTTTAAAAAAGAACCAACAATATGCTGCCTCCAAGAGACTCATCTCATAGAAAGAGACAGATTGAAGGTGAAAGGATGGAAAAAAGTGTATCACTCACATGGAGTACATAAACAAGCAGGAGTTTCCATCCTCATATCAGATAAAGTGGACTTCAAACCAAAGTTAGTGAAAAAGGATAAAGAAGATCATTTCATACTTCTTAAGGGAATCATACATCAAAAAGAATAACAATCTTAAATATCTATGCCCCAAACAATGAAGCAGCCATATATGTCAAACAAACACTTCTCAAATTCAAGAATCAAATAGACCACAATATAATAGTGCTGAATGACTTTAATACACCTCTCTCACAATTGGATAGATCTTCCAAACAAAAACTAAACAAAGAATCTACAAAACTCAATAGAACAATCAAAAATCTAGACTTAACAGACATATTTAGAATATTCCATCCTTCAACAAGCAAATACACTTTTTTCTCAGCAGCACATGGATCCTTCTCCAAGCAAAGATAATATGCTATGCCACAAAGCTAGTCTTAGCAAATAGAAAAAAAAAATAGAGATACTATTCTGTATTCTATCTGACCATAATGGAATGACATTAAAAATTAATGACAGTTTTTTTAAAAAAAGCTACTCCAACACCTGGAGACTAAATAATATGCTATTGAATGATGCATGGATAACAGAAGACATCAGGCAGGAGATTAAAAATTCTTAGAGGTAAATGAGAACTCCGATACAACATATCAAAATCTCTGGGACACTATGAAGGCAGTGCTAAGAGGAAAGTTCATTGCATTAAGCTCATTCATTAAAAGAAGCAAAAGTCAACAAATCAATGACTTGACACTACATCTCAAAGCCCTAGAAAAAGAGGAATAAACCAACACCAAAAGAAGTAGAACGTAGGAAATAATTAGAGTAAGGGTTGAAATCAATGAAACTGAATCAAAGAAACAATTTAAAAAATTGACAAAAGGTCTCCCATGCTCTTGGATAGGCAGAATCAATATTGTCAAAATGTCCATACTACCCAAAGTGCTATACAGATTCAATGTGATTCCAATTAAAATCCTACTGTCATTCCTTATAGAAATAGAAAAAGCTATCATGAAATTCATTTGGAAAAATAAGAGACCCAGAATAGCCAAAGCAATCTTCAGTAAGAAGAGTGAAGCAGGAGGCATCACAATACTAGAACTTATACTACACTACAAAACTATAGTAACAAAAATGACATGGTACTGGCACCAAAATAGACATGTAGAACAATGGTACAGAATAAAAGACATAGAGACTAACCCACATAAATACAGTTATCTCATACTAGAAAAAGGTGCCAAATACATACACTGGAGAAAAGATAGCCTCTTCAACAAGTGGTTCTGGGAAAACTGGAAATCCATATGCAGCAAAATGAAACTAAACCCCTATCTCTCACCATGCACAAAACTAAACTCAAAATGGATCAAAGACCTAGGAATTAGACCAAAGACCCTGTGCCTAATAGAGGAGAAAGTAGGCGCAAATCCTCATCATGTCGGATTAGGCCCCAACTTCCTTAACAAGACTCCTAAAGTGCAAGAAATAAAAGCAAGAATTAATAAATAGGATGTATTTAAACTAAAAATCTTCTCAGCAAAAGAAACAACCAATGAGGTGAACAGACAGCTAACATTCTCAGAGCAAATTTTTGCCACACACATATCAGATAGAGCATTGATCTCCGGGATATATAAAGAACTCAGAAAACTTAACACCAAAAAAATGAAAAACTCAATAAATGGGCTAAGGAGCTGAATAGAAACTTCTCAGAAGAAGATATGCAATCAATAAACATATGAAGAAATGTTCAACATCTCTTGCAATTAGAGAAATGCAAATCAAAACTATATCTCACCCCAGTCAGAATTACAGTTATCCAAAATGCAAGCAACAATAAGTGATGGTGAGGATATGTACACACACACACACACACACACACACACACACACAATGGAATATTACTCAGCAATAAAAGAGAATAAAATTATGGCATTTGCAGGTAGATTGATGGAATTGGAAAACATCATGGTAAGTGAAGTAAGCCAATCCCCAAAAACCAAAGGCTGAATGCTCTCTCTAATTAGTGGATGCTGTTACATAAGGGGAGTGTGGGTGGGGAGCATGAGAGAAATGGAAGAACTTTGGATGGTGCAGAAGAAAGGTGGGGGAGGGAAGGAGGAATGGAAGTAGCAAAAATAGTGGAATGAGATGGACATCACTACTCTAGGTACATGTATGAAGACACAAATGGTGTGACTCTATCTTGTTTGCAACCAGAGAGATGGAAAATTGAGCTCTATATATGTACTATGACTTGAATTACATTCAAAAAAATAAAAAAATTTGATGATAACAAAAGAATAGAAAAATATATACAACTGACATACCAGCATGCATGCATGCTTGTTGTGTATAATTTAAAATAGGTTATACAAACGTAAATTGCCTAGAATTAAACCTAACTAAATATATACACAATGTTTGTGGAAATATTGTATAATACTTCAGTAAAATATTTGAGACATCTAAATAAATGAAGAGAATTTGTTCAGCAATGAATAAATGATGAATTTGTTCATCAATGAATTTGTTCATCAATGAATAAATCAGATATTATAAATATATCATTTTGCCTAGTTTAATTTGTAGACTCAATGCAATCCCAATCAAGACCTAAACACATTTGGGGAGAATTTAGGAGTAAGTTCTAAAATGCATACAAAAATTCGAATATTTAAGAAAAGTCAAGATGCTTCTCTAATTGAAGAAAAATGTGATTGGACTTGCCTTACAAGATGCTAAAACTCAAATTTAAACTATAGTAATGGTATATTATATATTATAAATTATATTTATAATTTATATTATATACTATAAATTATAATAATAATTAAGAATGTGAAGCAGTGTGAACAATAGAACAGAATACTTGATTCTACAACTGGACATAAATATAGACTTGATTTTGACAGAGTTGAAGTTATAGATCATTTCCAAGACAACTCTTTTCACTGAATAGTGTGTGATAATTGAACATCCATATTTTAGTAAAAATCTTTGGCAGCATTTTTCTTTAAGAAATATGTTATTTTTAAAGATGAAGGCAATTACAAACTACAAGATACATAGTTCATCCAATTTCCAGAGGGTAGGATGACTGGAAATAAATGTTAAGTTTTATCCAATTGTGAAAAATAGAAGTTACAGTTTCTGACTCTAAATGAAAGGAAAAAGTGTGATCAAATAATTTGGATTGAAAAATAAGAGACTATGTTACAATCCCTTGATTCTTTTATTTTCTAATTTTTTTCCTTTACTTTGAGACAGGGTCTCACTCAATTGTTTTGAGCCTCACTAAGTTGCTGAGCCTGGCCTCAAACATGTGATTCTCTTGCCTCAGCCTCCTGAGCCCCTGGGATCTCAGGTATGTGCCATCACACCCAGTTTATCCCTTCATTCTTCTTTTAAAAAAATTTTTTTTAGTTGTATATGGACACAATATCTTTATTATTTTATGTGGTTCTGAGGATCGAACCCAGTACCTCCCATGTGCGAGGCAAGCACTCTACCACTAGTCACAACCCCACCCCTATCCCTTTACTCTTAAGAACAAATAAGCAAGGGACCAGAAAGTGTCTTGTCCAATATAATACAGGTTAAAGTAGGACAGAACATTTTGAGGATTTTCTAATTGTCAGGTAGATTTCTTCTACCATAATGAAATATCCATAATCATAGGTTGTCAGAGAGAAATAACAGCTTGACACATTATAAAATTTCAAATAATGGAACAAGAAACAAATATGTAGATGTTGACATAAAAGTAGATTTAGTTTCAAGGAAAATAGAAGGAACAGTGTTCATAACTTAGTAAAAATAATTATTGTATTAAGTAATATCAATCTCATACATGAATGAATAAAAAATTAAATGATTGAGTCAAATTTTTACTCAAATTTTAAATGTATATGTAACCAATGAGTCAGCAGTCTCCATTCCCAAAAATGTACAGCCATAATGATGAACAATTTGTTATGTCTAGAAATTTAATCCTCTCTCCCTGTCTCTCCCAATGCTTGCTATTTATAAGTGGTTTTTATTTGAAATTTATTTAGAAATTCTGTAATGATACTTAAGCTTTCAATATATCTAAAGTCTATAAGAATATGTGATTAACATTCAATTGTTAGAACAGGAATAGATTTATTCTTTATAATAAAAATATGGCAATATTAAATTTTATAAGAGGCATTTTTGAGTTTTAAAAAGTTTACTCTAGTAAGCTTTAAGTTTAACAATAATATATAAATAATATAATATTAATAATAATTTATAGTTATAACATAAAACAATATAATAAATAATATATAATAAATACTTATCCTTATGAAGCCAATTTTTAAAAAGTTGTATGTATTATTTTTAAGAAAATGTAGCTCAATGCATAAAATAGAAGCATAGATAAGTTTTCTCTTACTTTCTAAAGCACTTGAACATTATTAATTCATGTCTAAATAAAATCAGTTGTGTGGATTATATTGTACTTTGATTATTAGCCTTAATCTTGAAAAATTAATATGCAAAAGAGAGAATACAGACTTGATATATTTTAATTCACATCTAAAATATAATCTCACCTGAAAGTGATTTTCAGGATTTTAATAACTTCTTTTTCATGAACCTAACCTTGGCAGCTGTTTATTAATGTTCCTTGGCATAATAAAAATGAAACAGTCTGTCTAATAGTAACAGTTCCTGAGCTCCGTGGATCTGTAACATCTCAACTTCTGGAAAGATATCCTTACCATTGAAGTTTTCATTATTCATCTAACCATAGCACAACACTATTTCTTACTTCTAGCTGGAAAAGTAGTGAGTAAAAATATTTCAAGTCTCCCATGGATTGCAAAGGAAATGCCTGTGCACTGTGATCAGTATATTCTTTCCATTGTGAATACTAAGTTACTATATACCTACATGTGTTTTTTGCCATTC
Organism: Xerus rutilus; assembly: GCA_028644305.1. Taxonomy (NCBI): domain Eukaryota; kingdom Metazoa; phylum Chordata; class Mammalia; order Rodentia; family Sciuridae; genus Xerus; species Xerus rutilus. The sequence continues at coordinate 52,996,162 of CM053407.1, forward strand.
TGTATTTTAATATGCTCTGTTTTCAGAATCAGAAAAGCAGGGATTTCTTTCCACTTCAATTATTCTTCTTTCAGAAATAAGGAGAACTATTCCATTGGCATAGTGCCTGTGGGATGCCTATTTAAAGAATTTCACACATATTATAGCAAGCATATTTTTCCTTTTTATGGCTTTTATTAAAGCTTATGCAATATTTGTTAAATCACTTAAATCCGCACACTCAAAACAATTTGAAACTCTTGAATCACCAAAATCAAGTTGTCAGGAATTTCTGAGATGGCTACACTAGAGTAACTGTAGCTGACCAACCCTTTTACTGAGGACAAGTAGAAAAGACACAAAATTACAAAGAACAGAATTTGTTTCAAGTCCCTGAAAGTTGCTGATGAATCAAACAGAAGTGAGCTGATGCACTGTGAGCAGCTTACAGATGGGACATTTGCTGGAAAAAGACTAAGAAACCAAGGGAAAGGCAGTAGCAAACGTGTATACACACACACACACACACACACACACACACACACGCACACCACCACCACCACCACATACCACACCCCACACCATACCACACCCACACATACCCCAAAACACTTTGGTTAACACTTAAGGTATTTAGGGATAATATGGTGGAATTGAGAGACAAAAACTGGACTAAGGTATCCCAAATTTAAAAGGCAAAATCCAAAAGAAAAGAGAGATAAGAAAAATAAGTTTATAACGAATAGTATTCCTCCTTGATGAATTTGTTCAAGTTTATGTCCAGAGAGAGTCTAAAAATCTATGAAGAAAGTAGAAACCATTTAAAGGCCCAGATGTTTCTTAGTATCAAGTAAATAAAAATTGAAATTAGAAACTGATCATAAAGAAAATCCTAATAAATACCCTAGACATTCAGTTTGTATCTCCACAAATTAATACCCTAGCAACAGCAGATAAAGTGACCATACAAAAACCACAAGTTAGCAAAATGATTTATTCAGATCATCCTCATAACTTATGTTCTTCACCAAAGGACAGAGTGAATATTTTTTGGAAGATAATGCCACCACCTAGATCTTCTATAATATTTTCCTTAAAGATCTCCAGTTTTCAATGAGAAATAGACCTTACAAATAACTCACTGAAGTTGATGGCCAAAGGTGGTGTTGTTGTTTTGTTCTTGTTGTTTTTGGTACCAGGGATTGAACTCAGGGGTACTTGACCACTGAGCCACATCCCCAGCCCTATTTTGTGTTTTATTTAGAGACAGGGTCTCACTGAGTTGGTTAGGGCCTTGTCATTGCTGAGGCTGGATTTGAACTTGCAATTCTCCTTTCTCAGCCTCCCAAAGTGCTCCTTTACACTTTTTAAGTAGATCAAAACTTAAGATATTTAACTTTACATAAGTTTCCTAGTATGTAGTAAATTATCTATTTCTGAGTTTTTTCATAATTACATATAAGCAATGAAGATGATTTGGGGCAAAAACTATCTATGCTAACTTTATAATGGTCACAATTATATTTTCCCATTCCTCTCAGAAGTAAGGATATAACTTGGTGATCTGCTTGACATTTTTGGCTTTATTTACTCAGTCTTGATTTGTGTCTTAATACAACCTCCAATTTTTTTTTTTTTTTTGCACTGGGGATTGAACTCAGGGGTACTCGACCACTGAGCTACATACCTACATGCCCAGCCCTATTTTGTGTTTTATTCAGAGATAGGGTCTCACTGAGTTGCTTAGTGTCTCACCATTGCTGAGGCTGGCTTTGAACTCACGATTCTCCTGTCTCAGCCTCCCAAAGTGCTGGGATAACAGGCATGCGGCACCATGCCCAGCTCAAAGGTTTTATTAATACATGAATGTAATGTTAATAAAATTGAAAGTCTAGATTTAAAATCTGTAATACTTATATATAATTAAAATAAGTAAAACTGTAATAATTTAATGCTACATTTGATTTTAATATTAGAGAAAGTAAAATATGGAATTAGTAAATGGAAATATAGATATGTAGAAAATATTCAAGCTAAAGCACAGAGAGAAAAGGAAGGAGAACAATAGAAAGGGAAAAAGACCATAGGAGAAATATAAGACATCATTATAAAAATAAAAAAATAAACATCTAGTATATAGAGTCTCAGAAGCACGAGAGCTAATTTAGGCAAACACATTTAAAAAGATAATGTCTAGAAATTTTCCAAAATTGGCAAAAGTAGTTAAGCCACAGATCCAAAAGTAAGGTGGACCTGGAGCAAAATGTATTCACTACATTAATAAAGAGGAAAAATTCTAGGATGATATCAAGAGATGCAGAAAAATATTTGATAAAATTCCAATATCATTGGTTATAAAACTAAGGAAACAATGAGTAGAATAGAACTTTCTTAACCTAATAAGAGACATCTAAATTGAATATAGATATCACATGTATTTATGAAATATCAAAAGCTTCCTCTTGAGATCAGAATAAGATGCCCATTATCATGACCATTTTTATTCTATTCTTATACAGGAATTTCTGGACACTTTAATAAGAAAAGAAAAAAGAATACAAGACATCAGTAGAGATAAAAGACCACAATAGTCATTATTGCAGATAATAAAATATAGAAAATCCTAAATAATACATAGATAAAAAATTAAAAGTATATTGATATGATCAATATACGAAATCACTATGTATGTATTTATAAAGTTTAGAGAATAAAAAGAAAATGCCATTTATGATAAAATTTAAAAAATGCAGTAACAGGATAAATTTAATACTATCTATATAAAAATTCACACAGAAACTATAAAATAACTAAAAGATAAAGAAGATCTAAACAAACAAGGGTTTATGCCATGTATTCAAAGATTTTATATTATGAAAAGATTTCTTTCA
>CM053407.1:52999531-53028843 GCA_028644305.1 Xerus rutilus
GTGGGGCACTCTGAAGTCATTTCACTTCTCTTGTCCAACTCGGCTTCCACTAGGACACTTTTTTTAACAGTTGGACTTTTGCTGTCTACATAAATCATTAGCCTAGTTTCTCCATTTTAAAAGCATAAAACAAAAACTGTGCTTTCCTTCGGTTCCCTAAATGTTTATCGAGCATCCGTTATGCAAAAGAGATTCTAGTACAAAGAAAAGGTAATACAATTTGGGGCGCTGTGGCATAGGCCTGTCATCCCAGCTACTTGTGAGGCTGAGGTAGGAAGATAACAAGTTCAAGGCCAGTCTGGGCAATTTAACAAGACCCTGTCACAACTAAATAAAAAATTTTAAAAACAATTTTAAAAGGGCATGGGGATTGTGCTTGATGGTAGAACACTTGTTCAGCATATGCAAGGCCCTGGGTTCAATCCCCATTATTTCAAGAAAAATTAAGTCAGCACAGTTCCTTCTCTCTGGTGTCTCAATTTATATGTATTTTCCAAACTAGAAGCTCTATATTTATTGAAAAAATTGAGTTGAGATTATACCATAGGGGAGGAATTTTATCTAAGTACTAATATAAGAAATATTGAAAAGAGAAAAATTAACCTGAATTTAAGAATAGTATTTGATTAAATTAGTCAAAATATTAAAGCAATCTGTTAAAAAATATCTTCAATTAATATGAATATATTTTAGGAACCAGTGAGTGACACTTGAAGTAGCCTATCTGTATTTCAGTATGTTTTGCTGATATTTTCAAGCTTCATCCCAAATCTTGGATTTGATTAGAAACATCAGGCTACTGTAAGTTAGAAGAGCAAACACATTCTTTGCTGGAAAATGAAGGGAGTGTCTCCAGCCCCAGTTAGGTCAGCCAAGAGCTAAAGGGAGGAGAAGGAATGGAGCAAGAATCAAATTTATTAAATCATATTGTATGCATTTAAAAGGCATATTTTATGTTATTTCTTCCAGGTAGAAAGAAGAAAAACCTGGTAACAATTTACATTGATGTTTAGACCCACCCCTGGGGTGTTTATCAATTTAGAGTAATAATAGAAGTATCAGGTTTTTAGTTATTTTATAAAGTTTTGTGAGTATGATTTTTAATTTAGAACTGTGACATGGTCCTTTGATTCTTTATTTCTATGCAACCTGGGTTCCCACTTCATGTCCAGCCATTATAAATTTAGGGTGTTGACATGAATGCACAAATCTCCATGCTCCAAGACCCCTTTGTTTGCCTACAAGAATACTTGTGCCCATGAGTCAATTTGAATTGTAATTTTCTCCTGGGGGACAGGAAAGCTACAACTGGCTGGCCAAAGCCAAATCTGGCAGATCCACATATACAGTATCTCTCTGAGGTCATCCGCAGATGGCATTGGATATTGATAAATCTTGGACTACAACATCTGCCTTCTTTCTTCCCTTACCAAATAAATAAGGAGCACATTGTTTTTTATGTTATGCCCATTTAGAGTGTTTAATAAATGATTGCTTAAGAGGAAAACTATTATAGGAATTATTGAAACTGTTCTTTAATGTTTGCTTGAGTAGCTAAGCCAGAACTGTACAGCCGGTCCAGTTTCCCAAACTTCAGTACTCTTGGTTCCCAGTACAGTTTCCAAGGCCATTGATGTCAAGTATGAGCTGGTAGAGTTGGATATATGCCTCTCCTGAGTAGGTTTAGAGGAATACCTTTGGATCTTGAAATGGAAAAGCAGTATTTCTTTTTTAATGAAATGAGAAAGCAGCACTCTCAGGGAACATTCAAACTGGTAAATAGGAAGGATGCTAAATCAAAGTTGCTTCAGTTTCAAAAGGTTATAGCCCCAAGCAGTTCTCTTAAATTATGGACAAAGCCTCTATCTCCTAGCATTGAAATACGATGCCAGGGCAGCTGGGTTAGAATTGGATTTTTTCATGAACCTACACTTGGACCTCCTTTAGTCTGCCAGCTGTCCTGTCTCTGCATCTGGTCCACCATGCTGATCCTTTCCTTTGACTTTTCTCTGAGAAGCCCCTTTCTTGCTCCAGGCAATCTAGACTCCACAGGAGTAAAATCAGTCCATGAAAATATTACAGTGTTTAAGAAACTATTGCTTAAGAGGAAAACTAAGCAGTGCTACAGCAGTTATATTCATTCAAATCATTTATGCAGGAGGACTGTATAAATTAATCAATACAAATATCTCAAAGCAGGATGGTGTATGACCTAATTCTATTCATTAGAGGACAGTAGAGTAGATGTGGTAGTCAGAGTTGAAAAGGTTTGGTTGCAGAGCTAGCAATAGATATGAGAAATCCTTTAAGCTGAACAATAAGGAAGGTGATATGCTCAGATGTGTGGCTGCTAAAATATGATAATTTGGTAAGACAGCCAAAAAATAAAATATTTTGGTAAGTAATCACCTAGAGACATAGGATAAGATTTCACAATGTCAGGTGCAAATTTTGAAGTGTCATATTACAGAAAGTATAAATATAAGACTGCTTTGATATACCTTACCAAGATATCCAGGAATCCAACAAAAACTTTCAGATTCCTTGACCCATGATTTAATAGGTTCTGATTTTCAGAAAGTGCCTCTTTAATTTTTTTCTTTTTCTACATTTGTTTCCCTTCCTTTTAGCAAAAGCTTACTCCATTTTTTGATAAAGACAACAGTTTCCATGAAGTACACAGAGTAAGAAGTTAAAGAACCTCCTATAGAATACTGAACAGAAAAAATAAATACATGTCTTCAGGGTATTTAGATCCACTAGGAACAAGCAGGCTGCCTGACTACCTTCATACTCAGTTGACTCATTGGGTGTTTACTCAATCAGAAGAAATAATGTAGGTAAAATGCTGAGATATGGGACATGGCAAAAGCTCAGTGTTAGTGCTGTGGTTAGGATTGTGTTCCCCAAGGGATCATGTGTTGCATGCTTGGTCATCAATGTGGCAATGTTAGGAACCTTTAAGCGGTAGAACTAATGCAAGATAATTAGGTCACTGTGGGTGCTGTTCTCAGAAGGACTTATATCTCACTAGATCCTAATTAGTTTTTGCAAAAGGATTCATTAAAACAACAACAACAAAAAAGACTTGCCTCTCCCAGCACTCTAGCTTCCTGTCTCACCATTACATCTTTTCCTTTTGGATACTCTCCTGGTCTGATGCCATCCACCATGTGATAACCCAGCCAACGAGGCCCCATCAGAGGCCAAATGAATAGGATTGCCCAATCTTGAACTTTCAGTCTTTAAAACGGTTAGCTATATAAACTTTCTTTTTTTTTTTATAAATAATCTAGCTTTGGGTATTTTTTATAGCAATGGAAAATTGACTAATATAGTTGTCAGTATCATTTGTAGATTATCATCAAAAATTTGACTTATTGAATACACAATACCATAGCAGGTTCTGTCCTTGTTTACTAAAACACATTACTAAAGAAACAAACTCAGTCAATACTCAGTTCTTTATTCTAAATTGATTATGGCTAACAAGTAGGGTAGATTGGAAAAATCTACACAAATCATCACCTTTCTATGCTGCCTTTTCCTGTAATTTGGAGTATTCATCTACTCTCTTGCTGGGTTTGGCTATGTAGCTTGTTTTAGGCAATGGGACAGTAGCAAACAAGCAAACGTGTATATATTAACTGGGTCTTGTCCTTTCTTACTGCTTATGGAACTCTGCATACACCATGTGAGTAAGCCTGGCCTAGCCTCCTAAATGAAGAGGAAACTATGACCTAGTCACCACTGTTGCATCAGCCCAGTACCAGCATTTCACAGGATTGCCAGTTGAGTCATTCCAGAGGAGCTAGCCCCAGTCAGTCCCCAGGTGATTACTGATGCATGATGGACATGAGCTGAGTCATTTGGAAGGGCCATTCACTAATCCAGCTTATATTGCAGGCTGATATACTGTGAGCTAAATAAATACTTCTTGATGTTTCAAGCCACTAAATTCAGGATGGCATACTACTCCCCAAAGTTAACACATGCAATTAGAAAATAAAATCCTAATTAACCTTTATTGAAACTGTAGTATAACTTGGGTAGAAAGTAGAAATTTGGCAACTATTTGATTAATAAGATGACATAGACATGATGACGAAGTCAGTTCTATATTCTGATCTGCATTACCTACTTTGGTATTACATAAGACCATGTCATATGCAATTATTAATACACAGGTGATTGCTCATTTCTGGAGTTATTTAAGGTCATCTGGTTTTGTATTCTGTCTTATTTTTGAAGCTGGCAGAAGCAGGGCTTACTGTAAATTAAGAACTGAAAACTATTAGCTTCCAAGTCCCAACAAGATTTTAGCTCACAAAATGGTCAGCCCTATTCTCAAAGTGAATAAGAAAAAATAATTGTCATAGGAAATCCTGCCAGTCTGGAGGAGGAGATGCTTTTCAATATGACAGTCTCAACCCTGGGCATAGGGTGGGTCATCTTCCTTTGTATATATCCACATTTTAAAGGAATTGTTTTAGACTCTAAAATGTTGGCTTCCATGTAATAGTAAAATTGAAATTGATAAGTTTTTTTTATTGAATTAACCAACACTACCAGCTTTTCTAATCTCTTACATATTTGAAGGTCAATCAATGATCATATTCTTCTAGGCAGGTGGGGGATGCTTTTTCTAATGTTAAAATAAAGAATTCTGTCTGTATTACCCATTTTGTTTTGTAAAGTAAAAGAATAACACCTATTTCAACTAATTCATACCAATCTGGAGAAAGTCTAGATCATATAATTTTTTTTCTAAAACGTCAATTGCACACAATAAAAGCCTAATATAACAATCAACTCTTAAACATTTCTAAATATTACCTAATTAAAATAACTATAAAACCATGTAACTTTACAGGAACATTTTAAAATGACTTTCTGTTTTAGTTTTCATTGTGGAAAAATATTTCTTCAGAAGACTAAAGATATTAACTAAAGTTGTTTATAATACTAAACACATTCTAAAATCATACAGTACAATACAGATGATAAAATTGGTTTTTCACTGTCCTAAATTTTTTAATAATTCCTTTTATTTTCACTATCCCTATCAAAATACCTTCTTGTGGCTTAAGACATTAATTTATTAAGTATAATTATGTGTATTTGTTGAGCATAGAAATGGAATGAATCCTATCTAACCTGGGAGCTGCATGACTTAGGAACCACTTGGCTGAGGGAACTACAATTGTCAGTTGGTCAGAATATATTTACCATCTGTTATCTTCTGTGTTTCTGCTTGGCACTGCCCCCTGGAACATTCAGAGTTTAGCATTAAAATTCTCTTCCAGTTGTGATCTGCCCAAGTCAGTGTTTTTCCAACTATTGCAATACATACCTGTTAAACCCATCATTCCTACTCAACACAGCTTTGTCTGATTTGGTACAAAGCACTTGGGCAGGGTGGTTTGTACACAGTAGAAAACATGCCAACAGCAGATGGATAGGTGGGGCCATTTTTACTGGTAAATTTAAATTAGAAAAAATAATTTTTAGAAAACTTTTTAAACATCTTTGAGGGAAAATAGCCATTTGGGGACCAGTTTTCCATTTGCTGAGTTATGAAGTATGAGTATGCACTAATAATAGCAGCCAAAGTTTAATAAATAAAATTAATATAAGTGTTCCATAAATTCAGTGGACTCTATTTTCTTATTGCCATGGATATTTTCATTAATAGCCATGTTGATATTTCAATAACATTGCCCAAGGGAAGGATTCCAAGAAGTATCCAGAACAACTGACAGAAGTCTGTCTTTGTAACTCACTATGAGCCATCTTCTGTGAACTCCCCCATATGCTGATTCTATTTTTGATATTTTTTAGGGTTTTCTTTAATACCACTTTCATTCATAGTTTAAAAATATTTCCTTGAATCATATTTAGAACCCAACATAATCTAAATAGATATACAAAGCCTTGAAGTGATATTTCCTATTGTTTCTTCTTTCACCCAGAGAGTATTACAAAAAGATTGAACTAAGATTAAAGTTATAGTTGATAAAAATTCATAATTTTTATTTACTTGAAGTAAAGTTGACCCAATTATTTAGATGCCATAGTTGATATCAACTATCATAGCTAACTTTATGATTTTGTGATATAAAATTATGCCAACTGTGAGAACAGTAAAAATCATTACATTGATTATACTCTTCTATACCTATTTCTGAGACATATTTTCAATTACAAAATACACAATAAATTAAAACATGAAAAGTTAATTAATGTTTTTTAATGACATTTAGTGGGAAAAGAGTAATTATTTGAATATATATGTGTATATATATATCTTCAAATGACATTAAAATTGGAAATATATCAGAGATTATGTATGTCTATCTGTTCAAATCACATATCTATAACTAGAGTCCCTGGATTCAAATCCAAGTACTGACAATTATTGGTTGTATGATTTTGGGAAAGTATCTTCATTTTCTTGACCTCTCAGAGATGAGAGGAACAGCCTGCTTACCTCTTTGGCTTTTCGAGATGGTTCAGTGTAATGTGATCAGCAGAATGCATGCAACTTTGGCTTTCCATTTTCTGTAAATTATCCACAGGATGGAAGCACATGGATGACTAAGGCATTGCCCTACATTCCACTTTTACATGTTTCTCATCCCTTTGCTCCGCTTTCCCAAATAACTGAAGGATACTTTATTCACTAATATTACTTGTTTTTTCTTGATATACTATTTCCTTTCCTGCTATATTTTTCCAATATCTTCATATTCTCACTCAACAGTGTTGAGAGGTCAGTCCTTAATCAAATTGTATGAAATGACCAAATTCATGCATTGTGTTCTATTCTGTGGCTCCATGTACTGCAGTTTTCCAAAACACTTAACTAAATATTAATCTTACTATCATTTATAAACTTATTTATTATGCTTCCTTTATTTTATTCACCCTTGAGTTCCCTGCATCTTGAATAGCACCTATATAAGTGGTGATCTATGAATATTTGTAGAATAACTGAATAATGTATGTCATGCCCCCTTTTTGATTTCCTAGCCCCAGCTCATGTATTTTCTCTATTTTACATCTTTACCACATCTCCGTCCTGTGGACATTTAACTAGGCTGATAGAAATTTTACCTTCTTCTTGCTTCATTATTAGTGTCTTTAATATGAAAGGAATTATACTATATTGCATTATATTCTATTCTTAAAAGAGATTTGTTTACACTTCTAGTGAATTATAACAAAGACATTGAAATTCAAAACAGGATTTATTTAAAATTTCTTAAGTACCTACCCTATTTTATTAATGTTGGAAAGTGGGGCCTCAGCTACTCAACTTCAGAGAATCTTATGTTAATAGTGCCCCTAGACTTGTAAAACATGGTAGGACTACTTGGGAACATTGTGATAAACAAGATTTGCAAAGTTTTTATCCTTACAAATAAAGAGTTTAGAGGGGCAAGGCAGATAAATAGTAAATGTAAACAAAATCCCTAAGTGCGATGAAGAAGTACGGAGAACTGTGAGAATATAAAAGTGATAATCCTAACACACCCTAGACATGAGGAGATGCTTCAATGGGAAAGCAAAGCTTATCCCCATTCCTGAAGGATAAGTAGGAGGGGCCAGGATGTTCCTCACCTATGCCCAGGGCCAGATCGGACACACCAAGACTAGTGGCAGCTGTTTTCAGTAGGGGCCCCAGGCACTAATTGAGCTGATTTGAAGCACAAACGACAAGAACATGGGGTGAATGGCAAGAGAGGGACTTCATTCCCATATGGTAACTCTGGTGCCTAGCAATGTCCTTGTAAAAATTCCTGGAAAATTGCCAGTGACCAGGTGCCTCCCCTTAGGACATCGCCAGGCAGTGTCATTAGCAAGAAGGCTGAAGTAAAAGAAACTGGGAAGCATATATGGACTCCCAGAAATAACTGGCTGACATTTCCAGACACTGCACATTAGGAGGGAGAGTGCTGTCTTGCCATTACTAGGGAGCCTGTGGAATTTGGACATTAATATTAATGAGTCCTCATCTGAACCCACAGGCTGATAAGGCTGACAGATATTATGGGTAACTTGCTATAACAAAGAGGATATATATTTTTTTTCACTATTTAACTTGGAACACCCCTTCATACAAAGTACAAGAAGCACACCTGATCTTAGGGATGCTTTTGAACATATGGTTGCTTTATAGCTTCTCAGCCCTTATTCCTCGGGACGATCACCCATCTCTGACCAGGTTCGTTTTATCTGTGGAGCAGCACTATAACCTCTTTCCTGAAGAAAGAGACACACAGATCCCTCTGAATTACTTTCAGTTCAGGGACTCAGGTAGCATTTTCACAGTTCCTAGGTTACATGAGTTATGAACCCCGTTTGCGAACCAATTCTGGGCTGCTGCTTTTCTTCCCGGTTCTTGCCTCAGGCCAAGCAAAGAAATACCTGAAGCTCTCTCAGCTTATCACACACAGTTTGGCTTTGCTGAAGTATTATATTTCCAGATGAATTGCTAATCAAAATTGTCCCTAGAATATGATTTTAATCATATGTTAATGCAGTAGAATCTATGAAGCATGTATGCTTTTGCCTTTCACGTAGGTTGGGTTATCTCCGTAGCCCATTCCATCTTTATAAAGACAGATCGAAGTTTCCCTGTCATCCTAACAAAGACTGTTTGTCATAATTGGCAGCATGGACCGTGCTCTTCAATAGGTTCAGTCATTTAATTAATATTTATCAAGAGCCCAGACGGAGCCTGGCAGTCTAGGAAGTGCCAGCCACTCCCACCCTCGCTGCCTTTCTGCCATCTGCTGTGCATGTGGATGCAGGCAACCAGCCACCTTGGGAAATATGTACAAGGATCCTCTCCACTGCTTCCAGTTCCCCAACTGCCTCTGGTTTCTCACACAGAGCAAGCATTTCACATGAATGGTGCTCAAAGAATATGACTCCAGAGTTCTAAATGTGCTTCAGCCATTTAGCCAGGGTGATTGGGTGTTAAGGCTTTTCTTCCCTTTGTAGTCTAATGAATGCTAGATCTAATAGAAATGTTTACATGCTTCTAATGACTTATTAAGTCAACTATGATATGGTTTTCTTACAAAATCTTGGCCATTGCGAAATACATAGAGATTATTTAATACAAAGAGCACAGGTCTTAACCTAGCATCTCATTGAAATGTAAAAACCTATACATTTTTGTCTTTTCAAGTTTTATGAGAAGTCACAAAGATCTGTTCTAAATCAAGCCTCTGGCGTGGCTCCCCTCCAATTGCTCTCTTGCTGCTCCACAGATCCCTGGTACAGGAACAGGAGTCATGTGGGTATGCAGTCCACCGTACTGTAAACCCTACAAAGCCCACCTCCTCTAATTAGCAGCACATCAGTGAATAGCCAGAGATTTCCATTGCCTAAGTAAAGGCACTCTGACTCCTTGATTTTCTCCTACCTGTCAGGAAATGAAGTATTGAAAAACAATTTTAATGCTGGTGTGTTCAAACTCTGGAACCCTGATATAGAACCAGTTTGCTGTGGTGAAGGCCTTTCTGCATAACACTGAGACTGTGTGTCCCTGGTTCTGATGCAGCCCTGGGACTGTCTGCTGATGGAGAGCTGTGGTTTCCCCCTCCCCCTCTGCAGGCACACTTTGCCTCCTTGCTTCATGAGGTAGTCTTCAAGAGTGTGCTACTATGGCATGCCCAAGTCCTCATTGCCATTACCTTTCCAAAGTTTGCTTCTATTTTCTTCTGATGAATCATGCTTGATGGTAAATTTGTGTTATTGGTTTGGATGTGAGATGTCTCCGAAAAGCTCACATGTACAACAATACAAGAAGTTTCAGAGGGGAAATGTTTAGGTTTGGGAGTCCTAACTCAATCAGTGAATGAATCACCTGATGGGATTAACTGAGTGGTGACTGAAGACAGGTACAGTGTGGCTGGAGGAGGTGGGGCATAGGAGGCATGGCTTTGGGGTATATATTTGTATCTGGAAAGTGGAGATCTCTCTCTGATTTCTGATCATCATGTGAGCTACTTCTCTCTGCCATACTCTTCTGCCATGATGTTCAGCCTTACTTTGAGCCCTGAGGAATGGAGCCTGCTGTCTATGGACTAATACCTCTGAAACCATTAGTCCTCAAATAAACTTTTCTTCTTCTACAGTTTTTTGGTCAGGTCTTTCAGTCACAGCAGTGAAAAAGCTGACTGAAACAATTTGCTTGTGGACTTTACTGTTATTTTCCCCATTTTTCATATAGGAGAGGATATAAATGAATTACCTATTATAGCCAACTGGATGCAATATATCTGACTCTCCATACTCCAAAGAGGAAGGAGTTTCTGAAGTCTAACGAGCAGAAGATTGAGTAAAATACAATTTCTATTTTCACTCTTAAGGTTTTATCCTCAATCTCTTTCAAGACTACAGTGATCCAGGCACTGTGGTGCATACCCATAAACCCAGTGACTCTAGAGGCTGAGGCAGGAGGACTGCAAGTTTGAGGCTGGCTTCAGCAATTTAGCAAGACCGTGTCTCAAAATAAAACCTAAAAAGAACTGGGGAAATAACTCAGTGGTAAAGCTTCCCTCGTTTCAATCCCCAGACAAAACAAACAAACAAAACAGACATGAACTTCATTATGACACCAATGCAGTAAGGAACAATGGTTAGACATTTTTCATGAGAAAGGGAACCATAGCAAATTCTATCTATACATTTTCTGCCACTATTAGTGGATGCTATTTTAGCTCCTTCAATCCTTTGAAGCACCCAATATTCTGTAGAAAGAAAATTTTTCTAACCAAAATCAGTCTTGCCCCAATTTCCAGGAACTGATGTAAATGGTTGGTTTGTATTTTATTCCACTTGCAATCATAGCATCTTTCTTGGGAACCATACTTTATAGGAACAAGCAAAAGACATTTTCACTGGAACTTCAAAGTTTCATTAATTGGTTAAATGGTAACATTTATTTTACCATGGTCAATTCCTGTGAATAATTCCTCAGAATGCATTACTCTGTGAGTATGTAAGGGGAGGGTGTAGTGGGAGAGTAATGGCTTAAACACAGTTACTTAAAACAGGAAAAGTACTTAAAAGTAAAAACTAAAGTTCTCTCAAATATTGTAAATATTTTGAGAGAAACAACTATTTAAGAGAATTATCATAATAATGTCAAATAATCACTTTGATGACTAATTTAAATGTCTTAAGTTATTATAAGATGCTTATAGAGGTCTTAATCCTCAAATCCGCAAATTAACTAATACATTTTAAAATTACTATAAAATATCTGTATTTCTATAAATTTTCTCCAGAACCATTGCAAATATGCAAACTATTAGAAGCTGTACTGAAAATGGTAAATAAAACTTTGCTTCTCACCAGTTCTTCTCTTTAACTTGACTATGTCTTAAAAAATAAAATAATTATTCATAGGACAAAATTAATTTTGTATAATCAGTTTGAACAATTTGAGGGCATCTTATAGCTGACTGGAATAGATCAATATGTCTCAGCATATGTGGTTTTGTTCACCAAGGAATATTTGAGCACTTTAGAAGACATTTTTGATCACACTGGAGAGATGCTTCTGGCTTCAGTAACTAGTTGTCAGGACCACACCTAAACATACTAAAATGCATAGAACCAAGGTTATAGACACCTGGAATAGATGAACTTTAAGGTCATGTCTGAATATGTTCATATTTTTGTGCTGATCAGTTTGTCTATATCACATGTCATCTAAAAGAAAGATAGTTTTATATAGATGATATAGAGAATGTGTTTAACATATAGACAAAAAGAGGTCTTAAAGTTGAACTTTAAATTTTATTGAGCAAATGTCCTATGATTCTTCAGTCCTTACACAGGGTTTTTATCCCATTCTCAATTTGAGAAAATTATGAATTCCACATCAATTTGCTTACTCTGGTTTTGCCCCTTACTGATACAACATCATTCCTTGCATTGCACAGTTTTCTTCATAAAATGTAAACATCTGAACAATTCAGGAGCTCTCTTTTTAGAATAAAAATGATTTTACTAAACTTTCAAAATGTATTGAATAAATTGAAAAAAAAAAACTACAAAGGCACATAAACTAAGAGAAATAGAGGAAGAAATGATCTTGAGACATGTGACCTAGGTTAGAGGAACTAACTGATATAGAACATAATATTTGTAAATAATTTTATTTTTTCTTTAAGAGAACTTAAAGCAAATGTTTTTGAATGAGAGATGAATGTCCTTAGTTTTAATGTAGATGACATAACACTTTGAAAAGGAATTTTCCACTGATACTTTTAAATGTCCAAAAATTCACAATAGTATTATCTGGTGAATACTGTTAATATTATGATCTAATAGAATTTTCTCTTAATGCCAAAAAAAAGTATTATCTAGTTGTATTGCGTTATTTCATACTTTGGCTCTTTTGAATCATTTCACTTCTTGTTGAATAAAAACCCCTCAGTCAATTAATAAAATATACTGCAAGAGTTTGGAGAAATTTGGTCATGGAAGAAGGGTCTTGAACAATGTGACACACACACACACAAAGTTTTAATATTTTTTTGATAATTATTCTTCCAGTATTCCCGAGAAGTTTAGGAAATATAAATTCAAACACATATACATGCAAATGCACATACATTTATGTACATTTGGCTGACACAGGCACACATTTGTTTATTCTGGATTTTTCTTCCTTAAACTGTTAATAAAGATGTCAGATGTTAACTTGAAAAATTAAAAACATCAGTGCAAAGGTTATATTTGCTTAATACAAATTCAATTATGATTTTTTTTAAAAAGACAAAAAGAACTAAAAATATATGCAACATAAGTTAGATGTTCAAATTAATCTAGGATCAAGAAATGAATAAATATTGTTTGATATTGTCCAATGTTATTCACATCTTGACATTAAGTTAAATGCATACACACAAACACACACACACTCACACATTGAAGTAGCTCTGTGAAAATATATAAAGTGACTTGGAGTTCATGAATGTGTATGTATATTTGTATGTGTATATATATGTTATATGTGTGAAATTACTACTCTTATAGGAGCCCCAAATGTCCCTGTTCTGGACTCTGGGTTGACCTTACATTCCCATTCTGAGATGAATTTTTTCCCTGTAGACTCATCAATAACAATACTTAAAGAAGAGATGGTACCAGGAGAGTCCAAGGTTACAAAACCTAAAAATGTAAAAACATTTAAGTTGCCTTAGGCATGCTAAATACATGTAAAACAAAAAGATTTCATTATCTTAGGTACCTGAGACTTATGGAATAATGATTTTACATGACATTAAGAATTTGCAGCTAGTTAAAGTTATAAAAATTGTGATATATTATCAAAGAATAACAAAAATGGCTAGTTTTATAAATTACAAGTTTTTAACTTTATCAATTTTATTCTTAATGCAATTTACCACTTATGTAAATTGTATGAAATCAGAACATGGATTAGAGTTTAAGTTTATATGTGAGAAATAGTTTTTATATCTTCAAGTGAATAAATATAATAATTTATGAGACCAGACAATAACTGATGAGATCAGCATATATTTAGGAGTTAAGTTATCCCTGTAGAGGCGGTCTATTTTAAAAATTTATATAGTTTTGAAATCTCATACATTTAAAAATATTTCAAAAGATTATCAGTAATAATAGTAAATATTAGTAGAGAATATTCACATGCATTATTAAGAAAATAGTTTTCATTCATTTCCTAAACCAATTAGGAATCTAAGAAATTAGGTTGTTGAGAGTGAAAATAAACACAGGATATTTCTTTTACTATGTTTATTTACTACTGTTAATATAACCATTATCAGTAATTTAAAACAGATGTTTTCCCACATTTTATTGATTATTTAGCATTTTTTTAACTTTTCCTTTAACAGCACAATTTTATTTCTTGGGTTCTTCTTTTGCATGGGATCATAAACCACCAAAGAATCAGTTTGTGAAGCAAAGCAGAGCCACAATCTACACCCCGCCCAATAAAGGAATTTTTAATATTATGGCTTTAAAGAGCTTAATGCTTAAATTTGTCATCACTTTGCATTGTTGATATATAATATTTGAAATGTTTTTCTTTTGAAGAGCTTTAAGGAGCCATCAAGAATAATGTATAAACATCAGTATCCAGCATCCTCTAGAAAATGTGGCTGCTGTCTCAATTACTTTTTCCCTTCATCTTCAAAAACACACTAGGGCAAAACTTAGCAATTCTTAAGCTATCCCAATGTGGTAACTTGAAATGAGGTAGCAATGATGGTAATTGAACTATATTAGAACGAAAATAGAAGTCAAATAACTAACTGTATGCAATAAAGCCCCAAATTGCTTTGGCTTCCTTATCCATAGACAATTCAAAAAATGGAGACTTAATGGGGCAAAAGAACAATGGGAATTCAGGAAATATTGGAAAGATTCCATCTCTGAATTATTTCAGCTGTAAGATAAATGGATTCATTGTTCTCTAATACTTACTTGGGATAAGAGTAAAACTTGTAATAGGTAACCAAAGCTAACTGGTGAGAAGGGAAGCCTGTGTTCATGTGTTTGTTTCAGGTTTAGTTTGTTTGTTTCAACTAACCTGGTTGTTTGAAGTTGAAAGTTAATGTCCCTTATTAAGATAGAGGGAGGGGCTGAGGTTGTGGCTCAGTGGCAGAGCGCTTGCCTTGCATGTGTGAGGTACTGGGTTTGATCCTCAGCACCATATAAAAATTAAAAAAATAAATAAATAAAGACACTGTGTCCACGTATAACTAAAAAATATTTAAAAAAAAAAAAGATAGAGGGAGCCAGTCTGTGGAGGATGTGCCCTTGATTCCAGAGAAACTCCACTGCCACTGCCTTTATAAATCCTTATGGCATGATCCAAAACAATCATTCAGAGAAGAAATTACAGATTTTTTTAAAAGTGGTCAACACAAATCCAAGGAAAGTTTTCCAATTCCATAGTTAGGGATTTCAGCGGGAAGATGGCAAGAATATGAGAACTGTTGCCACATGACTGGATAGCAAATAGAACTACTCAGAAACAAAGAAAACCTCAGTGGTGAGTGGAAAAGAAACTGTTGCTTGTCTGCCTTAAACTGGATTTCATTAATGTGCAGATCAAATCCACATGCAGTAGTATGACTTTTAAGTATCCCATTTTGTTAACACAAGATCTTCCATTGTACTTCAGCTGAAAGACCCATAGGCTTTAAGACAAATATTATAGACCTATAGTTACATGACTTTAAGACCCCTTCGAAAGAATTCACAGAACATTAGATAAATCAACAACAGTGGGCTTCTGACCACATCTCATATCCCTTTGTGCATCTGTGTGCATTTCTTTGAGCAATTTCCTTCATATTTTATGCACATTTAATCATACTGTATATCTACTTGTTATTTCTTACTTAGAATTCTAAATAATTTTTGATATTCTTTCATATCCAAGAGGAAAATACTTTGTACTAGCTTTTAAATTTCTTGTGATTAAGGTTGTAATGTTAAGATTAAAGACGCACCTGTTCTTACAAGGCTAACCTATCCACTTCAGTCCCAAGCCTGTGCTCATCTTGCTCTAGAAAATTTTCTGAAAATATGCTGTCTTTGTCCTGCTTTATAAATTTATGTATCATGATTAGATGATTCCCAGCATATAAATATACCTTAAAACCATTCCTTATAATTAAACTTTTGTCTTGGACAAAAATTCCCTGTAACTACCTCCAGGGCAACCTAGCTTCACTTTGCAGCCTTCAGTTTAGAACCTTCCATTTTCTTCTTAATTAAATCTGAACTTGCTTTTGTTCTATCACTTTATTATGATGACTCAGATAAAGGCCATTAAAATTTTCCATATTGAGTGAAATTGCAATTTCTTTCTTTTTCAAACTCTCAGCAGAGTTAAAGACAAAACAGAAACAAAGAAGAAAAACAAAACAGAACAGAAACAAAATGTGTCTAATGATTCTAAATCCATTATCTCTTGCCACTTAGCCTTCTCCATGTCCCTTTTCTGCACAAAGCAATGAAAGTGATCTTTGAAAACATCAATGAGCCTATTGATCACTTCCTTAAAAAACAAAACAAAACAAAAAACCTATTCAATGGCTTGACTTAGAAATTAGTGTAAAATCCTAAACCTTTGGCATAGCCGAGTCTCTGGGCTGCAGCACCATCCCCTAATCCAGGTGGACTCAGCCTCCCAGGAACTAAAAGCTGGACTTCCTGGTGGCCTCCCTACATTGTGCCACCTTGTGGTTGAGCCCATCGCCACTACACTACCCAGCGATCACCTAATCACATACACAGGGTGTCTGGTAACTCCAGCAGCTGCCTAAAAAGGAGCAGGGATGGTAGGGGGAATAAAACCTCATGTGGCAAACACCGATGAGAGAATGTTGAAATTGCTGAGAGAAACATTTTGCCTTCTACAGAATATATGGCCCCAGCAAGACCTACTTTCTGACTGAGTAGCAGCTTGTGGTTAGCTTAGCAAAGCCCTGCTTGAATCTGCTTTTACTCCTTACCTACCTGGTTTCCCATTTTCTCTCACATTTCAGTATCCTGAGATTATACTCTTGCTAATGTACTATTAGTATGTAAGCTCATCTCAGGATCTGTTTTTTGGGGAAACCATACTCTGACAGTAGGCAAGATCCACATGATCAACTTCAGCCTACCTACCCTCTCTCATTTCCCACCAATCTCCCTGAGTCCCTTACACACTACATGTATTGGCTTATTCCAGTTATGGAGCTCTCCTCTTCCCCTGTATCTCCTTTCCTACATCTTCATGTAGCATCACCTGTATCACCAATTATGTCTCAGTTCAAATCTAAGTTCATCAAACAGGCATTCCCACCTGCTCCACCTAAAGAAGCCCTTTTTCTATTCAGCACTCTGTATTCCATTTTACTTTTCCATCGCCTTTATCCTTGTCTTGCATGATATTCTCTACTAGATAACTGCTTATTATCTTATTTTTTCATGAAAATATCACCTTCCTAGAGCAAAGACATTGTGAGTCTTGATAGCCTTTTTCTATCTGGCACTTAATAGGCACTCTATTTTTATTAGCCAGTACACAAAAGATTTTGTTCTTAATAAATATACATGATTTTGATTATGAAAATTAACTATAAATACATATGATTATGAGTGACCATAAGCAAAAATGAACTAGGACAGCTAAATGCGTGCTTTAAAATAATCTAGCCAGTTACATATACTTCTTATTCATCTGCAATGAGTTTTTAAATTTATTTTTAAAAATGACAAAATAGTGAGTGAAATCTATGAGGAATATTCTTCTTGCACCCTTCTCGCACACAAGCTTCAGGTATCTTTGGTGATTGTGACTTTGTATATTGGCTGTGGTTACTGTAGTGTTAAGGTAATAAATTTCTATCAAAAAGTGTTTGAAATATTTTAGCACAAATTCTGAAGCTTTCATAAAAATAAATTGAATATGTTATTGTTATTTAGAAGTGGCCATGAATATCATTCTGACAAGAAGATTTCAAAAATTTTCTAAAACAAACTCATTAATTGTTGGCATATATGAAATCATCAAAACCATCAAAAATAACAAAATCCGAGCATCTTAATGAGTAGACTGTAACAGAAGTAAATGTAATCTAAGTAAAATACCTACCATGACAATTGTTTTCTAAGTAAATTATACAGAGATATCTATCAACATGTAGCATCTTACAATACTTTGGCCTCTGTGTTTCTGTATTTTTTTCTGCTTTTCCCTGAAGTACAGACATGCTAGTGTCATAAAAGAGATTTAAACACAGATCTGCAAAAACTTGCCAGCTGAATACTTCAAAGAAATTCCATATTTTTTTTTCTTTGCAACCAGTAACCAGAAATCCCAAGGTAAATTATATGAGTCATCTTGAAAGAGGAATAGCTCCTTTTGTGAAGTGCCTTGTAGTTTGCTAAATTCATTTAATATATCACTTAGTATCCACAAAGTCCTAAAAAGGATACATGATTTATTGGGCTTGGAAACCCAATAAAGATATAAAAGTTACATAAGGACCATATTTACATAAGTACCATAGAAATATTTTCTTAATATAAATATTGGAAGATTCACTACATATTTGGATGTTATAAAAAAATGGATAGAACATTTATCAAGTGAGAGTTTAAAATTGATTGGCAATGGGGAACATAGGAGAAATGGAGGAACTCTGGATGGGGCAGGAGGGAGGTGAGAGGATGGAAAGGGGAATGGGTGTAGTAAAGATGGTTGAATGAAATGGTCATCACTATCCTCGGTGCATGTATGAAGACACAAATGGTGTAACTCTATCTGGTTTGCAACCAGAGAAATGGAAAAATTGAGCTCTATATATGTACTATGACTTGAAATGCATTTAAATAAATTAATTAAAAGAATTGATTGGCAGCAGTAAGAGTGGATGAAGAGTACTCTTAGAAACGTGATTTCCTGGAATATTGAGGAGAAGCGTAAAAACTTTTTCTGGTTCTTCATAAATGAAATTGATAATGTGCTTTCCCTGTGAGAGTTGGCATTGACAAATTTGTTTCTATGTACTTCTTTATACATCTAAGATGTGTGTAAACCTCTGAAAATGAAATTGTTAATTGTTTTGTCTCTTTGGTAATTCTTTAACAATAAGTGTATGCCTTTTAAAATCTTATTTTAAAACAGAAAATTTGCTTATAATAAAGTAATTTGATAGAACTTAAAAGAAATGACAACATTTACCAGAGAAGTGATCTGAACTAATATAAAACTTGGTAGAACTGACATTTAATAAATGTCCAAATAAATGTTTCCCTTGTCAAAGGGAAAACATGTACTTTGTGTGAGATTCTCCCAGTAGCGAATATAAAAATGTCTTTAATTATTATTGGACTTGGCAAAAGAGCACAGATGAAATTTGGAAGTCTGACTTATTAAGATCATTTAAAAGATAAGGGCAGTAAAATTAATCACACTATTCACTGTTTAGTTTAGCTAAATGATCTTTCCAATGCTAAGACTCTATGCCATCTTCATTAGTGCAGTTTTAAGCCTATTTAGTTTTTATGAGTTTAATATTAATTAACAATACATCTGGATATCAGAACAATGATATTCTGACAGAATTTCAGATACTAATAAACATAGCCAAATGTATCTTTTACAATTGATTGAAGTTTTCCAGCCTTTTAAGGCTGGTTAACATCATGATTTATTTTTCAAGTGAAGGGCTCAAAATTCCCTTCTACCAATAGTGGGATATGTTACACCTGATTCCACCTAATGGTTCTTATGATTCTTCTAATCATAGTTT
The DNA here is from genome assembly GCA_028644305.1 of Xerus rutilus. Classification (NCBI taxonomy): domain Eukaryota; kingdom Metazoa; phylum Chordata; class Mammalia; order Rodentia; family Sciuridae; genus Xerus; species Xerus rutilus. Next base: position 53,018,866 of record CM053407.1, read on the forward strand.
ATGCTCCTTCCTTGCTTTGCCTGAAATAGTCTTAGCAGCCTTTACATTTTTAATGCTATGTAGATCCTGTCATGGAGTATTATTCTTTCTCATATTTCTCAAATCACGTTTACACAAGAATTGTGTGTGTGTTTGGTAAGAGCATAACATGAGATCTAGCCTTTTTGCAAACTCTGTGTGTACGGTATACTACTATTGACTCCTCAACTCCTCGAGGTACTTCAGGTCCTCAGGTAATGCCATTCCTTTTTTTTTAATATATATATTTTTTAGTTGTAGGCAGACACAATACCTTATTTTTATTTACTGATTTTTATGTGGTACTGAGGATCAAACCCAGTGCCTCACCAGTGCTAGGTGAGCGCCCTATTGCTGAGCCACAAGCCCAGCCCGGTATGCCATTCTTTCAATTAAAAGCCTTAAGAATGAAAAGTTGTGCTTCTTCTGTGTACAATGAATCAAAATTCATTCTGCTATCATATATACCTAAGTAGAATGAATGAATGAATGAATATAAAATAAACTCTTCACCACTAAAAAAAAAAGCCTTAAGAAATTCCCCAATTCATCTTAGCATTATTATGAAGAGAAAAGTAGCCTCTTAGACCAATCTTAACACATTTCTGCCTTGTAACTAAACATGGCTCATAGAAACTGTGCTCAAGAAAAGATGACTTCCTCCCTGAAGAACTATCATCCACAATTTTTTGACTGTTACACTCACAAATATCTCCATCGATTTTGTGTTTGTGAGATAAAATTTGATTCAAATAAAAGATGAATCAAGAATGCCCCTGTAGAATAAGCACTGTGTTCTCAAAGAGAAGACTATTTGTCTATAAAATTTAGAGTTAATATGTTTTCTCAGGTCACATCACCACCAAAGTTAAACTATCTAAAAAAGCTCATGTTTACAAGTAATCCAAAGATCCATTTATTCCATCCTCTACTTCTGCCTCCCTTCCTCCAAATAGTGGTTAGACATAAAAGAGCTTTTCAGTGCTTTTTGGTCTGAAACTGTGTTGGCAGTTTTTGTTCCTTGCTTTGCTTCGAAATTCAGCTCACTTGTTTATTTTTTCTTATTCATCATGCCCATATGTTTAACAAGTTCCAGACCTGGGATCTGGCAGAAATTTCAAAAACAACATTCAGGAGTAATATTACTAGGAGATGCTCTTAGATTTAGAGTCTATGGGATGTGCAGTTCATCTTTTAATCTAGGTGTGTTCTCTGAGTAATTTGGCACCATTATGAATCCCTTAGGGAAAGAAGTGATAGAATTTAAAGATGAAAAACACGTGTGTAGATATGTACTTACACAAGTATTAGTGAATATGTATCCTTTGGTCCTGGTGACATATTACTGCATAAGCATAATTCTTATTTTAAAAATGTTGAATAAGGACTAATAAAATGAAGGCAGGAAAAAACTATTACTTTGAAGATGAGAAAATTCAAAAACAAACAGAAAATGTGCATACATACTTTTAATATTTTTTTCTATTTAGTAAATTCCTGTCAATGTGTTAGATTCAAGCTATTTATTGTTTTTGATCATTACAATCACTCATTAAATTTAATGAAATTGAAGTTTTCAATTCAGTTTATCATATTGACAACTGCAATGTGTTCTTCATAACAGCAAATTTGCAGTGTATATTTGTGTATGTTAAAATTTTTTGTAAAATAGCATTCTTATAAATAGAGTCAAGGTCAAGAATCACAAAATTGTCTCAATATATGCAGAAAAGCATTTCCATTCATGTTTAAGACACTAGAAAAACTAGGAATAAAAGGAACTTAGCTCAACATTGTAAAGGCTATATATGACAAATCCAAGGCCAACATTATACCGAATGGAGAAAAAAATGAATGCATTTCCTCTAAAAATAGGAAGAGACAAGTATGCTCACTTTTGCCACTCCTATTCAACACAGTCCTTGAAACTCTAGCCAGAGCAATTAGGCAAGAAAAAGAAATTAAAGGGATACAAACAAGAAAATAAGAACTTAAATTATCTCTGTTTACTGATTCGTGATTCTATATTTAGAAGATCCCGAAAAATGCCACCAGAAGATTTCTAGAGCTCATAAATGAATTCAGCGAAGTAGCAGGATACAAGATGAACACTCAAATAAATTGTGTTCCTATATTCCAATGATGCATCTGCTGAAAAATAAATTAGAAAAACTATTCCATTCACAATAACCTCAATAAATAAATAAAATACCTGGGAATCAATCTAACAAAAGAGATGAAGGATCTCTACAATAAAAGCTGTAGAACACTAAATACATAAATTAAAGAAGACATTAGAAGATGGAAAGACCTCCCACATTCTTGGATAGACAGAATTAATATTGTCAAATGGCCATACTACCAAGAGCACTCTACAGATTCAATGCAATACCTATTAAAATTCCAATCATATTCTTCACAAAACTAGTAAAAGCAGTTATAAAATGTATTTGGAAAAATAAGAGGCCCAGAATAGCCAGAGCAGCCTTTAGTGAAAAAAAAGTGCAGTGAGAGGCATCAAATATCAGACCTCAAATTATATTATAGAGCTATGGTAACAAAATGAGTATGGTACTGGCACCATAGCAAGCATGAAAAACAATTGATTAGAATAGAAGACACAGAGACAAACACACAAAATACAGTTGTCCAATACTAGATGAAGGTGCCAAAAACACATTGGAGAAAAGTCTTTTTAACAAATAGTTCTGGAAAAACTGGAAATCTATACATAGAAGAATAAAATTTAACCCCTCTCTCTAACAATGCACAAAAGTCAACTCAAAGTGGTTTAAAGACTTAGAAATTAGACCAGAAACCCTACAACCGCTAGGAGAAAATATAGGTCCAATTCTCTAACACATTGGCTTATAAATCAAATTATTAACAAGAAATAAAATTTAAAAATGAACAAGTGAGATGGCATCAAATTAAAAAGCTTCTGCACTGCAAAGGAGACAATTAAGAGCATGAAGAGAGAGCCTACAGAATGGGAGAAAATCTTTGCTACCCGCTCCTCAGATAGGGCTTTCATATTCATAATATAAAAAGAACTCATAAAAACTTCTCTCTCTCTTTCTTTCTCTCTCTCTCTCTCTCTCTCTCTCTCTCTCACACACACACACACACACACACACACACACAAATACAATCCAATCAGTAAATTGGCAAAAGAAATAAACAGACACTTTCAAAGGAAGAAATACAAATAGTTAACAAATATATTTTTAATTGTTCAACATCTCTTGCAATTAAGGAAATGCAAAACAAAACTACATTGATATTTCCTCTCATTCCAGTCAGAATGGCAACTATCAAGAATACAATTAATAATAAATGTTAGTGAGGATATGGGGAAAAAGGTACACTCATATGTTGTTGGTAGGACTGCAAATTAGTGCAATCACTCTGAAAAGCAGTATGGAGATTTCTCAAAAAACTAGGAATGGAACCATGATATGACCCTGCTCTACCACTCCTGGGTATACATCCACAAGATTTAAAATCAGCATATTACAGTGATGCAGTCATATTGTTGTTTATAGCAACAAATTCACAATAGCCAAGCTATGGAATTAACCTAGGTGCCCTTCAACAAATGAATGGATAAAGAAAATGTGGTGTATTTACAAAATGAAATATTACTCAGCCATAAAGAAGAACAGCATTATGGCATTTGCCAAAAGATGGGTGAAATGAAATTACCATGCTTAGTGAAATAAGCTAGTCCCCAAAAGTCAAAGGTCACATGTTTTCTCTGATATACGAAAACTAATCAAAAATAAGGCAAAATAAAATTTTAAAAAAATTGTTTAAAAATGAAAGGAAAAAAGAGAATTAATTTCATCAAAATAGAAAAAAAAAGTACTAGATACACAAAGGGAATAGAAAGAAGGGACAGGAAAAGGAAAAAAACAGTGAAATGAATCTGATATAATTGCCTGCATGAATGTGACAAAGTGGGTCTTGGCATTGGGTGTATCCACAAGACATTAATAAAAAATCAAGCTGTTTTTTTTTAAGAAAAGGTAAACTGTAAATGGATTGAAGACGGATTGAAGAGGGATTGGTGGAATGGAGGATGGGGGAAGTGCTAGGAACTGAATTGGAGCAGATTGTGCTCCGTGATTTTGTGATGATGTCATGGTGCATCCTGATATTGTTTATAACTAAAAAGAATAAATTTAGAAAAATTTAAAAGTCACATTCTTAAGAAAATCCAGTTGCTATATTCATTTTGTGGTAGAGTGAAGTGAAGTGAGTGCAGGTAGAGTCTGGTCACTTGGTTCTGGCCCTGATCTTGATTCTCACTGGATCTAACCATTCCAACTTGGACCAAAGTCATAAAAGCTGTCACATCTCAATTTATATTATTATAAATTAAAAGAAAAGAAATGATTATGTTTTATTGTGATTAGAAGGATTATATTTAAGGAGAGAACTGGCTGTCTTCTAACTGTTTTCCAATCCATGCTCCCCTTTTTCAGTGTCCTCTTCCTTCTCCCTCTTTACTTGTTTGCCCTTAACGTTCCTCTAAGATTAGGCATATAATATCTTATTCTGAGCCTCTATTTAACAAAAACATTAGCTTTATGAGATTTATTTCAGAAATATTTTACCTAGGCTTGTTTCTGTAACTCATCTTTTATTCACATTATTTATATTAAAAGAAGTGATAAACTGACTCATGAAAGTATGAACAATTATGTGTTGCCCTTTGGGTGTGTGTGTGTGTGTGTGTGTGTGTGTGTGTGTGTGTGTTTTAAACTGAAAAATCAAAATTTTATTTATTTGGAAGTAAAGTTAATTAATGAAAAATATTTTTTCAATATGAGGTATTGGAATGTTCTGCTTCAAAAACAAATAAGAACATTATGCTAAATGTTCAAGTTTTTTGGAAAGCAGCAATAGTTAAGTAATTAGAAACACTAATATGTGACACTCTTCAAAATTAAATAGTAAAACTTTCTATATAATATCTACAACTATCTTATGTAACTGCATAAGTGGACTTCATAACAAAATACTTATTGGATTTGTTCTATACTCATTTTAGTATCATGGAAATATAAATAAGAACACATGGATATACACAAAATAAATTTCAGTTATCAAGAATTTTACCATAATCCCTAACACTAGTCAGTAACTGAAATTAAAATCCAGAATTTGGTGCAGCACATGTTATAATGTTATTCAAAATCTGTTGACTAAATGGACTACTGCAATGATTTTCCAAATTTTTGTTAACAGATTTTATTTCCTAAATACAATATTATAAGGAGAAACACTGAAGAACAAAATAAAACATAAGAAAGTCATCTATTTCTAAAGCAGCAGTGGGGAGGAAGAAGAGCTCTCTATCAGGATCATGTCTCCATCACTCTTTGAAGCTGTCTGGACTGCCCACTAGGGTTTAAGGAATCCAGTTCCAAAAATCACTTTTCAGTTTCAGGAATATCATAGTAGCTTACAAGTAACAATTGCGATGATACTTGGACAAAATGTATTAGACACAAAAAGTAATTTAGCTATTGAAAATACTCAAGAATGACACAAATCAAGCAGGAATTGTAGGGAAATTCACCTGGTGAAATCTAAGTTTATATTGCTTTTATCCTGAGCTTTCCCTATGTGCAAAGCACTGAATAAAATCTATAGTCCAAGTAGAAAACTACAATGTTGGATTGAGGTGGTACATCAGAGGATTGAGCTTGGGGTTACCAAGTGGCTGGAAATTGAGAAGATAAATTCAGGAAAGCAGGGAGCCACAGACATGGAAGCCTGTAAATTTGCACACAAATTTTCATCATATGCTTAGTGGATCCTCTAACTGTGCATAAACAGGAGAGATTACAAGAAACCTAGCAGAAAGCAAAAAGTGGAAAGCTGAAAATGTTGATGGGACTTTAATTTGTTATCACGGTAATGGACTTAGAATTTGGATGTAAAATCTACTTGGTAAGAGAGGTTTCCATTGAAACCAAAAGCTCATGTCCTCACTAAATTCTGTTAGAACTAAATACTCATCTTAAGACAAACTAGCCAATCATAAGCCTGCTTGCTGGGCCTTGCCTGGTCCTTCTTGTGGGAAACAAAATAGCTTGATGGCCACATTTCCTCTTAATGTCCTATGTCTTCTGACTGACCCTGGTCCTTCCTTAGGTGACTCTCCTGGCAGGGCATGCCTCTCCTCTTAGGGTCTATAAATGTAACGAACTGTCTCTTCAACTGCAGTTATCTCCTGAGTTGTTAGCTTCACATCTCAATAGCAATAAAACTTACATTTTAGAACTCACATTTTAGCAGCTTCTCCAGCACCAGGTTCCTATAATGCCAGCCACTTCTCCTGTAGCTGTTTATTTTTTCAGAACACTGTGAACAGCAGCATTCAGTGGCCCGTGGCTTCCCCAAAGACAACCTATGGCAGTTTCATAGTGGAGTGTCTCTCCTGAACTTTTCCCACCCTACTGAAAGGGTGATTTCTGGCAAGGTCTGAAGGACAGATTTCTTGCAAGCTTCATTGGCAGAGCACAGAAATTTCTCTGTTCTTCAGTGAGCCAAGATTATTTCTTCTCCCAGAATTCAGGATTTCAGGCCTATGGAAAGAAGGACTACTCCATAGACACTTGTCTCAGCCCTGGGACACTGACTGTCCCACATATATTCCATTCCTATATGTAATAGCCTAGTCTTTCCATGCTTACTAGCCAATCTTTTGTGTCCTAATTCCCTATTATAGTTAATAGTAATTTATATTAAACTTTTCCTATGCAGATTACTCTGTGGTTTTATCTCCTGATTGGACTCATACAATATTAAAAGACATTATTATGAAGAGACTAACCAATTTCCCATTTCCACATCCAGTAGGAATTAGACTTTTTAAGAATATTGTTACTGGTTTTATTTTTATTTTTTTATTTTTATTTTTTGGTACTGGAGATTGAACTCAGGGGTACTTGACCACTGAGCCACATGCTCAATCCTATTTTGTGTTTTATATAGAGACAGGGTCTCACTGAGTTGCTTAGCACCTCACCATTGCTGAGGCTGGCTTTGAACTCGCGATTCTCCTTTCTCAGCCTCCCAAAGAGCTGGGATTACAGGCTTGCACCACCGTGCCCGGCTGTTACTGGTTTTAAATGCTCAGCAAATGCTTAGAAAGCACTGTTCCTCTCCTAATACTTTAACATATGGGTTCACCTCATAGTAATTATCTAGCCAATTGTCATAAGAGTACTAAAAATTAATCTTTATTCAGTTTTTACTTGCTACTTTATTTTATTAAAAATTATTGTGTACTTAATATCAAACTATATGCACATGTAGAAAGATAAACTAATGAGAAAAAAAATAACACAAAATCCTCATGAGTGACATGTGGGGAGTTAGATATCTGAAGGAAAGTCACAATACTCCCATTAATGCAGGTCCATCATAGACTACAGATAGATAAGCAAAATATTTTACTAAAGAGTCTCATCACAAAGAAGTATATAATCTTTCACATTAACTTTGATGTTCTGTTCATTTACCGCTAGACTGTGATGACCTGCTATCCATTGTTAACTGAAAGTTTGGCCTCCTAACATTTCATTTCAAAAACAGAAAATGAGGTCAATTTATGTACCAAGCACCATGAGGAGGATAATGTTTGTTAGAGTCATTCTGATAAACTCTAAATTAAAATTCAAATAGTATGGATTTTCTCTATTTTGACATGGATATAAAACCATATAATTTTTTCTATTAATACTTTTCCAACAATTGAACACTGAGGATATCCAGCATCTGTGAGTAATTGCTATAAGGAAAAATATTTATTTTTAAAATTTTTATTTATTTTTTGGCTTTATTTAGGTATACTTAACCAATAAGAACTGAATATATTCAAGATGTATGTTTTTGTCGGCTTTCCCCTGTGGAAACCAAAAGAGCCAACGTTTTAGTCAGCTTTTTCACTGCTGCCCCAACCAGCACAGGAGAGGAGGAAAGGTAGAGGAGGAAAGGTTTATTTGGTAGCTCATGGTTTCAGACATCTGAGTCCCAGGATAGTTGGCTCTACTCTTCAGGTCTCAAGGTGACGCAGGACATCATGGAGTAAGAGTGTGGCAGAGGGAAGCAGCTCACATCACAATCAGCAAGCAGAGCTAGAGCAACTCCACCCTTCATTTACAAAATATATAACCCAGAGCCATGCTCCCAATGAACCACTTCCTCTAGCCACATCCCACCCACCTCCAGTTACCACTTAGTTAATATCATCAGGGATTCATTCGCTGATTGGATTAAGACTCTCGCAACCCAATCATTTCTCTTGTAAACCTTCTTGCAATGTCATACCCGTGAGCTTTTGGGGGACATCACACCTAAACTATTACACCCAACAAGGACAATTAAAAGAGAAACTGTTTATTTTGGGACCCGGGCTCATGGTTTCAGAGGTCTCAGCCCATAGATGGCCAACTTTGTTGCTCTGAACTAGAGGTGAGATAGAACATCACAACAGAAATGTGTGGCAGAGGAAAGTGACTGAACATGGCACCAGGAAGCAGGGAGAGAGAAAGATTCTCCTCACCACAGGTAAAATATATACCCCAAAGGTACACCCCAATGACTCACCTTCTCCAGCTGCACCCTACCTGCCTACACTTACCACACAGCTAAACTCTACCAGGGGATTAATGCACTGATTAGGTTAATGCTTTCATAACCCAATTATTTCACCTCTGAACTTTCTTGCATTTTCTCACACATGAGCTTTTGGAGGACACCTAATATCTAAACCATAACAATGTACAACATGAAGTTTTCATATACGTATAAGTTGTGAAATAACTACCACAACCATGCTAATTAACACATCCATCATCTCACATGGTTAGTTTTTTTTGTGGTGAATTATATAAGATCTACTCTCTCAGAAAATTTTAAGTATATCATGCATATTATTAACTATAGTCACCATACTGTAGATTAGTTTCTAGAATTTATTCATCTTATAACTAAATCTTTACTACTTAACCAACATTTGATTTTCTCCACCCCTGAACCATGGAAACTGGAGCTAGCATTCTTCTACTCTCTGCTTCTATAAATTCAACTTTTCAATTGAAAATAAATAAATGAATATTTTTAATTTAAAAATAGAACTATCCTAAAATATACATATTTAAAAAGGGGGGGGCTCTGGGGTTGTGGCTCAGTGATAGCATGTTCGCCTAGCATGCATGAGGCACTGGGTTCGATCCTCAGCACCACATAAAAAATAAAATAAATATATTCTGTCCACCTACAACTAAAATATAAATATTAAAAAAATAGAACTATCGTATAATTCAGCAATCCTTCTGATGAACACAGATCACAGACAAAAGTATTAGTTTTTTAACATCCTGTTTCCTTTGTTTGAGAGATTTGTAATTACTTTCTGTTTAGAATTAGCATTAACATTCTATAAATTTTAAGATAAATATCAGGGAGTAAACTTCATGAGTTTTATAATGTTCTTACATTATAAAGAACTGCTACTGTCTACTGTCCCACTAATTTTGCCAATAAAATTCTTTATATTAAAATACAAATAAAAGATTTTATGTAAGTCTGATATATCAGAATCTGGAAAAACAGGTGTTGGATAACTCCAGGATTGTTTCTCCATGTGCAAAACACTAAACCATTCAAATGCTTTGTTTATCAACGTAAGATGTCCCCCTTTCTTACCACTGCTCCTATAAGATTTCATTGTCAGCCGGGCCCGGTGGCTCAAGCCTGTAATCCCAGCACTTAGGGAGGCTGAGACAGGAGAATCGCGAGTTCAAAGCCAGCCTCAGCAATGGCGAGGCGCTAAGCAACTCAGTGAGACCCTGTCTCTACATAAAACACAAAATAGGGCTGGTGATGTGGCTCAGTGGTCGAGTGCCCCTGAGTTCAATCTCCAGTACCAAAAAAAAAAAA
>CM053407.1:53028943-53087941 GCA_028644305.1 Xerus rutilus
TTTCATTGTCATAGTTCAGAGCATTCTGTTTTGGACCTCATGTGTGATAAAACAAAACAAAAAAAACTACTATAAAAGAAAGAGTTTGACAGATGGTAGTGGTGAAATAAGTAGGCTTTGAGAAATTTGATGTCTACATTCTGATTCTAGATTTGCTTCTCACTAGGCCACAGAAGATCAGTTTCCTACATTGTGAAAGAAGAAATCTTGCAAGGTCATATTATGAAAACATAAAAAAAAAAAAAAAAACATTTAAAAGATATGTGCTTTTAATGTGAAAAGAACCTGTAGTTACTAATAGCAATGCTTTTTGAGAATTCTGAACGTGTAATTACCACTTTCAACAGTGTCCACCAAGTATAATCTCTTACAATCTGATTGTTGAAAATGCAAATTTGTTGTAGTCATATACATTCTACTCAGCCTTAAAAATACAACAAATGGAATATTTCAGCTCCCAGATTTCCATTTTCATAGTCAACTTTTAATACATTTTCTTTGTTTACCATTTATGACTACTTTCTTGGCCAATACTTGATCATAATATCAAATAGTTATTAGTTCTGTGTTATTGTATTTGGATAGCTCATAGTTACTAAGATCCCACCCTTCCGTGGTAAATTTTATCTCTGTATAAAGACCACCCACTGAGGTAATTAGGCCATTCTGTTTTCCATCTCATTCTTTCTTCATGACTTCACTGAGCATCTCAGCTTACTATCTGAATCCTGAAATACAGAGCAAGGGCAAGAATTTCTTAAGATGATTACCAAGGAAGAAAGGAGGAGAGTAACTGGGAGAATAAAAGCAAAGTATTTAGAAAATTTATAAAGGAAACAGAGAATTCATATCATTTAATTCATTCTCAACAGGACTGGGTAGAACCCTTGAAAAAGGATAGGAAGTAGACTTGCCGTGGTTTGAAAGAGAGAAGAAGGGGGATCTAAGTGATCTTTTCCATTTATTATTGATGTGATTAAACAACTTGATCTTTGGCCTTCTTACCAACTTTGCTGAAGAAGAAACCAATTAGTGGCAATTAGGACGGTGGCTTTACCACGTGGGACACCTGCTCTAGAGGCTAAGCTGAGAATTGATTAACTTCAAATATGTCAGCAGCTGTCAGGTTGTAACAATTTCCAGTCATTTCTAACCCAAGCTAGAAGCAAATGAGGGGCATAGGGGTAAAATTGCTCAAGAATCCATAGAGACATCATATTACCATTACATAAACAGTTGGGTCACTTCTTCAGTTCTAGCATTTTAATTTATAAGTATTTGGTCATTCCTAGATTTTAGTTTATGGATTATTTATAAAAGAACTTTGGATTGCCCTTTATCAGGCATAACATGCAGTCTCTAAATGTGAGTGCAAACAAAATACTTTTGAATTGTAATTTAAAATACTTTATATAAACCAAATTGCATGACATCAAATGTGCCTTTGAACAGTTCCCAAGTGTTTATTGTGAATGCTTAACAACTACAAACCCTATATTCATAGCGGTCAATTAGCATTTTCTTTTTTCTGCGAACATCATTCCCCTTGCTTAAAGCCTCTGTTTGGATCCTCTGTGCCCTGAGGGTGATGAGAAGCCAGGGATTACCCACAGGCCAGTTGTCACTGTCACTTCCATCTCTCTCTCCAGTCTCATCTCCTCCTACATTCCTCTCATTTTCTTATTCTAACCGTGCTGCTCTTCTTTCAGTCCCTGAACCAGACACACTCCCCTTCACTGCAAGATCTTTAACCATGTGTTACTCTCTGCTAGAACATTCATCCTTTCCTTCTAACACCTGGTCCTGTGTTAAAAAAATTAGCACTGGTCCAGAGTTGAGTGTAAGATCACTCCTTCAGGAAGAGTGTGCTGAGGTCCATGTCCCTGTCAATGTCCTCTTGCAGGGTCTTTTTTACCTGATAGGATTCAATTGGGCCATTATGGATTATTGTCTTTCTGCTCCACTGGAACCTAAGATCTCGCAGAGCAGGTGGCAGGGTCTCTTTTGTTCACCATTTTATATGTGGCACCAAAAACAATGCATAACATGTATTTTGTTGGGGAAAAAAATGAACAAATACAGGGAAGTCAGTTATAAAACATTATTACAGAAATCAGATACTCTGAGTAAATTGCACTGGGGTCTGATGTTTACAAGGCCATCATTTTAGATAGTTTTAGACCAATCTGACAAATTTCAATTACTCTTAACATTGTTTGGCTAATGTCTTATCACAGGTATATACTAGCAACTGCATTTTCTATATTGTGAAATAAAAGTACAGTACATTTACAAAGAATATCTCACAGGGAAGCAAAATCAATAAAACAATAGTTACTTCTCAGGTAACATTACCATAAACTCAAAAAAAAGAAAATAAAAATCAGAGTAAATAAGCAGAGTGCAAGATGATATCATAAAACTCAAATTCCTCATTACTATTAAGAGTAACAAAATGTATTGAAATGGAGAAAAATAGATTTCCTAAGTCTTAAGGAAAATTGAAGACTATGAGGAAAAGACAGGTGAACTAGGTAGAATAAAGACTGGCATACATTGAAGAGTTTGGAAAGTTGCATATTTGTGTGTGCATGTTGTGTGAACTTCCTGCTGAGGTGTGTGGAGTTCATCAGGAAAGGAATGTGGAATCGCTGCATGGTTTTTGTTAAAGGGGTTGCCATTATCAAATCGCTTTCATAATCTAATCTAGAGAGAAGAGGCAGAATTATTAGAGACAAAGAGATCATATTTTACAACAGGCAGAGATCCAGAATTATATGGCTTAGGATGAGAGTGAACTCAACAGGGCAGATGGACAAGAGATTTTAAAGAAAAAATTGTCAGAAATTGGTAATCTACATATAATTAAAAGAGAAAAAGAGCCAAAATACTATATGTTCAAAGGCCTATTCAAAGGATAACATCTTTATAAAAACATCCAAAAGGAAAATACTATTAGTCTTTGCCAACTTACTTATTTTCGTACCATTTTCATGCTTTTAATTTTTGACTGTGCAAAGCCTCACTGATATTCTTAGTGCCCACAAAAGGAATACAAGCATTTTTAAGGATGAAAAATGATATTTTTATATTGGCATGATCTCCTTGAACTCAGAATGAGTTTTGATCTCCCTAGAAACTAGTCTTACAAACCTATATCATTTCAAATATTACTAGACAAGAATTCAACAACATAACATGACATTTTCCAAGCTTGAATACTGTCTTTATTTTTCCACATGTTCCATTTATGAGGAAAAATCTTACAGAAGACAAGGAAAGTATTCTGTCAAAATATCTACCAATTTATCAACAAATTAAGTACTTAGGAATCATTACATTTTTTACAATCCCATGTCAGTCATAAAAGTGGTATATATTATTTTTTAGTTAAATGGTGCTACAGTTTGAATGTTGAACAAACCCCAAAATCCATTTGTAAAAGGTTTGGTACCCAGTGTGAACTTTTCCTTAGGTCATGAGAGACATGCCCTCAAAAGGGATTTGTGACCCAATCTCTTCCTTTCTGTCCCTCTTTGCTTCCTGGCCCATTATGTTAGTAGCTTGCTCCTATATCTGCTCCCCACCACTGTCATTCAGTACCCTCACCAGAGACCCAAACCTATGGGGCTGCCCATCTTGGACTGAAACCTCCAGAAATGTGAGCTAAATAAACATTTTCTCTTTATAAATAAATTCGCCTCAAGTATTTCTTCATAGTAATATTAAGATGACTAATGAAAATGATTTCCAAAATATGAACTTAAGTCTTAGGGCATTAGGAAAACTGTACAATCTACAATCAATCAATTAAAATTTAGTATTTTAAATATGTATTATAACTATTTAAAAGATACAATAATGAAAAGCACCCACAGTAATTATGTTTTGTTAAATCGTGATCCTGTGGGACCAAACACACATTAACTTAATTGTTCAGAATTTACTCATCTTGTGCAGATCTGTCATCTCTCTACATATACTTGAACTTCATGTCGAGGTGTCATCAATGAAGAAGATGCAGTTCAGCACTGTGTCTCAATTTATTTCAAGTAAATACAGGCCTGGACATATTTGTTCATGTAAAACTGTATAGGTAAGTGCCCATATCAAGTTCAGTTGACAAGGCCCAGGTGTGTTCACTCAGCAATTGTGCACGACAGAAGTGCAATGGGAAGATAAAAAGTGAGTGACATGGAGATTACCACTAGTCACTTGGGGGGAGCTTTTTCTGATTTTATATTTTTGATAAGAAGCATAAGCAGGACTTCAACACTTCCTACCACCAATTCATCCTCCAAAATTTAACAGAAGATTATTTTCTGATTACAAGGTAAGCTGGAAAGAAGTCTTTCAACTACTCATCCATGCCAAGTTGTGCCATACACAGTATAGACAAACCCAAGTGGAGTTTGTATCATCTGTGACTATGTTTCCTAGCCCTTTGTTTCTGTTTTTAAAATTTTCTCAAGACAATTGAAATTTTCTCACTGACATATATGAAAATAAATACAAATTTTACATATGAATTGAAGTTCACCTATGATTTATTTTTAAAAGAGGATTTTGCTGAAAAATAAAAAGATAAAGTGAAAACAACTAATAATTGTGCAAGTATTTGAGTAAATGCTTGAATTTAGGGTTTTACCTTGGAGGATGGACATGTTCACGGATGGGTATTTTTGATAAAGGATCTATAATTCTATATTTACAGAAAGTTGAAGATGCACAGAAAAAGCAGAAGCTGTTTTACTCCATATTTTACATAATGAGTTGAAGTGTCCGAATAGCTTAATACATTTAGTGGAACTTAATTCATTTTATAATACACTAGAATGTGAGAAATTAGGACTGTGGAGCCAAACTGACTTCAAATCCCAGTTCCAGCACATCATGGTCAAATGGTCTGGGCAAGTAACCTAAGCTTCCGTACTGTGGTTTTCTATCTATGATGTAGGTTGATATAAAGTTAAAAGTTATTTGTAGAATGCTTAGAAGAGTTCTAGGCACTTGGTAAATAAAAGTCATCTTTCATAGCAGATATTTAAAGGGTTAAATATATGTGATAAGATAAAAAATTCTAATTGCAGATTTGTAGAACTACTGAAATGCTTTGTAAATTCCATGTTTCCTTTTTCAAAACTGTGAAACCTACTTCCTCAAAATCATATTGACAACTTCAGTGATAATATTATAATTTTCAAAGAGTTAAAATGATTTTATATGCCCCCTCAGACTCCACTCACAAGAGAGTGAGTGGAGTCTATTTACCTATTCGTTTATGACAAATAGGTAAATTAATGAACATTTCTGACATACTATTAAAGTTTAATGTCCCACTGTGACTTCACATGAAATGAGCCTTTTGTTGCATATAGACAATAGCTAGTAGGTGTAGAAAACTACTGATCTACTATAATTTTTCCATTTTGTATAAAAGGCAAAAATACTCAAAAAAATGCAACAACTCTTCTAAGGTCACAAAGATAGTGAGAAAACACATGTACAAATCCAATCCCTCATCACTGCTTTTGCTGGTATTTGATGTCAACTTCTTAAATGCCCAACTCTTGTTTTGATGTGACCATGATGTTGTAGAATTCTGGAGTGTTATTTATGAAAGCGACATGATTTTAGAAATCTTCACAAATTCTCCACATTTTTCCATAGGTCGGGAACCTGTTCTTAATTATGTGTCATATATTAATTTTTCCAGTTGTTAGTCTATATAGAAAACCAAATCAGGAAGGTGAAAGAACAATTGATTGCTTTGGTTTTTATTTTTATTTTTTGTAGACAATGACATCAATGTGACAATGGAGCTGGCAACTGCTACCTGCATTCCCAGAGAGTGCTGTTTCAGAGCACATACATCACAAATGTACTAATAGTTTCATCCAAAGTTTGATTCCAGGGCTTTACGTGCATTTCCTAAGCACTTGAAAAATGTCTCCTATATTCTGAAATGTCATATCAACAGCCATTTCTATTGTGTGAATAACACTGGTGGCCTCATGGTTATGAAGATACCAGTTCAAATTGGTCAATTAACTTTCTAATCTATCAGTTCCACTTACATATTACATTTATCTGGGGGCAATTAACACTACAATATTTTATTAACCAGTTCAGACACATGTTGACTTATTATATTTTAAAACAGTATGATATTTATTCTTTGGTTTCATAAAGGAAAGCCCTAAGTAGTTTCCCAAAACTGCTAACAATGTGATTTCAAGCCATATGTTACATTTTGCTACCATTCTCTATTGAAAAAGAAATGTCTTAATTCTTTTCTTAAAAAATATATTATTTTGTTATTGATGGATCTTATTTTATTCATTTATTTTTATGTGGTGCTGAGAATTGAACCCAGTGCCTCACACATGCTCAGCAAGCAGTCTACCACTGGGCCACAGCCCCAGCCCCGAAATGTCTGAACTCTTTATACTAATATTTTCTACTTTGGATTTATAGTAAACAACTTTTCTCCCATAAGCTTGCACAGCATTTTAATTTGATTTTATTTTTGTCTTCTTTGGAATTTTAAGTTATGACTCAAGTCACATTCTGACTAGTTGTTTCCTGGAAATCATTTACACATGGTTTAAGGCAAAATAATTGGATTCACAAATATTCCTGTTATACCAAACTTGTCATCCATCTGTAATCATTTAAAAAAAACTCCGATTTTTTCTTACTCTTGCAGTTTGAGAGTTTGAAGTAGATATTGATGAATAATTTGAACAGAATTTCTTCTTTTTAGATTTAAATTTTAATCTATTTTAAAATTCCACTTATTTTTAAACCAATAGCTTTTACTTATAGACATAACCATATTTACTATTAACCCAGATAGTTTTAAGATATTAAATATTTTAAGATATTTTCTATTAGATTTTCTATTCTACTATTTATATTCTATTTCTATTCTACTATTCTATTCTACTATTTTGATGAAATTCTAACTATTAATATTTATAAAAATATTATTACAAGCAAGAATATCTAAATTCCTCAAAAGTGCAATCAGATAATTTGCAATAAAGTATACAATAGAAAAAACATCATTTTACCAGTCATATACATAAAATACATTTACTGTGCATATAAAATAATATAGAATTACAGGAAGTTAAATGTGGCTCAACCTTTGAAATTACATGATGTAACAGAACAGATCAAGTATTTATTAAATAAGTAGAAAATAAGCATTGAATATTTTATAATAAACCCTTAAATTAAACTGTATAAACACTAAATAATAAGCAGAAGGTTAGAAAGTATTCAGAATGAGCTTAATTTGTAAGGTCAAAGAAAATACCATATGAGTGGCTTGTTAGAGAGCATTTGGGGAGGAATGAAAAAAGAAACCATACTTGTAGAGAACAACATGATCAAGAAAGAACTGAAATCATTACTATACAAACAAGACCATTTAGGACAAGGTGATCAGCAGTGCAGAATTCTGGCAGTTCTCCCAAAGTACTGTGGCCTGGATTGTTTCTCTGCCATGGTTTTGCACATTCTTTTCATTCATATTTATCTCCTTTCCTGACTTGTTTTTCTCTCTGTAATTCCTTGGCAATGTTTCCCGCCTGCAAATATCAAGTCAATGACCTTTTCCATGAAAGCCTCTCTGTCCCTTCTAGAAGACTTTGGGATTTGTGCTCCTTAAACTCTAATTGATTCTAATTAGAAACATGACCCTAGACTACTAGATCTCAATCTGGGCTACACATTGGAATCACCTGGAGAATTTAAAAAATATTGATACCTAGACCCCACCCTATCAGAAACACATACTTAGGTGGTAAGAGTGCAGCGTGGGTATTCAGGAAGAAAGACAAAGAAAAGGAGGTCAGGGTGGACAAACCAAAAAGTCTAATACCAAGCATCACTGGTATGTTTTCATAGATGTGACATTTAAGTTATACTCCATAAATAGCTATAGATTTGTATAAAAGAAACCTTTTTTTCCTCAAGGTACTGGTTGGAAACCTAAATTGCATAATAGAAGCAGAGTCTTTTCCATGAGACAAACAGCTTGAATTGTAACTCAACTCCCTTAGTTACTAAACATTTGCATTTTGGCAAATAATTTAATATCCTCAAGCTTCAACTTTCTCATAAGTTTATTGAGATGAGTAAATAGATGTAATATACATAAACCTTAAAAAAGAATTCAAGAGAGACTTCATAGAGGAAGTGAAACTTTAGCTATATTCCTAAACTGTTGCCAATATTGTACATGGCAATTAGTGTACACATACTCAAAACCCCTTTATTTAAACTAAGTATTAGAGTTACACATAAGTTGATGTGCATCATTTCTTGGAAATGTATAAAAAGCAATAATCAAATAAGAATGAATGCAGTTGTGTTTAGGATCATTAAACATACTGGATATCTATTATTAAAGAACATAGGATGTGATTTCATGCTGAAGTGAATATTTTCATTTTGAAAATAAACATGCAGAAGGCTGACTGGGTCTAAGGGGAGTGTTTTTTTTCATCTGGAATATGATTTTCCTTGAGTCACAGGTAGGGGATTATTCACCATATTCAAACACTTATAGATTACTTCCTTTTTAAATCAGGACAAAGGCAAGGATATCCACTCTTACCAGGATGTAAATAGACACCAGAAGTAGAAAATGTAATAGGATAAAAAATAATGCAAATCAACCAAAAATAGTAGGTTTAGAGATAGAGAATTTATATTTTCATTATTTATAGATTATCTAGAAAACACAAAAAATAAACTTTAAATCTTTAAGATGAATAAGAGAATTTGGTAAATTGGAAAAAGTAAATATATAAATAGCCAGCACTAATCTGTTAGGAAGATCATTAGGAAAATTCTCCTTTTGCACTAGAATCTAAATACATACAATGTTTTAGAACAACTTTAACAAGAAATGTACAGAATAGATACACATATGTAATCAGAAAGAGATATACTAGGTCACTGAAAGAAAAGATTGATTTTGTAAAGCTATGGTTTTCTTTTTTTTTTTTTAATTTTTTTAGTTATACATGGATACAGTGTCTTTATTTGTTTACTTATTTTTATGTGGTGCTGGGGATCGAACTCAGTGCCTCATACGTGCAAGGCAAGTGCTCTGCCACTGAGCCACAACCTCAGCCCAAGCTATGGTTTTCTTGATGAATATATAGATTGAATGTGTTCCCAGTCACTACCACAATGAACAATATTTAAATAGTAACAATATTTTATTAACTTAAGCAAATATTTTTAAGTAACTTAAGTTAAAAACTAAAAGTAAATGAAAAATAAGAATTTGCTGAGCTATGAAAATTCTTTATAAAATTACAATAATTAAAACACCAAGGGATTAGGGGAAAAACAACATGTAGATTAATAGAATATGATAATTAGTCCTAAAATATACCTTAAAATACACAGGAAAAATACATAATAAAAGATGTCTCATAAGTCAATAATCAGAGCATTTGTTCCTCAACAATTAATAAAAAAAAAACCATAATTAAATTACATATGTTGAAATAATTACTTTTAAAATGAAACCACAGGTAAATATTTAACTGATATTAGTAAGAACATTTTTCATTTGAAAATTCTTTTTTAGGCTCAAATTTATTTGAAAATTAAAGAGTAGTTATGTGGCCTCTCTCTGAGGGAGAAAGGGAAACATGTGCATACACAGAAAATCCTGGATATAATTACAGAAGATTCATTAAAAGGGGAAGTGTATAAGATAGAAGTAGTAAGTTAGGGCTAGGATTATGGCGCAGTGGTAGCGTGCTCACCTAGCACGCATAAGGCACTGGGTTTGATCCTCAGCACCACATAAAAATAAAATAAAGATATTCTGTCACCTACAACTAAAAAATAAACATTTAAAAAAAATTACTTCAAAAAAAAAAGTAGTAAGACACATTCCACTGTTCTTAGTCCATTTTCAGAAGACAATGTTATTTTAGTTGTCCCACTAGATCCTTAAGCTGAATACTGCTTAAATTGGAAGATAATAGAAGAAGCAAATGTTGGAGGTGGGCATCAGAAATAGTTTCATGAAGGTTTGTTCTCCTGTACTTCCCCTATTACTCTCTTAAACCATGTTCTCTAAAATGATTCAAAAAGTGATAAGAGGACAATTGCATGAGTTATGGAGAGAAAGAGATATCTGTAGGCTTGTAATGCTGCTGCACTTCTTGAGTAAGTAAATCCTTTGATTCCTTCTGATTTGAGTGAAAACAATGTTTCCTTTGGAAGACATACCCTGACTTCTCCAAATCTTTTGCAATGACTCTGATATGGTTGGAACGTGTTCTCCAAAAGTTGATGCGCTAGAAGCATGGTCCCTCACATTGAAAGATGAAGAAATTGTTGAGACAGGGTCTAGTGGAAGATAATTAGGTTATTGGGGGTTTCCCCTTAGAAGAGATCATTATAGCTCTGTTGGGACCTCTGTTAGTTTCCGTGAGAATGGGTTGTCATATAAAGAGCAAGCCTGGCCCTAAATCTCTCTAGCTTCAGGTCTTACCACATGACCTGTTTTGCACAAGCCGCAGCTATTGTGATACTGACCTCCAGGATGCAGAATGGAAGCCAAGCAGATGCAGCTGCCTGATCTTGAACTTTCAACCTCCAAAACTATGAACCAAATAAACCTATTTTCTTTATACTGTACTATCATGTCCTGCATAACGTTTATTCAGTTTCCCCTAAGTAGGACAGTGAGTCAGATTAGAAATATTAATGGTATGAGAAATTTAAGAAATAAAGACAAGACATGGAAATAAATAAACAGTGAGGGCACAAGGGGACGATCCATCTCTGATGGAAACTGGATCGAACAACAAAATGGAATCCAAGTGCTTTATTTAAATGGGTAGGAACACCAATGGGATTTAGTGTGAAGAACTTCCTTAGGAAAACCATGAAGATGACAAAAACAACATGGTTTGGGTATAGCATGTCACGCCCACATCCCCTAGTTCTGGGCTGCTGCTTTTGAACATAGGGCTGACTGAGCCAATGGGCCCAGATGTTGGCATAATCTGAGCAGTACTCAATCAGTGAAATATCACCCAGAGTTCTCAGTGAAGCAACCTCCCTGCCTCAACCAAACCCACAATTCATTCATGGCTCCCGATGCTACACCAAGCCTCAGTCATTTTGTTAGAGCAAAAGAAATTGAACTGGTACACTGTGTTAAGTTATGTTATTTATTATGTTGCATGTTATTTATTTCTGCTTTACTTTGTCCTTGCAACAATTATATTGCACTTAAATATATTCTCTAATGCCTTTCTTTTCCATAATACTGCATAGTTCTTTAAGAACAAGAAATATATTTTTTCTCTTTAATCCTTTTCCAGAGTCTATTCAATACCCAGCACACTCTAAAAATAGACATTGAAAAAATAGGAAGGCATAAAAAATAAATTACCATTTTCATAAAGTTCTACAGTTTTATTTTAGCAGTTCAAATTAGCTCAACTGCTAAACTGTACACTGATTCTTGACCATTAAATAGAAATTAATTTCATAAATGGAGAAAATTCTAAGATCATATTAAATGCCTACAATGTAGATACTGCATCTTTTTGTCATTAAAATAATAAGTTCAGTACATTTTTATACATGATGATATGTAGCCTTGCTCCCTTTTATGATTCTTTATACTATGTCATATGAAATGAGTGCGAAGCCACAGGGCCTCCTGGTTCTATCCTGAGCATAATCAGCTAGGCAGGCACCGGATTAACGGATATACAAAGTCAAAAAAAAGTTCTGTGATAGGTACTCTGGAATCTGAGGATAAGGTTTCAAAAGCCTCAGGCATGCTCTGGAAATTCTTGGCAATAATGCACCATAATCAAAACAGGAAAGGTAGAACCAGTTAAAGAAGACTTTAAAATGTAATAGTGTTAATTCTGATAATCTACTGTATTATCAAACTGTTTCTCTTCTCCATTATATATATCTATTCCAAGAAGTAGTCTCCACAAAGTCCTCTAAAACCATCCCTGTAAAAATACTTTTTGATAAATATTATTTTATTACTGTTTTTTTCCCAGGTAGGCTAAAACTAATTAAATAATCTTTCTATAAATTACTTCAGCATTTTCATTGGTATGAATGAAGTAATTATCAAATGTTAGTTTTCACATCTAGGCTAGCTATGAGTGAATCAAAAATTTAATCTCCAAAAATTAACATAATAATCAGCTAATTACTCAAGCCAAACACTTATAACCAAGTGAAAATATCTAGCAATCAATATATGAGCACTTGGTTGTATGTCATCATATTCTAGAATTTGATCCTTATACATATTAAAATATAACTATTTTGACTTCCATAAAATGTAGCGTTAGTAGTAATGTCTAGAAAACTAAGTGAAAGCATTGTATTATACCTTTTTACTTCTACTAAAAAAAATCTAACAGTTGACCAGAACTATTACCAAAACAAAAGAAGTTTCTAGCATGTATAAGAAGGGATAGAATTTCAGTGAAGTAAATGCTGCAGGAATTCAGAGAATAGCATTTTAGAAACTAAAATATATAAATTTGCTTTATGTATATTACATGAATTCCCAATATGTGATTTATTTCTTTTGGGTTCAGTTTTGTTGTATTTTCTGAATGTATAGTAGAGCGTTTATCACTAGATCATTTAAACAATGCCTAATATTGTGCAAGAGTCAAATAAGAACAATCTTAAAAAATGACTGAGTGCAATGATAAACAGAGTAATACTCTGTTTAAGCTTTGGTCATAAACAAGGATTTTTTGACAGGGCTTTAATAAACCAGCTCTTGAAAACAAACAAAAAATGTACTCTAATATGTTGGGATTATAAAATCACTATGAAAATCAATATGGAGTTTCTTTGAAAAACTAGGAATGAAACTGACATATGACCCAGCTACACCAATCCTTGTCACTAATACAAAAGAACTAATGTCCACATAGTATAGCCATATATGCCTACTCATGCTTATGGCAGTGCAATTCACGATGGTCAAACTGAGGAACCAGCCTAGGTGTCTGTCAACAGATAAACAGATAAAAACTGGTATTTGTATACAATGAAGTTTTACTCAGCTATGAAGAAGAATGAAATTATGCTATTTGCAAGAAAAAGATGGAACTGGAAAACATCATGTTTTTTCAATAAGCAAGACTCAGAAAGTTCAAGGGTCAAGGGTCATATGTTTTCTCTCATATGTGGAAGCTAGATAGAACAAACAGGGAAACAGATCTCATGAAAATAGAAAGGAAAATCAGTAGAATAGAAAAAGGGGATGAGTGGAAGTAGTAGTTAAGGAAAAGGAGAGATACTTGGGAATGAAATTGACTAAATTATGCTATGTGCATGTACAAATATATCATAATGAATTCCATTATCATGTATAATTATAATGCATCAATAAATAATTTAAACAAACAAAATACTCAAATTGTAGTGCAGTCTTACGTCATGGAGAACTTTACCTGATGGCAAACCAACCAACAGTTTACCAACTTGTTGTCAAAATTCCTGAATATTAGCAGCCAGTACTATGGGACATAAACCATCTTAACCCTAAACTCACTAGTTTGTCTTACAAAAAGACATACACACACAAACACACACATACACACAAACACAAAAACACAAGTGTACAGTTTAAAAATTACCATTACTTTAATAACAAAAGCATTCGAGGAAATCCATATGGACAAGAGCCCCTGTCCATAATGATTGCTTAAAATCACTTCTGCTCTGGTCTAATATACCCAATTCCAAAAACTCGAGAAGTGTGCTGTTACATGTTTAAGAACCAAAGAGGAGAGGGCCATGTTTTGTAGCATATACTTCCACCATGGCTGATTTAAAGCTATCAATGTGCTGTCAAAAAGGAGAGTTGAAAAGTATGCTCAATAGCGCTCAGTATTTTCGTATATAAAAGCAATAAATTTTGATAGTGTCAAAAGCACAAACTAAAGTAATATGTAGCAAAATCATTAGGAAGTAATAGGTTTGGGACACTTATCACCTTAGTTTTTAACAATTAATTTAATTGTAAATTTGTATAACTTAATTTTTAATAATTTCTCTGTTCAAGAACCAGCTTTCAAAACTGAAAAATTAACAATTATTTCTATAAGGCCAGTACAAACCTGCTCCACATGCCAGTAACTCTCACTGCCCATCCACTTCCCTGCCAATTCTATGACAGTAACGAAGCACTGTGAATCATACACCAAAAGGAGAGACCTCACACACACACACAAACTCCAGAGGCTCACTGCATGAATCTGCCAAACTTGTATCCAAGGTCACCATCAGGATGTCTCATGACAGTTTCTTATCCCTGTCTATAAACAATAGCAGCAATAAACCTGTGATCATTTATCATTTTAGGTCCAGCAATGTCATCAAGTTTAATCCTGAAGTAATGATACTGGATTTAGGAACAGGGATACAGGCCAGGACCTGACACATCAGACACATTCTGCTCTCTCTCTCTTCTCTCCCTTTCCTGAAAATACCTCCTAGGCAATACCAGTCCTATGAACACAGCTGGTGATTCAGAATGCTAAATGCTCTCATAATTGGCCACAGCTAATTGGGAGCAATTGACAGTTTCTCAACTAAGATTTTGCTCAGATCCAAGTACTATGATAAGCTCATAAAATAGATGTTCTCATTTAATCTCATAACTTTTGTAAATGAAAGTCTTAAATCTTCATTTTTTAAAAAATTTATATTTTAGTTGTAGGTGGACAGAATATCTTTATTTTATTTTTATACAGTGCTGAAGATCGAACCCAGTACCTCACACGTGTTAGGCAAGCACTCTACCACTGAGCCATAAACCCAACCCATTTAATCTCCATTTTTAATAAAAAGAAAACAGCTTGGAGACATCATTTGACTTGTCAGGGTTCTCAGGCAATAAAAGGCAGTGAGTGAGTGGAAATTGTATACTAAGTACCCTTCTAAATGCTTTATATGTTTTAATTTAATCTTTATTATGATATCTAGATAATAATTATCATATTTTCTCAATAATAGGATGTTACCTGTTGCATAAAACCCTTGATTTGAGAAGAGTATTTAAGAAAAAAATATGTAGTATGTGTCATATTGATTATAGTATGCATGCCAAATTAATGAATATTTAAAAATAAAAAGCTTACATCTCAGGACCAAGGAAACATGACATACTGACCCTTTTTGTTAAAAAGGAAATCAAAGGAAGAAAATCTGAACAAGGACGTACAGATGTAAAGGGGAATGTAGAACCAAAATTCTAAATAATTAAAATACCATATCGTTTCTCAAAATTTCTAAGTATTATTGTGGAAGGTTTTGATACTGCCACTAAATGGCTTTTACATATGGCTTTGGGAGCAGAATGTTTTTGCTGGGAATTAGAGATAAAGAGAAACTGAACCATTTATCATTAGGGGGATAAGGCTAAACTTGAGTTTATTCTTGAAGAAACTTCCTCACGCAGCCCATCTGTGAGCCTAGAGTCAACAGAAGTGAATAGCTCCCAAACAATGACGTGTTCCTTGTTGTGTCACTTAAAAGAGAGGCCCCCTAGATTTAGAAGAGATTTATATTCTTAAGTAACATGTCCTGTCAGTTACAATTTGCTGTACCTGTTGTGCATGGAGGGAAGGCAAGGATAGAGCCCTGTAAGTGGGGCCATTCAGAGAAAATATTCTGAAAGTCAGCCTGCTGCTTCAGATTCTGCAAGCACATGGACAGACTTGTTCCCAAGTGGATAATTGGGCCAGGTGTTTTACATGTTGCTCTAAAATTAAGGAAAAGAAACAACTGTTAATATGAAGCATTCTTGATTGTATTCTCTCCCTCCCTCCCTCTGCTCTGTTTCCATCTGTCTTGTCTCTTTACACAGACACACACAGAGGACTGGAGTGGAAAAAAGACAGTCAAAAAACAGGACATAATATGCTAATGACAAGGCAACCCAGGAAGACAGAAGAGGTCCTATCAGTCCCCCAGCTTCTCAAACATTTAAGACCCTTGAAGCTAGATGAATTGAAAGAAATTTTCTCAAGGATCATCTTGTAAATAATTTGTATGATTTAATCTATTCATTTACAAAAGACAAATAATATCACCATTAGCAAAAATATGGAGTGGCAGAAAAGTAATTGCACAAGATCTATTGCATATCCTTTTAAAAATAAGAAATCATCTTTATACTCATCTATTTTTTAATCAGATGACATGAGTTATACAGACATGAAAGTCTGTAAATTGAATTAATCTATTTTGAACATTAATACAGTTAAGTTGATAAGTAAAAAATTGAAACAGCATGAATAATAATATAATTTAATGATAATAGAGAATAACAATATTGATTCAAAATTAAAACTTAAAAACAAATTTAATTTTAGAATTATAATGAATTGGAAAAAATAATAAAAGTGATTGTCTTTGGCCCTTCGTGGAAATCCTCCACAGAACCACTCCTTCCTTCTTTCTTCTCTTTCTTTCTCTCTCCTTTTTGAAGGAATAAATTTATGCTGTGTTATTGTGTACAAGTATACCAATAAATCCTTTGTGTTAGGTCTTTTTTCACTGTATTTATTTTTACCATATTTTTATTGACACATTATAATTGTACTTAATGGTGAGATTAGTTGCTACATATTAACACATGCACACAATATAACGATATAATTTGTCCAAATAACTCCCCAGTGTGTTAGGTCTTAAAACTAGCTATCCCTTAAATAAGTGAATACAGTCATTAAATATTGGAATGAACCCATCAATAATAATTTTCATTTTATTATATCTTATAAACTTTGTATAATTTTATTACATGTAACTTCAAGTAATCAATAAGTTCCAAATTATTGCTTTTTCAATCCCGAATCCATAGTAATTATCTTGAATATAAATTACAAAATATTTCTCTTTTTACTGAAAACCTTAATGTTATTGCTGTTATGGCCTTAATTATTTGAACCTGTCCAAGGACACTCCTGTTAATGAGAGAAAGAAATTTATCTATGCTAAACCAAAAGAATTTTTTTTACTAGCATGACTTCATGAGTTTTCTATTGCTGCTATTACAAATTCCCAGTTAATGACGTAAAATAATTTCTGCAGTTCAGAATACCAAAACTTGCTCCATTGGGTATTATGGACTGAAATGCATCCCTCCCCAAATTCATGAGTTGAAGACCCAACTCTCAATGTGACTATATTTGATGATGGGGCCTATAGGAGATACTGTTAAATTGGGTTAATGAAGGTAAAGTCTTGATATGATGGAACACAGAAGAAAGGTCATGAGAGGAGGTAGCAAAAAGGTGGCCATCTGTAAGCCAGGAAGCAAGGCTTCGCCAGACATTAAACCTGATATACCCCGATCTTGGACTTAGAACCTCCAGAACTTCTATCATCATCTACAAAGTCAGCAAATGTGGGTTAAGTCCTTTAACGTGTCATTACTCCAACCTGCTCTTCTGCCTCCCTCTCCCACATTGAAGTAAGGATCCTAGAATTTTACCCAGTTCAAATGGGGAATCCAGGATGACCTCCCTAGTTTGAGGTCAGCAGATTGGCAACCCCAATTGCATCTTCATCTTTGCCATGTATCTTAACATTATCACAGGTTCCATAAATTAGAATGTGTTAATCTTGGGGAAAATAAGAGATTTATTCTGTCTAATACAATGACTAAACTACAAAAAATCAAGGATGCAGTTACCCTTTACTTCAACTTAAAAAAAAAATGCTAAGAATTTTTATTAGCCTGGCAAGGGTAACCTGCCCATTCTATGGTAAGGTTGGGATTGGGAGCCAGGCAATATATCATAATTCAGCCTCAAATAAAACCACATATTTGGAATGTGATGAGAAACAAGTCTTTGAAAGAAGAGATTGCTTTTCTCAGAAGGCACCAGAAAGCACTCAGAGCCAAAAACTGGCTGTTCAATGCTCTTGTGACTTTGTTTGTGGCACATGGTGCTGTAGACACACCCTGCGTAATACTCGCTGCTCCCATCAGCCCTCTTACCTAACTGTACAACGTTTCCTGTTTTTTCTCAGACTGCCTATAAAAATCCTTCTTATTCTAAATATACCTCAAATGCTAATTCTTCTAGGAAAGAAGTGGATTTTTGGAACAGCCTAGCTTTCTAATATTCAAACCATTTACTGTTTTATGAAAAGTTTAACAATTATGTCCTCATCATGCTGAAAGTTAGTTAGTACTGTTCTTTTCCATTGCTTGTGTGTTTCCGACACCCTCTTAACTCCTAACTTGGGAAAACTCATTTGGCACTGCCCTGCTCTTGTGTTATCCTGCTTCAAGAATTGCAGCAAATGCTTTCCAAAAGTCCAGTACATTTGACTTCACTGGTAGAGAGATTTATGAATGCCAGGTTTACTTTCCAGTTCAAATCTCTTCCCCTGTGCCACTATTAGACAATAATGACAGTGCCAACCTCCAGGCAGTTGACTTCTTTCTGCAAAGGAAAATTCAATCTTCAAAGGGCATTCTTTTATTTGAAAGGAACTGGTTGAGTGGAAAATTAGGTTTTACTAAGAATGATTTTCTAAAATAAATAATTAAATCCTAACATAAAAATTCAAAGAATACCTGAAATATGTTTCATTACATTACTTTTGTGTAAAATTCAATTCTTCTTAAATGTGCATATCAATATCAGCCCACTATTCTAGCAGGGAATTCTAAGATCAACACATTATTATGATCTCAGGGAAAAGTGTCATATCACTGTAAGAAGGCAAATGAAAAATCTAACTCATTTCTAGGAAAATAAGATGATTTATGAAGTAGATATACGCAAAAACAAAAGTAATTAAATTATCTAAAGACAATAGGGAGTGTCAAAATGGTGATATATAGGCCAGGGAGTTTATTTTTCAGCCCACGGATTATATCCTTGGAATGAATTGCCTTTATCTACCATGGAGAGTTCAATTTTTAACCTTTTAAATTCTTTTAATAATCATAGGCCCTCATGATTACATTACTGTTACAGTTTGGATATGAGGTAACCCTAAAACCTCCTGTCAATGCAATAATATTCAGAGATGAAATGATTGGATTGTGAGAGTTGTAACCTAATCAGCCCACCCTAGTTTGAATGCACTGGCTGGGTGGTAAGTGTAGGCAGATGAGGAGGGCTGGGTCACTGGGGATGCATCTTCCCTGTGGGTCCCATCCTACCCCACTCTCCATTCCCGCTTCCTGACCCCACAATTAGCTAAGCAGCTTTCTTCCACTTGGCCCTTCTCCCACAATGTGCTTCTTCACTTGGGCTCAGATCAATGGAGTCAGCTGCCTATAAACTGAGGCCTCTGAAACCATGAGCCCTAAATACACTTTTCCTTCGCTAAGTTGTTCTTGTCAGGTACTTTGGTCACAGCAATGCAAAAGCTAACAAAAACAATTACATTTCTTATAAGACAATACTATAATTATTAGGAATAATTTACAGAAAATGTTTTTGCTTCAATTAGAAAAAAAATTGTACTAAAACATTACTCGTCCATTTTAAATTTTATAGTATTTGGACTAATATTAGTTTTACATTTATTAGTTCTCTATGAACAATCTGTTTCTTTACTTCACTTAAATTACATGAATGTGATAAAAGAATTTTTGTTGGATCTTGGCAAAATTTTCTTTGCCAAGAAATTTTCTGCCTTTTGCAAATTTTTTTGTAAAAGTACTTTCTCCTCTTAAAGTGCTACATGCTATTGTAGCTGCTAAACTTCTTCACACTCACTTTTAGTGTGATTGACTGACACCTCCTCCTTTATTATCCTTTTCCATGCTGAAGTTCTTCCAGGTTCTTTCCTAGTCTTTCTTTCTTTATTATCCCATGTTTTTACCTAGGTTTTATTATCTTCTCCAGAACTTTTATTTGCCCTTTATGTGTGGAAAACTCTGAAATAGAAATTTCAGTCCTATATGTGTCACCTGAGCTCTACAATGTAACCATTTGGCTGCTGGACAGCTCCACCTGATATACCATAGCTACCTCCAGAAATGAAAGTGGAGTTTCCTCCCAGGCCCTTCTAGTGCCCCACTGGCAAGAGGTGGCTTCAGCATCTACTGAGTTGCTTACACCAAAGAGTGGATAATTGTCCTTGACATTTTACTCTTCCACGAATATTACATCCAGTCCAGCAATGTTCATATCAATATAACTGAAATAGTTTCATGTTTCACATGCTAACTGGACTTTACATATGAATATTACCAAGTTGTGATGCTTAAGCCAGAAAATCTGTTGAAATCAATGGCTTTTTAAAAAACATTTTCTCTTAAAAGGAAGAAAAAATGACTACTCATTGCTTTTAGAATAAAATTTAAAATCTTAAGTATAACCTATAAAAATTTGATTTCTTCCTAAATTTCTCCCCTCATCTTCATATTTGTTCCCCAAATTACAGCTTTCCAACCACTCTTATCTTCTTCATAGGCTTGAATATATTCTGATCCACAACCACAAGACAGTTGCATAGGCTTTTCCCTAAGCCTAGAATTCTCTGTCATCTCCTCCTCACTTAACTAACTCCCATTATCCTCATATCATGACTTAAATATCTGTCCTAATAGAAAATTTTCCAGGGGCCAGTGTTTAGATTATATTATTCTATTCTATGTTCTCTTCACCCCAAGTCTCAGAGTACAGTTGAATGATTCACCGATTATTTATAATCATGTTTTTGCATGATAGTTATTTGTTTTGTTTTGTTTTGTTTTCCTTTGCCCTCAGAAAGAATTGTATCTATCTGTTGTATCACCTTTACCTGGCAAGATATATTACACAAAAGAGATCATCAATAAACATTTTTAATGAAAAGTGGCTTTAGAGTGACCCTGCATTGATAACCATGAGCACTAAGCCTGTGACCCATGACAAGACAGGCTGATTCAGGAGATTGAGAGTCAGGCAAGATTTAAATAGAGAAGGGGAAAACTCAGAGTTTTTTTTTTTTTTTTTTTTTAACAACCAAACATTGGTAGTATAGGCACTACAAAAAGAGGAATAACTATGTAGTGGAACAAATAGATTGCATTATTTTCACCACTTTCCATTAACGTCACAAAGGAAATCCCTGCAGAAAGTGCTGTTGATCCAACATTGATGTCTCCAGTATGAGGACAGGGACAACTACACTGGGGAGATGGTCAGATGCTTTGAGGGGCGGTTTCTACAGCACTGGAAATCTGCTATGGGGGATCTACTGGGGCACTTAACTAGGGAGGTATTTTAGTAGTCAACAGCAGTGTGGCATCTTGAAAAAGATAATTAGGAAACAGTGATAGAGATCACTCTTCTTGTCTGAAGGGAAAACTGTTCATTCCTGCACTTTGGTTTTGTGCAGAAGGGGCTATTAATAAAATAGGAACTAAAAGAAAAATTACTTCTGTATTCTCTATATTTGAATTTCTCCCAAACCACTTTAGTATGTTTTATTAAGTTGTGCCTCCCTTGCTATTTATTTATTTATTTATTTATTTATTTATTTATTTATTTATTTCTGATGGCTGTTTTTCTCAGTTGGCAGTAGTGATTTTCTTTTGAAAACTTTCCTAGGACAAACACAGAATATTAGTTGGAAGGAAAGAGTATAGTATTTGTAGAACCTAACAAGTACATTTCATGTATAAATCATTATGTATTTATGAAGTCAGCAAATGTTTGTTCAGTAATTCCTTTAAATTGTTTTGTTTAACAATTTAAAGTAAGCAAACATTTGCTCACTGTCTATTACCAGGGTATATACTCTGCAGTTGGGCCATAGTTCCTCCTGTTAGAAAGGATAAGTGTTTTCCATATTTTTTCCCAATATTATTAAGTACTTAGAAACTATTTCTCTCTGATAGCCCCCTAAGCCAGCCCATTAACCACTACTTGCTTATAGGAAGGAAGTGGTTCTATCTAAGGCTAAGAGCCAAGAATTCTGCATTCCATTCATTGCTTCTATTACTGATTTATTGAGTAATATTAAGTAGCAATTCTGCAAATTTTCCCTTTGTTCTTCAGAGTGTGGCAATGTACTGGAAATTCCAGCAACGTGGGCATAGCCTGGGGCACGACTAAAAAATAGGTGGAGATCAGAAACATATCTCTGGTATGTCTCCGGAATGTCCCTAGAGATGGCTCATTATTGAGTAGCTGAGCAGGGACATGACTCAGCCAGTTTCTGCAACTGGCTGTCTGGGGCAGCTACAAGAATGCTGGCAGGAGTCGCAGATCAGCCAGTGTTTGCTGACTGTAGAAGAGGAGAGTGAGCCTCTGACTCAGAATTGGAACTTTTAAATAAACAACAATGGATTATACCAACTGACTTGAGTTTTGTCAGCACTACAATATTAAGACAACTTCAAGTCTTTTATCTGCTTGCAATAACTTTCTTAAACACTGTCAATGCATTTGAAGTACATTGAGAACAGTTATTTTATCAATGGACATTAGAACTCCACTTTGGATGGATTCTTTACAAAAACATCTTGATATTTGCAGTTTGTAAAGTAAGGAAGCCTCTGTTGAGTAAGAGATATGTGAATTGTTCTTAAAGAAATTAACACTAAACTGGAGATGGTGGGAAGGAGAAGGAAGAGAGAAGAGAGAGCTGGAAATTAGCTAAGCCACAAGAGTGAGAGAAAGAGGGAAGATTGTATTGAACAGGGCTGTCTAAGAAATAACATATATCAACTGTGTAAATTTTCCTTGCAAAATGATAACTACATGCAGACAGATAATCAGTGTGTACGGGGGTTTTGATAGTTTGATATTTGCTTTTGAATGGTATTCACAGTCTGTGATATGAAGAAATCTGAAAATTTCTCTGTCCATTACACATCACTGTATTATTCATGCCTCCTTTTATGATAGAAACTAGGCAATTAAGGCCAACTACAATCACTCTATTTAACTTTATTGGGCAATAGTTGCATGATACTCAGTTGTGGAAATTTGTGTCAAGACTCATGGGACAATTGCTTTATGGCCCTGAAATAAGACTGTGATTGTCTTTGGTTTGTCCTTCCTGCCAGCTTCTCACATACTCCTTATTACAATGAATTCATATTTATGAATGTGAAGATAGTTAAGTTTCTAACGGCAAAGTTAAATTTAAACCTCTGTGAAGGTACCAGCTGTCCCTAAGTGAGATAATTGCCATTTTTCTCAGACCAAAAATTCCAGTTCAACATAATACCAGGCCTTGAAACATACATACCCTAAGAAGCCACTTTTGATTCAGAGATCTCTCATCAAGATGTCAATTTCCACACACATGAGTGGGCTAAGTTTTTTGCTTTTGATTTAAACACCAAAGATTTTTCCAATGAGACTGTCCAGAATTCTGGTTCCCAGGGCCATGGTTCACATCCAGCTTAAGTGGTCCTGGTCTGTCAGTCTACAGGAGTGGCTACAGCAACAGAAGCAGAGCAAATGGCAGATTTCATAGTGAAGGTACCTCAATACCCGAGATGCCTGTAATGAACCATACAGAAGCACTTCATAGATTTCCTTTTAACTATTTCTGTAGTTGAGTGGTATTAAGGGTATTGTGAATATTCTATATTCTACCCCTTAACAATAACAGAAGACTGTGAAGATCAACTCCATTTCCTCTGGTTGAGTTAATTCTAAGGCAGAACAAATACTCCAGAGCTCTCTCCAGAATCGGCTGTTACCTTCTGCCTGAGACAGCACCTACATCATTGTTTGTTGTCCTTCCTTTCATTCTTCTCCTTCCTCCAGTCCAGCTCCCTAAACAGTGTCCCCTACAGACACTTCCTTAATAAATCCTATGTGCTTGGTGGAGAGTCTATTACTGCTGAATCTGACCAAAATGAAGGAAGAGATGAGTAGAAGAGAAGAGACAGGGAGAATATAGATCTCTGGGCATGAAATAGGAAAAAAGATTACTGCAAGCCAAGGCAGCAGAGAGCAAGGCAATTTGGAAGGGAAGGCATGTTCTGTTACCAGAAGAGGGAATTAAGAAACAAGACACTGTATAGTCTAGGACCACAGTTCATGGAGTTTTCATTTAGGGGTGCTGAAACATAGTGCTTAAACCCAAATCCTTGAACTCATCATACTCATTTGAGGATAAAATTCCAATTTTGCTATCTTATAGTTATGTAACCTTGGCAAATTCATTTATTCTGTAAACCTCTGCATTTCCATCTATAGAATGAATCCAAGATGCTAACCTTCAGCAAATACTTACAAATATGGAAAGAAGCTTTATATCTAAAAATATTTTTGCAGTATGATTTAGATAGACAATTATCAACTTGAGATGACTTTGTCCCCAAAAGACTTTTGTCCATATTGAAAAAATTTTTTGTTTTAACATCTCAGAGATGGCAAAGTTACTGTAAACTAGTTCATAAAAGCTAGGAATGGTGCTACACATCATGCAATGCCCAGGACAGCCTCCTATCGCTCCCCCAAAAGAAATATCTGCTCCCAAATGTCAGTAGTACACAATTGAGAAACTTGAAAAACAAAGCACCAAAAAGTTGAAAACAAATAAAACATTTTTAAAATGGAAAAAAATAATGATTAAATAAATTATAATTCATTTTCTAAAAATATAAGCTATAACTGAAAATAAATTATTTGTTAAATTATTATTGACAACAATGATGAGATTGTAACAACAGAAAATACTGAGGGTCTATAAATTATGTGAATTCATTTATTGATGCAAGTCATATTTTTTGTTGCTCCATGTCAGGTATTGGACTCAGAATATTATAGTGGTAAAAGAGACAAATGTAATGATCTCATGAAATTTACACTCCAGTGGGAATAAAGGAAAATAGAAGATAGATAGATAATACAAATAGATGATGATAAACAGAAACTATTGCCTGAAGACCTGATATTACATCTGAGATCTATTACTAGAAGGTATGACCCATGTTAGGATGGAGGGCAGAGCATTCTCAGGCAGAAGAAATCATTAGATTGAGACCTTAGAGTGAGAACAAGCTTGGAGTTTTGAACTGCAGGAGTATAAACAGCCAAGGAAAAGTAATATTAGCAATACAAACTGTAGAGAATGATAGACTTGAATTTGAATCTCTGCTCTGTTAGACACAAACTGAGATGCTCATTCTCTCAGACTGTTTCCTCAAAATTATTTTGAAGTTTTTAGTTGAGAATAAGAAAAGTTCTCAGGATCATTGTGGAAATGAAATTGGGTAATGCATGTAATGTGTTAAGTGTTATGCGTTTTGCATACTAACTACTTAACCAGAAGTTTTAATTCAATAATAAAATCAAAATGTAAAAATACATGTAAGGATATGTACATATGGAGAAAATACATGAGCATATATCCATGGGTATGAAAATGTAATACATGAAGCCTGTGTAATACTACACATAGGACACATGGTACAGAAGTTAAAGAAAGGGTTAGATGGTCCCTAGAGTCCTTCTCATCCTATAAATGTTAGGACTCTATGAATTCCTGTACAATGTGAATTGAGAAATACCTTTGGATATATTTATTCATTTGTCAGAACTCTGTACCAATGAAGAATGAGTATCTGAATTACCGATTTATGGAGTACAATGGACACAAAAATAATGATGGAAAGAACTCTAGGTAGTGGTTCTCTCTGAGACTCTGCCACATATAAATTTTATTACTATAACAATTCACTCTGAATCTCGGTTCCTATAGGTATGCTGACTAGATTAGAAATATGATCTCAAAGCACCTTTCTAATTCTAAGATTTTAAATATTAAAGATAATTTAGGAATAAAAGAAAATTTGACCAGATTTTAGCTTAATCAAATAGAATGTGTTAAGAAGCTAATACTGTTTCTCTTAAGAAGAAAATTAAGGAAATCTTCAAAATTAAGAGAAATGTGTTTATAATTTGTATAAATATTATCACCACCAAAATATAATGATTATAAACCATCTGCTTTAATGCATTTGTTTTTAATTTAACTTTTACTTTATATACAGAAATAAAGATGGCCAGGTGTTTATAATAAGTAGTTCAAAGAGACCAGCCAGTCACATAACGAAACTCTATAAATACCTCCAGTGGAGAAAGACAAGGGGCCTAGATCTCACTGAAATGACCATGCATTAGGCAGACCATACATTCCTGACATTGGACGTGGAATCATATGGAATGCTTAGTTCAAATGCACTTATCCAAAATTGGTTCACCAATATTTTTATGTCATAATTAAAAATAACTATCCTGTCTTGTCACTAATTCATAACATGAGTTAAAGTGATTTACAAATCCTATTTCACTACATAACAAACCAAATGGAAGGTAAGTTAGTACCAGCTTTGTTTCACACAACTTAACTGAATAAAGAACATAGGCCTAATGGTTTATGGAAAGTTACATACAAGTAAGATAAGGTCAGGGTCAGGATCCACTTAAAATCCATTAAAATGTCATTGAGGTGCCTGATCCTCTCCACATGAAAAGGTAATTATACTGTCTGGTGATAAAGAAAAATATACTTAGAAGAAGATATAGTGACACAGTCTTTAAGACTAGAAAATGTATGAAAAATTTTACATGAAAATTTTTGATACATACATGTTTACTTGTTAATTATTTATCAGTTTATTAAATAAAGGGACAGAATGAATAATGAAGCCCATCCATGGCATTAAGAAGAAAGAATTATGTGGCTAAATAACTTGATATTATTTCTATTCATAGACCAAAACCACTTCGGCAAATGTTATATACAAAGACTTGAAGATGCTGAAAAATATTGTTGTCTGATAATAATATTGAAATTCATTTAAAATTATGAAAAAGAAACTCTAGCAGAGGATTATGTATAAAATTCAAACTATTCTGCTCAGGAAGGGGCTTTATTTTCTTTTTCTTTAATTCTATAGCAGAGGAACTAAGGCCAGGAGTTAGATGGGGGACGATAATTCATCTTTTCTATACCACACACAATGCATCTCATTTTTAGATTGTCTATCTTCTCATATCTAGTGAACTCTTAGAACAGCAAGAATCCAATAAGCCAGGTCTTTGGGGAGCAATCGTATAAACATTGTGTTTCTCATAGTGAGTAAATCTTCCCAGGGCTAAACAAAATTTTTACCAATGTTGAGGTGAGATGGAGGAACAGTAATCCCAAACAAAAAGTAGTAGAGGTGGGAAGGGGAGGAGAGAGGCTTTACACAAAGTTGTACAAGGAACATTTGGATTTAATTTTTTTCCAACTTGACACTAATGTGGTGTTAAAGGGTTTTGCAAAGATTATAAATTTGCAAAAACAAGGTGAGCAGAATGGGACTGGCCATGGGCTTTCAACATTTCTAGAAGACAGAAGCAGATAGTGAAGTGGTACTATTACAATGGGATAGGAAAATCAGTGACCCAGAGAACTGAGGAGAAGGTGACAGCTGGTGAGAGAGTCATGTGCTGCCAAAGTACACGAAGGTCCATGATTGGAAACCAGTTGCTATAAAAGGTGGAAGATGAAAGTGTTGGGTGGACCGATTGATCGGTTCCATTTCCCACAACTGAATATGGAACATTTGGAAAACAGCCTTTCCACTCTATAGTCAAAACTTAATTTTTTAACAGTAGCTACATATGTAGGTACAGCCACCCAAAATAAGATGATTTGTACTCTGGTATTTAGGGAGCCAAATATTTAGCAATCCAGCCCCATGACCTTATCTTGAAGCAACATCTGCCAATTGCACACCAGAAAAACTCATAGTCATAAATCCACAAAAATATATGACCCACTTCCACAGAACAGTTGAGGACATCCCTAATATGAAAAAGCCAAAGTAAACAAATGACCCTGACAAAGAGAAAATTGATAGAAGAGGAGAACACATCTGCAAATATAGCAGTCATTAGGTGGTTAAAAAATATATAAAAGAATAGAAAGCTGTGACTTTCTATTGGAGAATAAAAGGTATCTCTTAGAAATTTATGATTCATCATCTCCAAAATGATTAAGAAGTTTAGAAAACAAAGTAAACATCTTTAAAAATCATCATGCATGAAACGCATAGCGGATCAATTATGGGATTATGGGTCTTAACATAAAACTAATAAAGAATTCCAGAAAGCAGAAAGAAAGAAAACAATTTAAAAGGAATTAGTAGGCAATAATTTCTGAGAGATGTAGGTACTTGTCTACAGATTAAAAGGCATATGTGCTCAGCACAGGATGTAAAAAAGATGCACATTTAGAAAAGTATTTCAGTACTACAAAATTTCCATACTATGAGGACAAAGAGGAATTTCTAAAAGAGAGGGCATCAATAAATGGGATGGCATCAAAACTAAAAACCTTCTTCACAACAAAAGAAATAATCAAGAACATGAAGAGAGAACCTACAGCATGACTGAAATTTGTTGCCATTTACACTTCAGATAAGGCAGTAATCTCTAGGATAAAAAACAAAGAACTCAATAAACTTAACAGCAAAAAAATCCTAACTAACCTAATCAAAAAATGGGCAAAGGAGAGGAACACGCACTTCACAGAAGAAGAAATATGATTGGTCAACAACTATAAATGTTCAAAATCATCTAGCAATTAGATGAATGCACTGAGATTTCACTGTAGTCAGAATGGCAATTATCAAGAATACAAGTAACAATAAATGTTGGCGAGAATGTGGGGGAAAGGGTACACTCATAGGTTGTTGGTAGGACTATAAATTGGTTCAACCACTCTGGAAACCAGTATGGAGTTTCCTCAAAAAACTAGGAACAGGGGGCTGGGATTGTGGCGCAGTGGTAGCGTACTTGCCTAGCACACGTGAGGCACTGGGTTCGATCCTCAGCACCACATAAAAACAAAGATATTCTGTCCACCTACAACTAAAAAAATAAATATTTAAAAAAAATTAAAATAAAAATAAAAAAACTAGGAACAGAATCATCGTTTGACCTAGCTATCCCACTCCTCAGTATATATTCAGAGGATTTAAAATCAGCATATTCCTGTGACACAGCCACATCAGTGTTTATAGCAGGTCAATTCACAATAGCTAAGGTAGGGAGCCAACCTCCATGCCCTTCAACAGATGAGTGGATAATGATAATTGTGATATAAATACACAATGGAGTATTTCTCAAGTTATAAAGAATGACTTTATGACATTTGCCAGAGAATGGGTGAATCTGGAGACTATCATGCTTAGTGAAATAAGCCAATCTCCCAAACGCAAGGGTGAATGTTTTCACTGATATGGGGAAATATCAATATTCATACACAATAAGGAGGGAGAGAGGAAAAATAGTTAAGTAGATTAGAAAAAAATGGAATAAAGGAAAAGAAGGGAGTTAGGAAGAGGAAAGGCAATGGAATGAATCTGACAAAATTTTCATATGTACATATATGAATATACCACAGTGACTCCCACAAATGTGGGATCCCACAAGGATGGGATGGATCCTAATTAGAATAAGGTATATTCCATGCTTGGATAATTACATCAGAATGGATTCTACTGTCATGTATAAGTTAAAACAACCAATAAAAAATAAAAGAGAGAGCTAACTGATTGACCACAAAAGACTAATAATTAAACTAAAATCAGAATTCTTAACAACAGATTTGGATGCTGTAAGAGAATGCTACAATGTCTTCAAATTTGACCAATCTGATTCTGGACCATGTGGAAAGAATGTTGGACATGATAGCTGCTATCACACAACTAAAGCATCCTTCTATGACTTAATACATAGCTTTCCTTAGGAAGTTCCTTAGTATGTGTTCCCCAAAAAAGAGGGAGGGAGGAGGGTAAACAAACAAATAAAAAGAAAATAGACTTATCTGATGCAGAAAAATAGAGAATTCAATCCTGAAGAGTCACATAAAAATGTACCCAAAAGATTTATAGTTAACTCAGATTGAAGCAAGATAATTAGAAGTTTAGAAAAGTGAATTATTTCAGAAGGAAAAAAAGAAAGGAGTTATCATGTGTTCTGAACAAAAACATTGTAAAAGCTATGAGGAAAAGTAAAAGATAGCCACCTTGAGATTACAGAAAAATTTAAATGAATGAATGAATAAATACCAAAGATAGAAAAGATAGAAAAGAAAATCACAATATTCCACTAGCTTCTATATGAACATTGTTTAGATGGACATAAATAAAAATCTCTTTTGTTTTTCTATTTTACAAATAAAGTTGTGAATAAATACCAGAATGGTTCATTTTGATTATAAACCAAATAAAATGTACCTAACCTTAACAACATATGAGAAAATGTTCAGGTACTTAATGGAGGAAGTTGGAGAAAAGCTGAAAAGAAGATTGTGGATGGCAATAACACACACATCTTACAGAGTGGATGTTTGAGAGATTGTTGCTGACAGAATGACAATGCAAGTGTCAGAATACAACTCATAATTTAAATGAGTAGCAAAAGATAACAATCTCGTAGGGAGAGAAGATTGAAAGTAAATTAGTGTCATGCAAAGACTGTATTCTACCTATCATTCTGTGGATCAAAATGCTAATTTCTTAAACTAATCAAGTTTGAATACAAACCAATATATATGTTTAAAACTGGTGAACAGGACTAGGGGAAGAGAGGTACTGGCCAGGGAACTGTTATTTTTCATTCTAAGTCTAGCTCTGCAATTCAATTCTATTTTCTATTGCTGACACTTTTTAAACAATATGTATTATTTTGTAATAATTTC
Organism: Xerus rutilus; assembly: GCA_028644305.1. Classification (NCBI taxonomy): domain Eukaryota; kingdom Metazoa; phylum Chordata; class Mammalia; order Rodentia; family Sciuridae; genus Xerus; species Xerus rutilus. The sequence continues at coordinate 53,059,679 of CM053407.1, forward strand.
AGATTTATAATAAAAAAGTGGTAAAGACTTTAGAGACAGTTCTCAGGACCCTCACTCATTTTTTGCCTATTGTTAAAATTGAACACGACCATGGTGCATTTATCCTAAGAAAATGACATTGGTACATTACTATCAAGTGAAGCTAGGTTTCCATGTATGTCCTTCTTATGTTCCAGATCTATGCCATGGTGCCATGTTGCATTTATTTGTCATTTCTCCCAATCATTTCTGGTCTGTGTAGTTTCTCTTTCTTTGCTATGAAAAACCTCTATAATCTTGAAGATTACTGACCAGGTATCCTGTAAAAATGTCTTCTGATCTGATTTTATCTGTTTTTCTCACCATTAGACTGTGGTTATAGGTTTTGTAAAGACTTTAACAGAGGTGAAGCACCTGTCTCTTCTTAGCACATCAGAAGTATTTGATACCCAGACAACACTACTCATGATGCTAATTTTGGTTCTGGGTGAAGATAATATTTTCAAATTCCACTATTTAGTTACTATTATTTTTTGCTCCTGCTCTACTCTTTGGAAGAAAATCAGTAAGTCTCTGCCACTCTCAAGCAAGTGGGAATAGGAATGAAATTCCACTGACTTCTGGGGAGCTATAATAATACACATATTTTTGGAATTCTTCTGGAAGAAAGATTTATTTGTTTGATCACATTTTATATCAGCATGTAATGCACATACACTATACTTATTTTATACCTTGGATTATAACTCAGTACAATGTTACTTGTTGTGTTGCTCAAATTCCTCTGGCTTTGGATATTCAGAGCTCTATTAGATTATTCCTGTCCTTTTGAAGTGTCTCCATCATTTTGCTTGTGAGATCTCCTTAATTTCTGAAACTACAAGATGCTCCAGGCTCATTTTTAGTTTTCTATGCCCTAGTCATAGAATAAGTCATTTTTCCAAGAAGACCTGCTTCCTTTTCTTTGGAAAATAGTATTTAGAAATCAAAGTCTGAGTATTGAGAGTGTTTGTTGCTACCATGATGTCATTGATTCTAGGATTTATCAATGGATAGAATTAAGTAATAAATACAGATGTACTAACCTGTGTATACATACTGTTTCAGGGTTCTCCAAAGAAACAGAACGAATATAAGTTATATACATATATCTTCCATACATATATATGGAAGAAGATTTATTTTAAGGCATTGGCTCCAGCAGTTATGGAGTTTTGACAAGTCCAAAATCTGCAGGAAGACAAGAGAAGAGTAGGCTGGAGACCCAGAGGAGGCAGATGATGCAGTTCAAACTGGTTGCAGAGTTCCTTCTGGCTTGGAGGAAGAGGTGAGTCTTCTCATTCCACACAGGACTTCAAGGGATTGATGAGGCCCATTCACAATGGAGAACAATCCACTTTACTCAGAATGCACTGATTTAAACCCACTGACTTTAATCTCTCCTAAACATTCTTACAAAAACATCTAAACTAATGTTTAGTCAAATATCTTGTCACTGTGGCCCAGTCAAAATTTATCATCATATGTATGTATCTATGACTATTTCTGTATCTATCCATACATAGTTATATGTTTGATAAATAATTTTATATTGATATCTAATAAATATGTGTAATTCTACATTTTATTAAGTATTTTAATAGACCATACATCTTGGAAGACTTTCACTGATAAATATGAAATTGAAGATTTTTAAATCATTTATTCAGGAAAGGTTGAAATTATGGAGGAAGGGAATGAAATAACCATTGACTACTAGTACATGTTAGATATTTTGTAATTTTTAAAATTTAACTTAAGCTACCCAATTCTGGGAGAAAACATTATCAATAACATTTAACAACTCAGGAGCCCAAAGTTCAGAGAGAATAGAAGATTCCTCCAAGTGTTTCACACAATGTTAATTTTTAACAGGTAGGATATAGTATTCATCCATTAACTTATATGGCTAGTATAATAAATTACAATAAACTTAGGGGTCTAAGACAACAGAAATGTATTCCCTCTCAGTTCTTGGGTTAGGAGTCCAATGTCAAGGTGCTAGAGCTGCATGCCCTCAGGAGCCTTTAGAGGAGGCTCCTTAATTATTTGTTCTGGCTTCTGGTAGCCAGAGGTGTTCCTTAGTTTGTGACATCAGAACTCCTAACTCTGCCTCTGTCTTCACATGGCCTTCTTTTAAAGACTTCAGTCATATTGAATTAAAGTTCCATCTAAAGGCCACATTTTAACTGAATTATAGCTGCAAAGATCTTATTTCCAAATAAGGTCACATTCAGAGGTACAAATGGGTTAGAACTTTGAAATTCAATCCGTAATCTCCCAAGTGATTCTGACATCATTCAGAGGACCATGGATATTGTCAAAACAGCATGGCCATGGCCTGCATGGGAAAAGACATGTAGTGATTATAAAAAAGACTTTTCTGGAATCACAGGTGCACATTTATACCTTTGAGGAACATGTTAGAAAAATTCAGCAATGGTACTTGATTCTGTGGCCACAGAACAATATCTCCAGAAAGCCTGCTTTTGTAAAGCTTTTGTGTTTTCTTTCTTTCTTTCTTTTTAAAATATTTTTATTAGTTGTAGATGGACCTTTGTTTTATGTATTTATATGTGGTGCTGAGAATCGAACCCAGTACATCACACATCCTAGGCAAACGATTTACCACTGAGCCACAACCCCAGCCCAGCTTTTGTGTTTTCTATTAAGTTGTGAGGTCAAACCAATGTCTACTTTCCTAGTTGAAGTGGATTTTCTGTAAATCAATACATATAACCTATATTCTTTTTTGGGGGTGCGTGGTACCAACAGTTGAACCCGGTGGTACTTAACCAGTGAGCTACAAACCCAGCCCTTTTAAAATTTTTTACTTTTTTAAAATTTTGAGACAGGTTGCCACTAAGTTGCTCAAGGCCTCATTAAGTTGCTGAGGCTGGCTTTGAATTTGCAGTCCTCTTGCCTTAACCTCTCATTCTGCTGGGATTACAGGCATGCACCACCACGTTGGGCTATAACATATATTCTTGACATAATATATTAACAATAACAAAAATGTTAGTCTACCTATCAATATTTTAAAACTAAAAAAACTTCTATTACTAATGATAGTTTTATAACTTGTTCTTCATTTAGACCACAGATATTTCTTGATAAAGTATATAAATTATATAATTATATCATTATATTCATATATAAATTATTCTTGATAAATTCATGATATTAATGCATTATCTAGTCCAGATCTTTATATATGGGTTATGTTAAATAGTATATATTTAAAATAAAGAAAAAATGAGATTTAAATGTATAGAATAAGTTAAAAGATAAAAATACAACTAGTAGATAAGTTATCATAAGATTGTATTCTTGCTGCCTTAAATTAAAGCATTAGTAGAAGAAAATTATAATGAAACAAATCTAAAGTGAAACATGGAAAGAATTAAAATTATATTCAATTTCTGGAATATATAACATGATCCCTTTCTATGCCAAGACTTGCTACTAGATTTTCAATCATATTTTTATTTTTACCATGATAGAATTTTCAGGGAATCTTGCTTAAAATTGTAAAGAGAAAACTTAAATTCAGTTTCTGCATTTTAATCTTAAAACAATTTTCAAACTAGAATTTTAAATTAACTCATAACACTTGTTTCAATAGCAGTTGATTGTCAAGAATCAAGGCAGCTCACATGTTCCCATAATTTTTACAAACTCAGAACAAAATTCAAATATGATCTGAAAGGGATGATACAAATATAATTACCTTTGGGAATAAAATTATGAACTTGGAAAGGGATTACTTAAGAAGACTATATGAAATTGCATGTGTTGAAACATCACATCAGCAGTGACAATAAAAATACTTTATTTAGGTTTTTAAGGTCCAAAAAACATCATTGAAAATGTTCAGTTTAATTGAACAGACATCTGTCCAGCAGTCATTGTGTGCAAGAGTTGGCTTTGCTGCCCACTACAAAACATCTAAGATTTCTTTGTCCTGCTCTGGAGCAACTGGGAGTCAAAATTGAAAAATTTTGACATAACTGTAAAATTAAGTGATATGGTAGAAACACAAACTTCTGTGAATACATAAGGGGGAGAGATGTTAACATACATTATAGTATTTAATTAGCCAGTAAACCTAAAGATGCTTGTTTTAATTCACATTTTAAAATAAAGTTAAAACTAAAAATCAAACAATATCCAAAATATTTGGTTAGTAAATTAGGTATTACATATTAAAAGAAAAATCTACTTGACGCCAAAACTGATGTAGTTGTAACTCTATTTAGAACACTCAGGACTTAGTTATTTTGCTTAGGATTATTAAAAAAAAAGAAATATTATTATTAAAAAAAGATGCATTGGAGGTGAGCCTTGATGAATAAAACAGAATTTGCAACGAGGTGAGTGGAGGGGAGAGAAAAAGTGTGAGGAAGCACAGGATTGTTAAAGAATGGAAAAAAGACATTTCCATATAGTGCAGTGTAAGGTGCCGGGAGTGGGAACCACTGAGAGGCCGTGAGGAGTTAACACAGACCCAGTAGTAAAAGGAATCACATGAGCTGTGGAAATCAGAAGAACTTTTATCCTTCAGTCAATGAACAAAAGGTATTTTGGTAACCCTATTGACAATTTGCAGAACAAGTAATCTGTGCCTTGAAATTTTAAAATCAGACTTGACCCTCTCTTATAGTGATGAACTTCTTGTGTTTTAGGCTTGAATCCACTGTGCGAATTTGTTTTTTAGTTGTCATTCATTGTATTTTCCTAAGTAATAAACTAGACATTTGAAGGAAATAGAATCAACATACATAATGATGATGATAAGATAATTTATATGATTTTGTTTAAATAACTGTAGTCTTTTACCTGGTCAATATATTATTGATTCCCTATTCCTTACACTCCTTGAACTCTTCCATCTTTATGCCAAGGCTGTTCACTAATCATTTTAGTTCCAGCTATTCTAAAAGATAGAAGGAGAAATAGACACCAATTTTGTACTCAATCTGTCTATCATTTTGTAGTGATAATACAATGTCTACAATTGTATTTCAAATTTCAGAGATAATATGATAAGCACCCAAATAAAAACAAAACCTTCAAACACTATGTAGTCTGGGAGGAAAATGAAGGTCTCCATTCTCCTTTCCTATTTATTGGACTTTTGGTTAGATCAATAGACCAAGGGTGACTGAAAGGATATCCATGGACTTTGGCATAGGTAGACCCGAATTCATTGCCAAGGGCCCCAGACAGGGGAAGATATCTTGAATTTCTGAACTGCTTCTCTTGTTTGCTTAATTGAGATACATGATCTTTTTTCATTGGGATTTTAGAGATTAAAAGAAATAAACTTTGTAAAATGCCTATTAATATTGAGTGCCCTTTACATCTTACTGCTCATTCTGATATACTTAAAAGTTTAATAAGTTCATTGTCATGGACCTAACCCATTAAGAAAAGATTTAATTAAAATGTACCCAAGAGTTTTGTACCTTAAATTTTGTCAAGCTTGTTAAGAAAAGGGAAACTGTATATCCTTCTTTAGAGTTGTCAAGTATCACTTAAAATAGTATTAACTATCACGACTAAAAGTAAATCAGTTAAATTCAATACATGGTTACTTCTTTTCATATGTCCTCCACAGCCTCTCTATCTTCTGAAAATTACAGGTAGAGAAAAGGATTGAGTTTGTCACATGTTTCTTATTATGAATGTACCTGCTATGATCCATGAAAGTTCTTATTTACATAACTTAATATTCCACTCTTTAGTCAACCATTTAAAGTTCAAGAATAGAAGAAAAATCATAAAATCTGAAAATTACAAGGAAAAGGCCTTTGACCATGCTAACGGCTGTAGATGGGAGTCAATTAGCCATAACTAACAGTCCTGCATTCATTGCTCCAGCTGGTTATTATTTCTGAGCCTCGTTGCATTCACTTGACAATCTGAGGCACTTACACAGCCCTCTCATTCCTCTCCTGTGAAAATAGATATTTTCTAAATTTTGTACTACCAGGTGAAGAGAAAGAGAACTTTAGATACAACACATCCATAAAAGCAGTTGGCTTTTCTCAGAAGACTGTGACCGTGAGTGGTGTGCATATGGTCAATTGTGAAGCATTATTTATTAAATAACTATGGGATACTTTGCAACTGCAGTTGTATATCATTAATCTCAAAGACATATTCTCCACCCTCACTGAAGTTTTCCATGAAATACTCTAATAAGGACAGAACAAATACAGAGTTTACATTTTACCCCTGGGATGATGACAGTGTGAATAATTACAATACTCATTAAACTTCTGTCATGTACACGTGACACTTTGTACTAAAGAAGCAAAATCACTAACAGACTATTTTGAAAGTCTACTTTTCTACTTTACAAAATGCTGTAATATTTAAAACTGGAGGTAATATGCTCTTATTTTGGTTGAGCCTGGAAATATTGCACTTTACTGTATTTGAAATGTTGAAAGGTGTTCAAAGGAATATTGAAGACTTAAACTTTGAATTTTGTAATATACATTCACACTTTTTGTCTTATTACCAAGGTATAACAAGGCAAATGATAAGGACTATTTTTGCTGGTTAGTGCCCCTTTCTAGAACAAACCACTGTCACTAGTTTATTTTGTTGACTGCCAAGGACTCTACAATTAGAGAAGCATAGAGCCTAGTGCATAGCGACAGAGAAGGAGATCAAAAGTCAGGGACATAGATTAGCTATGGATTAAGAATGAAAGTAGAGATAACACTCATTCTTTTGACAAACAGAATGATTTTGATAGAGGCAATACCACAGCCTATCAGATAACAATTCCACATACAGATTCCTACCCCAGACCCATTTGACTGGCTTGGTCTCTGATCCACTAATGTAACACAAGGAGAAGTAAGGGTAACATAAACAAAGTAAATGACCATTGAAAGCACAGACTTTCTAAAGATGCAGTGCTCCCAAGTGTTTTAAGCTACGTGTTTTCCCCAAGACATAATAATGGGGGCAAACTTTGCAACTAGAGGCCTCTAAATTTAGTTGTGCTATTACTCCTGTGGCAAACAATAAGAATTTTCTTTCTGGCCAGTGTCCTTCTCCAGAGCAAACCAATGTCACTAGTTTATTTTTTTGACTGCCATGGATCTTACAATTAGAAAAGCACAGAGCCTCACATGTAGCAATAGAGAAAGAGATCAAAAGTCAGAGATACAGATTAGTGTCCACTTTCTCAAAAGAGCTTCCTCAATTAGTTCATATCATTTCCTGCCTGTAAGGACAGAGGCAAAAACTACAATCTTAAAAAGAGCTATTGTCCACAATGCTTCTCAAATAAATCTGGTTTTGTCAAGGTGTTTAGGCTTCTAAGCAGTGTGGGGCCAAAGGGGCAGAGATAAATCTTATTAGGGACACCTAATGGCACTTTTAATATTTCACTTTGTGGCTTAAATTTCAGGTACGTATGCGCACTGATTGTGTCCTTGTGCTTGACTCTTTCTTGGCTAATGCCTATCAGTGTTTTTATGATTCATTTTGAGGTGTGGCCAATTGTAAATGTCTCAGGCCTAAGCAAATACCATTAAATCCCAGAAGCAAATTGAAAAAAAGGTTTATTCAGGCAAGATAGAGGGAATCTCGGCACAAGTTTCATAGACTGTGATTAAATCTAAGCTATTTGTCTTAGACCCCAAAGCTTTGTGAGTATGAATAAGAGACTGAACTAATTCTCTGGGTTTTGGAAAACATGGTTTGGAATTAAACTGCCTTATACATACACCATTTCACATGCATTTGTCTTGCATTTCTTTATCTCGGTTCTTAGAAACTTAAAAATAAAACGTATGAACAAATTTTGTATGTGGATTTGTAGATTAATTGGTTTCCAATGGCTTAACATTTCTAAATTGACAATTATATAATTTCTTAGTGCTCACACTCATATTTCTAACAATTTGTTCTTTTCCCTCGTTAATTTTATAAATGCTAATTCAGAGATAAGTAGGAAGAAAACAGTAGACAGTGCATAACCTAGATCTTAATCAGTTGCAGACAGATTTCAAAGACAGCATTGTGCTTATTTATGTTTACATCTGGTCTTTAATACTGTCAGATTTTTTTTGGGTTCAATTCATTATTACAAAGTTATGCCAAGGGTCTGCTTACATTTTTATTGCATTAATCATCCCCTAAATAGTTTGTTACTATATCACTTATTTTTGAAATAACATATCCATTGAATTGGAAAATTCTTTAAGAAAACAGACTTGGAAGATAACATTGTATTTGTAATATTATTTTATTTTTGAGTTAAGTCTATTTTTTGAATGTTTAAACCGTTGTATTATATGATAGTTGTATGTATTTACTCAGAACAGTATGGTGCCATGATTTTTAATATAATATAGAAAGATCAAATTAAACTAACAAATTCATTGCTTCAGATACTTAACAGTTTTTGTGAGAACGTTTAAAATTTACTCAGCAATATTGATGTTCATAACTCCGTTATTTGTAATATTTACAATTTTGTACAATTCGTCTCATTATGATCAGGATATGAGGTGTCTCCCCAAAGCTCCTGTGTTAATGCAGGTATATTTAGAGGTGAAATGATTATATTATGAGATCTGTAACCTAATTAGTCCATGGTAGTTTGGATGAAATAACTGTAGGGCAAGTAGGGCTTGACTGGACCATGAGGTAGATCACTAGGAGTGTGCTCTGGGAGGGTGCATCTTCTCTTCAGCCCCTTCCTCCTTTTTTCTCTGCCTCCTGGTCTCCATGAGTTGAGTAGGATTTCCTCCACTACCCCCTTCCACCATGATGTTCTACCTCACCTTTGGCCCAGAGCAATGGAGCTGATTGATTCTGGACTAAACCTCTGAACCATGATTGAAAGTAAACTTTTCCTTCTCAAAGTTGTTCTTGTCAGGTGTTTTGGTCACAGTGACGAAAAGTTGACTAACACAGATCTAAAACAAACATCAAACCTATTCCTCCTGTTTTTACTGAAGTTTTGTGTCTTTGACTTTCCTCTTCCCATTTCCATTACCTTCTGGTAACTTCTTCCACCTTCTGGTAACTACCATTCTACTTTCTTCTTCTATGAGTCTAATTGTTTTAGATTACATATATAAGTGAGAACATATGGTATTTATATTTTTGTGTTAGTTCTATTTCACTTAGCATGATCTCCCATTTCCATCCATGTTGGAACAAATGACAGAATTTTTTTCTTTTTGGAAGTTTGTATAGTATTCTATTGTACAATGGGATTCTATACCACATAACACATTGTATAATATAATATTGCATATATACATGTCACATTTTCTTTATCCATTCATTCATGATTGACACTTAGGCCAGTTCATGACTTAGCTATTGTGAATAGTACTGCAGTGGACATGGAAATGTAGACATCTTTTCAACAAACTGATTTTAGATTTTTCAGGTAAACACCCAGACATGGGATGCTAGATCATATGAAAATTCTATTTTTATTTTTTAAAGGACTACCCTTACTGCTTTCCATAATGGTCGTACTTATTTACATTCTCACCAACAGTACAACCTGGGCAATACACTTACCTTTTGTCTTTGTGATATAAGTCATTCTAACAGGTGTGAAGTAATATTTCACTGTGGTTTTAATTTGAATTTCACTGATTTGTGATGTGTTTTCATGTATCTGGTAGTCATTCATATATCTCATTTTGGGAAATATTCAGGTCATTGCCCATTTCTTCATCAGATTATAGGCATACCTCAGAGATACTGTAAATTTGGTTCCAGACCACATAATAAAGTGAATATTGGAGCAAGGTGTGAACTTAAGTTTAAGGTCTTATTTGACTTGATCCCTTCGTTTCTCAACTATACAGTTAGAGTCAAAGACATGTTCCTGTGTACTGGCCGTAGAAGTGGAATCTAGACCTATGAAAGATGCTTCTCAATTATCACATCCTCCTACCAAAAATTCCATTCAGTGAGCAATGATGTGTAATCTCAGAGGTGTTTCCAATTTAGTTTACAAGAACCTAACGATTGTTTCACTTTATAAAGAAAATTGTAAGGTATAAGGTGAATGAATTATATTCCACGTTCCCTCTATACAGCGACATCTACTGGATGGTAGCTCAAGGTGATTTCCTGCTTATTGCTTATTTAATAGGGACCAAAGCTTTTTTCTGTGGATACTCAAACATTCAGTTCATTGTTGCGGGGGACGGGGACAGAGAGTCAAAGCCAGTTCCAGAGTTTAACGAGTATACCTGAAAAGAATGCTGGAAACACATCGCAGATGTCTAGAGTCTTAAGCCTCAATCTTTTGCGTTATTTTAGAATAACCTTCCTCCACAAAACTGTAAAATAATTTCCTTTAGTTATGTTTCGGAGGAAAAGATACTAGATATGAATCACTGTGAGAAGTGCCTCTAGGACATTAAGGAATGCAATAGGAAACAATGCCTGTTTTAAAAAAGTTTGGGGCGATAAACTTCTGTGACAAGATTGTAGATTCATATCGACTGGTTTTAGAAAATTTGCTATGGGATAAGGACAAGACTCATGCCCTTTTAAAATCACAACTCTTTCCCTTAAAAGGACGTAGTGATCCTTCTCTTGCAAAAAACTGCTTTGCACTCACTGCTTTACAACCAAGCAAAGCCTGTGTGCTTTCCAAGGGCAGCCGGTAACAAAAACCTAGGAGCGCACTTTGCAAGTTGTTCACTCCACCGCAGATTGCAAAAGAGAGTTGTTGGGCTGGTCCCCTAGCCTGCTCTAGCGCATTCCTGCATCTCCAGGGCTGCCCTTGCTCCGGGTCAGCCCCGCCCGGCCCGCCCTCGCGGCTCCCTGCCACCTTCTCGCGGGCGAGCTCTGGGTGGGGCCTCGCGGCTGGTGGAGATGCCGCCGAGTGCGCTGGGCCGGTGATGAGAGCCGGCTGGGCGGCGCGCCGGGGCAGCCCCAGCCGTGCGCCGCGTCGCTGTAATCGGACACCCGAGCGCTCGCCCCCTGCGCCCGGCCACTTTCCATTCACTCTGTGGTGCTTGATTGAGCGGCGCGGAGAAGGGCTCCGGGTGCCGCGGCACTCACTGAAGGGTCTAGGATTCCTGTACAAAGAAACTCAGAGGACCTGGAAAAAAGAATTTCACGTTGGGACGCTAGCAATTAAGGTCTTCTGAGAAAAGGACTAAGAGATTGGCGGATCCATTCTGGTAATAAATTGGTGACCTTTCGGTGCTGATCTCTTTCAACCTCGGTAAGCTGGGTTCATTATTTTCAGAATTACAAATTTAGCAAAATATAACTTTTGGGTTTGCGTATTGCCTTTTCATACACGAGTGTGCTGGAGTCTGAACATTTTGTTAAGAGCACGCGCGGTTTGTCAGGGAAACGTTACCCTCGCTGAGAGCCCGGCTTGAGTTGTTTCTTTAGGCTGTGACACCTGCGGGGAGTTTAAAGTTGAGTATTACAATGCCTTCTGAGGCAAAACAGGTCGAGAGGACATGAAAGAATTCTTCTATATTATTAGTTTGCAGTCAGTAGAAGTGAAAACACCAAGCTACTCGTCTGACTTGAAGGGAAGAAGTAGTAAAATACTTGGGGGAGGGGGCGCGGGGAGCAAGTATAGGATACTGGGCTCTCACCTCTCATCACTAGGTGAACTGAACTCACTTGTTCTGTAAAGTAGATTCATTTGATTTGTCATTTCATTCTCAGTATTATTCCTCGCAATTTATGGCACATGTTCCTTTGGGAGAAACATTACAGATTATATTCTGGTAATAGCAAAATGGAAAAAAATGTGTAAATATTATCAGCCCAGTAAGGTTGGACATATTAATAGCTTTTTTCCCCCTTTAAGTATAAAATCAACAAACCAAGGGGCAAATTACTAAGGGAAAGTCACCCATAAAATCAATTTTCTTCTAAGTTAATTTAGGGATGACAGGGTGAAGAGGTTGTGGAAGCAGGAAGAAACTGTTTCTTTTGAAAATTACCAACACAAACATCTTTAGGGTTTCCTCCATCTGTGTGGTAGAAGCTTACATTTCATTTCTAACTCTTATAGCATATGTACCACCAATGAAAGCAACTTATAATTTTTTTGTTTAAGATCGTACATTTGGTTTAATTGTTCTTTTTCTTCTGTGTTAATGAAGCGGTCTTTTCAATTTTTAATAGCATTTCTTTAATGAATAGAATTAATGACAAATTTCATTTTAAAAGGCCACATAATATTGCAGGTCAGCATTGTTGTTACCTGTATTAATGTGTGTCTAGATTAAATTGCCATGCCATTTATTGTATAATTATGATAGGTGCAAAATGATAGGTTTTCTCTTATGGTCCTGAGTTTATTTTGCATATTATGGCCACTAGAGTGCCCATAGGTTTGTCCTAATGCATTACCTGATTTTCCTTGGTATTCAGACATTAGTTAATTGTATGTATCAATTTTATTGCTATAGTTTCAAGCTGTAATATTTGTTTCCTTGATTTATCTTTTAGAATTTTTACAGCTACTCACTGCTAGGTCGTTGGATTGTATTTGGCACCGATCCATGGTTATCTCATCTGCATCATTTAACAGCTGCCTGGTCATCTGAATAAATTGGCAGATAATTGATTCAAGTGATTTTAGCAGTTAAGGGTTGAGCCCACATAGATTTATATGTAGAAACACCATTTCAGAGACAATTACTCCAAAAGAGCTAATGAGTAAAGAACTGAATGAGTACATATGAATGTGGGATTTCTCTACTACTATATGTATGGAAGAGAGAGTCTTTCATCAGCAATACTGTATGGTACCACTCTCAAGTCAATTTAATTGAATGGATTTTTAGAGAGAAGATTAATTAAAATATTGGGGTTTCCTTTGGGAATCAGTAAGTTTTTCCTTTCTGCTTTTGTTCTGGTTTGATGTCAGCATTATTTTGCTGAAAGATGAAACAATTCTCTTCTTGCAAGGACTTCCAGACACAAATAAATCTAAATTTTCACTTCTGAGAAGTAAAGTCACAGCACCTCCTACTGTTCGCATTACTGTAAAAGTTCAGTAGTATTTTATGTGAATAGGTTTTTCTGTCTGGGCTGCTAGATTTTTTGTACTACTGAAATGTGAAATGAGACATAACAAACTGGTTTTCTCTTTTTTAAAGGTATTTTCCCTTGGATATTAACTTGCAAATCTGAAGAAATGGCATTCCAGGCAATTTGCGTGTTGGTTGGAGTATTTATTTGTTCTATCTGTGTAAAAGGATCTTCCCAGCCCCAAGCAAGAGTTTATTTAACATTTGATGGTAAGAAAGTTGATAAAATTTGTGGTAAAAATGTTATTTGAAGTCTTATTTTTCTTTCTTATCTATTTCATAAATTAAGAGAGTAGAATATTACTGAACATTAATGTTTAATATATTACTGGGGTGCTTTTTGGATGAACTGGTTGTTTTAAATTATTGGTTAATAGACAAAAGTGCTCTATTGAATTCAAGGTAATGTTTATAAAAATTCTTAAAGTGTATGAGGCTGTATTTTTCTTTTCTTTCTCTTAAATGTCTTCTGTGTTTTTTTGTGTGTACTCGGGGAGAAGATAAAGAGCCCAAAGCCTATCATCTTTGATCTTACTATTCATCTGGTTGTGCTGAGAAATACTCCTTTTGTTCTAATCCTAGAAAGAGATATGTAGTTTCAATTATGAAAATATTTATCTAATAAAATTTGGACAGTAGCCTCAGAACTGGCTACTCCTTTTATTGTGCTAATTATGTTTCTTCTATTTCCATAAGGATTTCCTGAGGTTGACATAATACTCCAGTTAACTGAAAATAACCTAAAAGAATAGTGGAAATGAGCTGGGAAGAGGGATAACCAGGGATTGAACTCAGGGATATTTGACCACTGAGCCATATTCCCAGTCCTGTTTTGTATTTTATTTAGAGACATGGTCTCACTGAGTTCATTATTACCTTGCTTTTGCTGAGGCTGGCTTTGAATTCTTGATCCTCCTGCCTCAGCATCCAGAGCTGCTGGGATTATTGGCATGCACCACTCTACCCAGCAGAAATATGCTTTTGATTGCTGTTTTATACAGATGTCTTCAGAAACGTAGGGAAAAGATGGAAATTTCAGATTTCTACATAGCTAAAAGGTCTAAGGCCCTCTGAGGGAATGAATGGTTTCTCAAATGTATGCATCATTTTAATACACATAGTTCAAATAACCTTTAGATGGATGATCTCAGTCAATCAAGTAACCTGTACTAACTGGATAGATGGAATTAAAAAAGATGAGGGATGCCATCTTGCCAGTCAGAATCATTTATATTTTTATTATGTCTTTCAATTATATTTTTTCATTTATATTTTTATTATGTCTCTTATTATGTCTCTCTGCATGAACCTCAGTGTCATTGCATATATTTTTACTTTCATTTGATAAATGGTATCATCTCAGACCTTGTTAAGTATCTCTGAAATTCCTTATCTCCAATTTCAATAGCACTATGATTGACACTTAGTTAAATAGCTTTTCTCCCTTTCTTTTAAGTGACCAAGTGCTTTCCCCAAGGTCATCATAAGCACTGAAGGAGCCCTATTTAGAACTTAGAGTGTGTGAGCTTCTAATTGCTTCCTTAAACTACAAGTCAGGCATTCCCCTCAAACCCTAAGTTTGCAGTTAAGTTGTGAAGAATGGATTTAAAAGGCCCTCTGAAATGTCCATTTTTTCCCCTTATAGTCTGCTTACACTTTGTCTTCCAAGTTTAAAACTATGAAATATCTTATCAAATAAAAAAAAAAGAAAAGGCATTAACAAGCAATACTATTTCCCCCTATTTCCTTTTCTTCTAATTTATAGGGAGATGGAATGGTTTCACAGTTTAGGTGTTTAAACCTGCTCTCTTACATCAAAACCAACCCAAAACTTTTAACATAAACATTAGTAACAAGTGAGTCACTGAGATAATTCAGCAAGTCTACATTTAACAAGAATTATAATTTATATTTTATAGAAGAAAATTAAGCAGTATAATCTTTTAGAACCAAATTTCGATAGTATGTAGGACAGTGACTCTGTGCTGTACCATGACTAGAAGTTAGGATGGACATTTTTGGTACTGGGGATTGAACTCTGGGGTGCTTAACCACCAAGTTACATCCCTAGTAATTTTTTATATATTTTTTTGAGATAGGGTCTTGATAAGAGTGGAGATTGGCCTTGAAGTTGTGATCCTCCAGCCTTAGCATCCCAAGTGGGTGTTGGGGAGATTACAAGCATATGCCACCACACTCTGTTGACATGTAGTATTTTAAAAGTCCATCCTATGGGGTATAGTGGTATATACCTTTAATACCAACAACTCTGAGACCTGAGACAGGAGGATCACAAGTTTAAGGTCAGCCTGGGCAAATTAGTGAGAACATATCTCAAATAGAAATTTAAAGAAAAAAAAAAAAGAAAAAGAAAGAACATAAAGAAAAGAAACAGGCTGGGGATATACCTTAGTGGTGAAGAGACCCTGGCTCTCTACTGATTTCTGGTTTAATTTCTTGTCAAAGAACACATATTTTGTGTTTGTGATTGTTTAAACTTTACTTAAACTTACTTCATGACACACAATATAGTCTGTATTGAGAAACATATATATTCTGCTTTTATTGCATAGAGTGTTATATCAGTGACAATTATATCTAGTCAGTTAATAATGTTTCTGTATTCTTACTGGTTTTCTATCTACTTTGCTTTCAATTACCGAGAGAAGAGGCTGAACTTTACAACTATAATTACGGGTTTGTTTATTTATTTTTCCTTCAAGTTCTATCAAGTTTTACAACTTTTTAAAAAAATGTTTATTATTATATATTGACATATTTAAAAGTATTAGGCCTCCTAATAAATTGACTACTTTCTATTATGAAACATCCCTGACAGTTCCCGGTAATGATTCTTATTCTAAAATATAGTTTGTGTGGATGTGCCACTTTTAACTTTAACTATAAAATGAAAAGTATCAGTAAAAGTACAGTTATAATTAATTAGGAAAAAATATCTTGAATTCTAATATTTTTAAGAAATTTTCATGAAAATATTAGGAAATATATTTAAATAGACATATTTTTGCTATAAATCAATACATGACTAAGAGGATGGTAGTATCTCATAGTGAGAACAGCAGGTACCTGAAAATGAAAATATCCATGATTGCATGCTAATTAACTGTGAATCTATGTTGGGACCTCAAATATCCCTGATCACTTAAAAAAGAAACTTAGATCAATTGATCTCTAAGACCCTCTTTTTTCCCTGAAATTATATTTAAACTTAGTTTGTTTTATAAAGTCTCTTGTATAATATCCTTCAATGCTTTCAAGAATATTTTGTGTGAAGGTTCTGGAGGGGAAAACAAAAGCACTTTTAAATGTTCATGTATTTTGCTGTCACACAGACTGGTTTTAAATCATGGTTGTCTACTACTTTCTGGGTATGTTACATTGGGGGAGTTACTTAATCTCTCTAATCCAAAGGTTTATCATCTTAAAATAGGAATAGCACATAATTCATAGAGCTGTTTCGAAAATTGAATGAATTAAATTTGTAAAGTATGGTCCATAATGTGTATCCTAGTATAATATGTAAAGGCTTGCATTAGAGTTTACTATTTGTAAATGCCTCTAGGTTAGAAATATGATCTTCATTTGAACTATAATTACTCCCCTCCATTTAGCACAGAGACTGCTATTTGTTGTTATTCAATAGCTGTTGAATTAACATAAATTTTCACTTCTTTTATCACCACACTACTGAAAACAGTAGAAATGCTCTGCTCACAAAAAAATGAAAAACAAAAACAAAAACTAAACAAAACAAAAATCCTTCAGGGAATTTTGATTGCTTTAAAACATTGGTAGCCATGAGACAGAATGCAGGAGATTCTCATTCTCTGTCATACCAGTAGAACATAAATAGAATAAAGAGAGAGATCTTTGCCACGTTGTATGCAGATGATTATAGATCCATGCCCTACTAGATAGCTAGTGGTCAATATTTTTTAATCTACCTAATTCCAAACTTTTCTAATATACATTAAAGATTCCATGTAAACTGGGAATCGAGTTTATAAATTAATACTTCTTTGTTAAATCCCAAACCATCTCCTTATTTTTCTACTTCTTTCTTAATAGACATTTGGCCCCTGTGAATTTTAAAAGTTTTCTGCCAGAGTTTTTTGTGTGTTTTGATCAGAAGTCTTACTTTTTAATACAAGAAGGCAGAGGTCTCACATATGCTCAGACTACTATGGAGAGCTGCTTGGTGGCCTGTTATGGATATTGTCTTAATGCTTAATACTATCAGGCTGTCTATATGCTAAAATATCTAGCATGTCTAGATATGTCTAGACTTGTATTTATTACCTCAACTTCATCATCTTTCTAACATTTTAAAAATCTGTCTTTTTATGATGAGTTTGAACTTAATGAGAACTCAGACTGTTTGGTTTGCTTCTTATTGTCATATGATTGTGCATGGCTTGAAATTTCAGATACTAGTTTGCCACTTTGGGGGCAGTTAAGAGTAACATGAAACCTTGGAAAGAGGAACCTGTGGGAGTAGATTCTCATCCATTTTATCATGATGGTATGAAGTATATCTGAATAAATATATTTATAATTTAAAAAAATAAAATGAATATATGCACATAAATATCAAGTATGTTATATACATACACCCAAATAAATGTTTGTTAGTCACTTATTTTTTCATGTCTAAAGTGAATAAACAGGAATCCATTCAGAAATATTTGCTTTTTGGAATATTTTGTGTATGAAGAAATTAGTAGACTTGAAGTTCAAGATTTTAACTGGGGTCAAAATTTTAGCTTACTGAGCTAATATATTAATTATTAAATTACCAAAACAACAAAACTTATTGTTTGTTTACTTGTGTTTTAAGACTGAGTGACAACTGAAGTTTGGAAGTTAATTTATCCAAGATTACATAATAGCGCTCTCTCTGTTACCAAAGAAACAATTTGATCATGTGGATGTTTTGTCTCCTCACCACAAACATCTGAATTATTATCACATCTTATTAAAAATAATGACAATCCTAATAAATCCTGGAGTATCATTTTGATTTGTGTACTTTTATATCTAGAAAATATCAGTAATATCTTGAAATAGGTAGGATACAACTAAAGTGCCGTCAAGATCTAATGGGATTCTTAGAGTCTGATGATCACTTCACTGAAAAGGCAGAAATTTAACTCTATGATCACGTTTTATTTTGTCTTTAAATTTGTGGTTACCAAGTTGTGCATCAAAATGCTTTAAAGTTGTAATGAAGCTGTATAATCTCAAAAACACATTCATCTGTAGTTTAAAAATTCATGGCAGAAAAGTCAATTATATGAGACTGCTATTAATTCTTGACCTGTGTTCCTGGTTACAGTAAAGATACTCCATTATTAAAATGCCCTCCACCTCCAGTGATTAAGTTACCTAAAACTCAAAATCAAGCAGTTTGACGATTAAAAGATTAAAACTCTGTGGAGATATTTCTACTATTTTGACTCAAGATTTTTCTTAGTCAACGTTAGCCAAACTTCCACTCCATCATTAAGTCTTACATTTACCTTTACATGTGCATGACAGTGATTCAAAAACATAAAAGTGAGTGTGAGTTTTGAATTGGGAAACAAGTATGCTACTAGTCGGGGCTGAACTTGCACAGGATTTTCAGTGCTTTTATTTATTTACTTTGCTATTCTTTTGTCATGTTTTAATTCTGAATTTTCAGTTATACAGCTGCCAAAATCTCCAGGTCCTCTATAGTATACAAATGAAAGACAATTTCATTTCAAATCAAAGAAGATAAAACATCTTTTCTCTTTTAATATCTGCCTCATTTGACAAGAAGAAGCTTAGTTAATTAAATAACAAATAAAAGAATCCCTGTGAACTGGTGAGCTAAACTCAAAAGCCAATGAATTATTGAATCAGACAATAAACTCAAAATAATAAATTGCTTCTTTATGAACTCTGGTGGCATTAACATTACAAGGCACGTTTGTTGAAAACAGTTTGTCTTGTGGTTGCCCAAGAGATAAAAATAAAGCCAATTGTTCTTTATTTCTCCATTAATCTTGGAGAATGCTCACCCTGGTTTTATTGAATCCCCTGAAATATTTAGTTCTCAGGAAAACTTGTCTTCTTGCAGTTTCTTTTAAGCCTCCTTACAATGGTTTCAGTTAAATGTCCCTTAAATATCTTGAACATAACCTACGTGTTTTAATAAACCCAAATCAACAAGGGGTGTTGTGTGAACAAGAAGCTCTCTGTACTCTTCCTCTTGTGATAGTGTCAATGAACTCAGTACGGGATTGATGAATGGAAGTGTGAGTTGGATGTTACCTAAAACTGTTATATCACACAATTGCAACAGAAGGGGAAATAATTGCAGAGAAATATAGTCTCTTGCCTTAAGATGTAAGAAAAGTACATTGCCTTAAGACTCTGGTAAGAAAAATAGAGTAAAATCTCTTTCACAACTTTGAATTGGAGGGGAGCAATTTTACTTTAGATAGGGCAAAGAATGTCTTTTGGAAATATTAAAAAAGAAATTATGATATGCTGTGGGTCTCTTATTAGAAAAGTAGAAAAAAATTGGAAGCTCATATTTTGCTATTATTTAAAGAAAGTAACTCTTATTTAGATGCGTTTTCTCTAGGTGAATTTCCTAGGTGAGTTTTCTCAGATTCTGTTAAGCTTGATTCTGTTGCAAAATGATGATGTTCTGGTCTTCAGCACTTGCAATTGGGATCAAAGGAATGTTTCAGTGTTCTGAATTCCAAAGAATGGTTGTATGTGCTATGATTATTCACCCACCCAACCAAAGCAATTTCATGGAAAAATATATTTCATATTTCATTAAATTACCACAGATAAGTCTAAACATTTATTATGATTAGATCTAATTATTTATCAACTGAAGATGGTTCAAATGATGCTACCTTTGTTTTAAATTTGTTCACATGTTGATCATATACATTGATATGTTGTTGTTCATATATATTTATAAAAATGTATCTCACATAACTATTTTTTTTTTTTGGTACCAGGGATTAAACTCAGGGGCACTCAAACACTAAGCCACATCCCCATCCCCAGCCCTATTTTTTTTGTGTGTTTTATTTAGAGACAGGGTCTCACTGAGTTGCTTAGCGCCTCGCTATTGCTGAGGCTGGCTTTGAACTCACGATTCTCCAGTTTCAGCCTCACAAAGTGCTGGGATTATGCCCGGCTTCACATAACTTTTATTTATAGTTTTGATTTAAAAAATATACTGGAATCAAAATTGTGTGTTTTTCCATTTTTCACAGGTGGGTACTAGTATTTTGCCTTCTGTATTTCTAAAATAACTTTGGTAACTTATATTCAGTGTAGTTATTCCTAATATTAATATCACATTTGTGGCAGGTACTACCCTAAATAGTTCATGTTGTCTCATTTACTACTCTATTGATTAGGCAGTATTTTTACCCTCAGAATTTAGAGGCAGAAGTTAAATAACTTACCTGAAGTTGCAGAGATGGAAAGGTGCAAGATTAAAACACAAGCAGACTCCAGAGCCAGAACCATTTCCATAAACACTGTTAGAATTAGTTTTTATGATCCACAAAAATCAAAATTAAAAGAAAATATTTTCTCCAGAAGGCATTCTGTAAACTCACTCTATTGTCTTAAAAGTGTCACAGCAGAGAGTAAAGTAATGGTCACTAGAGATTGGAAAGGGGGACAGGAGTTTGGGTAAGGTATCAAACACAGCTCTATGGGAGGAAGAAGTTCTAGTGTTTTGCCCTGTGGTAGGGTCACTATGGTTCAAAACAATTTATGGACAAGTAGAAGTGGAAGAAAGGATTTTGAAGTATCCCAATGCAAAGAAATGATAGGGGTTGGGAGTATAGCTCAGTGGTAGAAGATATGTGCTGGAGGCCTTGGATTCACGCCCCAACATGAAAAAACAAAACAAAACAAAACAAAAAACAAGCAAACAGAAATGATAAATGTTTAAGGACATGAAAATACTAGTTTCCCTGATTTGATCATCACATTATAAACACATATTCCATTTTCATATTCTACCCCACAAGTACATGCAATAATCATGTGTCATTTTTAAAAAAGACATTAAAAACAATTTTAAAAGATACCAGAAAATAAAAGGAGAAAAAGTGTCATAGTCACAGTTGAGTTTCACTTTTCTCTTAGAACAATAAGTCTTCCTGAAAAATAAGAATTTAAAACTTGTCCTCCACTTCATCCTAAATTCATTCTTCAATTTATGATTCATCACAATGAGAATGAGGAGAATTACTCTTCTGGAATATATTTATTTTATTGTGATAGGTGAGATTGCCTTTTATGGCTATGGGAGCAAATCTGAGCTCCGATGAAGACTAACTAGAAAAATTTATTATTCAGTTTTCATCATTACACTATGCAAATTTATCAATGTATATTTCCATATGTTCAATGTAGCCTATGTTTTAAGGAAAAAACAATTGATTCAAGTGTTCTTTTGCATGGAATGCACTTCAGCATTACCTAAATATAGCACTAAACGTGCTCAATTTTTCCATTTCCTAAACATCTTTTGAATGAGGAGGTATTAAAAAAAAACTATCATTTTGGTTTAATTCCATTACTGTGAAAAAAATATTAAAAAGTAAAAGTATTGGGCAAATAAGCTCCAAGTTTTGGGCAAATTCCGGCACTTCTTTGCCTTCTGCATTTTCAATTCTGTTACTGAGGACCTCTGTTGTCAAAGAAAACAAAATTAAAAGCAAAGAACAGAAAGGCGGAACATTTCTAGTGCAAAGTGTGAGTCGACGAAGGGCACATAAAAGGCAGAGCTGAGTGCTGAGCCGTGTGCTATTTTAGGGCAGCACTGGCCAGGAAACAATGTGCTGAGCTGTAAATGGTGGCAAGGTCTACATTTTCAGGGTGCATGTTCATCTGAAACCATCATTGCCAGGCTCCCTTCCCAACCATTGAGAAGTAACTACCTCTGAGGGCTCAAGAACAATATGTAACATCTGCAGAGTGCTTTTTGCTTTTTGAAGAATTCCCACATTATCTCATTTAGCACAGAATACCTATGCATGGAGGTACAGAGAGGCTCAAATCTTTGCTCAGGTCCTGCAACTTGATGGTGGCAGTGACAACACTAGAAGACAGAAATGGCATAAGAGGAGGAAAATTCATTATTAGCAATACTTGTGTAGAATCAGAGATACCTGCAAATGCATAGCAAAAACCTTAAGAAATGCCAGGCCTAACTAATATGAACATTAACAGACTTAGCTCATGCTACTTCTCCAGAGTATATTCAACACTGTAGCTTTAACATATCTTAAAAGTTTAATTAAGTTTTAGCAATAATGTAAGGATAATTAAACAGCAGATTTTGTCTACTATTTTTTTTTAATAGTGTAGGAGTTTGAACCAGGGCCTCTTGCATGCTAGATAAGTGTTGTACCACTGGGCTACATCCCTAGACTTCATATCAGACTTTAAATATGTTTTACATAGCATGAAAAATGCCCCTAAATTCTCTTCTAAAAGATAGAGGCAGTGCATCCATATCAAATTTCATATTTTTGTTTATTGTTAATCCATGCAAATGAATTGGCATGCTTTTCTTGCCTTTCCAAAGTTGTTATTCTTGTAATCAAAAGTTAACTTGATGTTCTCTGAACAACAGGATTCCATTTTCCCCTTAGTCAATCCCTAGAATGTTCTACCCTTTCTATTTATAAAGGTAGAATATTTACTTAGAAGGAAATATATTTACTTAGAAGTAACGATTAGAATAATCTTTCATCTTGATTTGAAGTGATGTCAGTAGAAGTACTAAATATTCTTTCTTTATTCAACTTTAACATTGACTTGATAATAAAATTCTAATTAATTCCTAAATTACTATATCACTTAAACTATTTTATTTTAAAAATGATCAGATACCAGACTGTAAATATAGAATTGCTCTTAGATTCTATCTTATATGTAAAATAATGGCCAGTGTGAAGTTTCTAGTCTGTGTGGAATCAATAGACCAAAGAACTTAAAGCAATATAATTTTGCAGAAGCCAGTTTCTATTCTTCTCAGAAGATGATCTGATGCTGATCTAGCAAAAATGTTAAAGAATCATCTCTAAGCCAGGCGTGTGGTGCACGTTTGTAATCTCAGCAGTTCGGGAGGCTGAGTCAGGAGGATCGCAAGTTCAAAGCCAGCCTCAGCAAAAGCGAGGTGCTAAGCAACTCAGTGAGACCCTATCTCCAAATAAAATAGAAAACAGGGCCGAAGATGTGGCTCAGTGGTTGAGTGTTCCTGAGTTCAATCCCTAGTATTAAAAAATAAATAAAATGAAAATAAAAAATTACAGAATCACCTGCTAAGTTATTTCACAAAAATCTTATTTCCTTAGTATGGGTTATCACTTTCTACAGAAAGAATGAATCCTGGGGAAGGGCTTATATGCTATAGGGATTATATCTTACTGTAATAAATAGCCTGTGCACTTACAAATAATCCATGAGTAAAAAAATCCATTATATTTTAATACCATTTTGGTCTTTCTTGAGTGTATATTTTCTTGTAAAATGGACAGAACAAAAATAGATAATTCAGAAAAAAAAAGTTGTTGTACTCTTGGTATAATTTTAATGTGTTATTTATGTTTTGTTACTTTACATTTATGAATGACAACAGATTTTTAATAATAAAATAATTGAATATCTAGCTTGGCAAGCAATTTAGCACTTAAAACTTAGCTAGGTAGTAACAGTTTAGTGGAGTCAGCTGAGGGTCAGGACTGGAGACTCCAGCGACTTCTGTATTTGAGTCCCAGATCCTTTCCTTTGCTAGGGACTAGTGATGCAGAATAACTTGCTGGATATCCTGTAAGAGGGAGGGGACCCGTCCTCAGCACATATAACAGGAACATGGAGGGAATTAACAAGGGACATGATAGGACAGATTGTCTCCATGTGTTCTCCACGCTTGCTTCTGTTGTAGCCAGTGTTAGTGTTACTAGGGTTAGTATCAATTACCAAGAGTGCCAGCAGACTCCAAGTCCCAATTATAGCATATGAAATATAATCTTTAATTAAGTGCTTTTGTTTTCCAAAATCTTCATTTCACAAAAAGTTGGGCTAGAGAAGATCTTTTCTCTTTTGTAAACAGACATTATTTAGTACAAATTGTTGAAGGGCACCAACCTGGTACCTTATTCATTACTGAAATTTGAAAATAAGTACAACAGGTCTGAAGAGTTTAAGACAGCACTAACAAAATTGGAAACTGAATGTGGAGAAAGTCAGAAACCCTGATATTCTTGAACTTAATTATTTGGATCAAGTAGAAGCGGTGTTATGGCCCTTGTAAATGGCAGAACAATGATTCCAGAGGAACTGTAACTCTTGGCACACAGATCTCTTGTTTAATGAAATAAGTGAATAGGAGCTAAGCAACAATAAAGTTGGCTTATATAAAAATACATAATATATTTTTTGAACTTCATTATGGAAGTTAAATTCATATATATATATGTATGTATGTGTGTAGAAACACATATACAAGCCATTCAGTATAATTCAATGAACTCCTTTTAATAAAGAAATTTAAGAAGACTAGGCATATAGAAGTTTTGATATGTTATGGTGAAGATTTTGGATCTCTTTTACAATTTTTCCAAAAAAAATTAGATATATACTAGTTGTTATAATTCGAGCAAAAACATTCCATAATTTAAATTATCTCTTGATTTGAAAAGAAGTATTTGATAATTTAATCTGTGTCAGTGGCCAGTCAGAGCCCTAACCATTCTCTAAGCAACAGTTCTGTATTGACATCTAGAAGTTGTAATAATGGAGTCAATGGGAAGAGATTGGAATCTCATTGCCATTGTATAGGGAATCTGAGTTTAAACAGAACAATTCTTTATAAAAACGTCTTTCTGGCATCAAAAGCTTCCAACTCTGTTGATCCATCCAGCCAGATTGTCACTCCATAAATTCAAGCACATAGACTTTTTATTTCTTTTCTTTTCCATGAATAGTAATACTCAGAACATTCCAAGGGACCAGACCATTAAGCTGGAATAAAACAATGAGTTTATTATCATCACCAAAAGAGCATTTTGAATTTTATTAGAAGAAACCAATTAAGATGTTATTTTCAAGCTTGGCATGGCTTCAGAAAGTTCTTTTCCAGAGTCGGGCAGGGGTTTAGCTGGCACAGAGGACAGATCTTTAGCTTAGAATTTTGACAGCTTTAATGCACATGCAACTGGGGATTTTTTTCTTTAAGCTGATTCTGTTAAAAGCCATGCTTCCTGCCACTGTTCAACATAATTACATCAATTCTCTTTTCCATTATTACTTAAAACCTGCTGGTATGACTATAGTTTTAAAACCTTTGTGTGAAAATGTAATTATGCAAATTTTTGCAGGAGGACCTTATAATGCTTATGTTCTATGCAGCTGAATTTTTTTATTTTGATATATAAAGTGGATAAACAGAATGTTTTATGTGAGTATTATATCCTTTGGCTATTCATTTATTGACAACTGTGGTGTAAGCAATTTCCTGTCAGAGAAGGAAAAGAACGTTCAGTGGCTTCATTTTGTTGAAGGAAAAAGTAGTGCATGTGGCTTTGCTTCCATATAGTAAAATATTCTGATTTCAGGTGAGAGCAAATAATTGCCTTGCTCCTTAATAAATTTGTAACAACAAGATTTCTTTTATAATGTATTTTTTTAACAATTTGAGTTTTTATAACCATATATAATTTGTTTACTTCATCTTATATATATCTGCTATTTTTCGATATGTTTTGAAACTTTTCAGCACATATAATTATTGATAGACATTTCAGACACCGAGTTAGAATTTAAATGTAAAATATACTTATCCAGCACTTGATCTCCTTGCATTATTTTCCCCTCATCCCCTCTTTGTATGTGTGCATGTGTGTGTGCATGTGTGCGTGTGTGTGTGCATGTGTGTGTGTGTGTGTGTGTGTGTGTTTAATTGACATGAGAAAGAGATCATCAAGCTTAGCCTGATATTATTCATGAAATCAGAAAAGCTTCAGAGCCCAGGTGCTGGTGGAATGTTTAGCAGTAATGGATTAGAGGTGACTTAGGGTTAAGATGTGTCATTTCCCATGCTTTGGAAATTGATATTCAGTGTCTAAGCACTTAGATGAAATTACCTCTAAAACAATCATATTTGGTTTCAAAATTTTACAATAAATATTTGATACTAAGGCAGAATTTTCAAACCTTTTCTAATATTGCCTTGGGTTAAAAGAAATTGGATTCATCATAACTGAAGATAAGTTTGCTGAAGTCTGTTAGAATAGATGTTTTTAAGGTATATAAGTGTCAGTATTAAATTCCAACTATATAAGTTTCATTCACTGTAAAGTGGAACCTGGAAAATCTGATTAGAATTGATTGTTGGAAAACTGCAGATCAATATGAGAAAACATTTTTGGCTCTTTTATAAAGAATGTTATGTCTCTGTTTCATTCTTTTCCTCAGCACCCTCCTAGAAAGATACCATTTTATTTGAAAGACCTGAAGAATTGTATACAATTCCATGGCTATTTTAGAGTCTGCCTTGTGTAGTGTTGCATGCTCCGTCTGGGGGTACCAAGAGTAGTACAATGTGAATTCTGTCCTTGGTGGCCTCCTGGTGATGGTAAGCTAGATAAGACCAATAAACAAGTAACTATTACACCAGGAAAACCCAATGAATGCCATAAAAGAGGCATGGACACCTTTCAGAAGAGGACACTTTTGAAAGAAAATTTATCTTAAATGAATTTCGAATATTAGCTTTAAACTCATTGTAGGCATTAATCATTTTGCTAGCAGATATTGCAGTTTCATCTTGTTATAAACTAGATTGTGGGCAAATTAAATTGGAACACTAAGGATGAGGTTATTGTATTTAATAAAGGTCTCTAAGACTCTGAAGCAAATAAGTTTTGCTGGGTTGTTTGTTTGATTTTTAGTGCAGAATCATGGCTGCCTAACTGCCTAACTGATCTATTAATAAGCAGATTGACTCTGAGTTGCCAAAATGGCTTCAAATGCCCAGAACATTCAAAATCCTAAACTGTCAATAGTGATGGTAGGGACTGTTTTATAGTGCTTTCCATTTATCTATTTCCAATTTTTTCTTGCTACACACGCATACACACACACAATAGTTGGCCATAGCTGAGGGTTGATTGAAATGCATGAAAGAGCCTATGTTAAATATCAGAAGTTCAGTATGCTCATTGTCAGAAATATCTTTCTTGTCCAAGGACAAATTCCATGCCCAGAATATGGAAATTTCTTTTCAATGGGCTCTCATTCTCATTAGCAGTTTTGCACCCCACCATGAGGCCACAAGCCTAAAAGTTAGAAGAAAAAAGACTTCAGTGCAGTAGAGAAAACATTCTGGAAATGACTGGTAAAGTTATATCTGAGACCCTAGGACAGTGATTCTCAACCTTGGCTACATATTAGAGCTATGTGGAAGCTTTTAAAAATCCTGATGCCAGGGCTGGGGCTGTAGCTCAGTGGTAGTGTGCTTGCCTAGCATGTGTGAGGCACTGGGTTTGATCCTCAGCACCACATATAAATAATAAATGAATAAAATAAAGATCCATCAAAATATCCCTGATGAACATAGATGCAAAAATTCTCAATAAAATTCTGGCAAATTGCATACAAAAACATATCAAAAAAATAGTGTACCATGATCAAGTGGAGTTCATCCCAGGGATGCAAGGTTGGTTCAACATATGGAAATCGATTAAAGTAATACATCACATCAAAAGACTTAAAGATAAGAATCATATGATTTTGTCAATTGATGCAGAGAAGGCATTTGACAAAATACAACACCCTTTTATGTTCAAAATACTAGAAAAACTTGGGATAGTAGGAACATTCCTCAACTTTGTAAAAGCTATCTATGCCAAACCCAAGGCCAACATCATCCTAAATGGAGAAAAATCCATTCCCTCTGAAAATGGGAACTAGACAGGGATGCCCTCTCTCACCACTGCTATTCAACATAGTCCTTGAAACACTAGCCAGAGCAATTAGACAGACGAAAGAAATTAAAGGGATATGAATCGGAAAAGAACTCAAACTATCATTATTTGCGGACGATATGATTCTATACTTAGAGGATCCAAAA
>CM053407.1:53088441-53191363 GCA_028644305.1 Xerus rutilus
CTGTGGTATATATACACAATGGAATATTACTCAGCAATAAAAGAGAATAAAATTATGGCATTTGCAGGTAAATGGATGGAGTTGGAGAATATCATGCTAAGTGAAGTAAGCCAATCTCAGAAAACCAAGTGCCGAATGTACTCGTTGATAAGTGGATGCTGATCCATAATGTGGAGAAGGTCATAGGAACAATGGTGGAACTCTGTTCACAGGGGTGTAAGGGGGGAGGGGGTATGGGGCCAGTAAAGGTGGTGTAATATGATGGTCATCATAGCCCTAACTTTATGTATGACTGCATATATGTTGTGATTGTATACAACTTACAACTGGAGAATTGATATGTTATCCTCTATCTATGTACAATGAATCAATCAATCATGTAAGCCTAAATAAAACAAATAATTAAATTAAATATGAAAAAAAAGACAGCTTAAAAAAAAAAACTAAAAAAAAATCCTGATGCCAAGTCCTCACCCTGGACCAATTGGAAACAGTCCCCAATGCAGTTGTGTTGGTAGGTAATACCAAATGAAAGGCAGGTAGACCATGAGGGCTGAATAAAAGTATTAAGCTGATGCTGAGAAGGCTTGAGCTATGAGGTAGTGTCTGTCTGTCTCTCCTGCCCACCCTCACGTTTACCTTCCACAGCAAGAAGGATTCACCAGATGTGCTGGCCCCTTGGTTTTGGATTTTCCAGCCTCTAGAACTGTGAGGAATTAAATTTATGTTTTTAATAAATTATTTAGTCTAAGTATTCTGCTATAGTAGCAAAACAAGGGCAACAACAGTCAGAAAGGACAAAAACAGTAGATCGAACCCTATCCTAGCACTCTGTTACAGGATCATAAGGTGCCAATCATTCAGAAGTCTTTCATAATATGCTCTTACTCTTCTTTTCAGCAAATAATCTTTGTTTAGGTTTCTGACTATGGTCTTACTGGTTTAAGTGTCTACTATGATCCTGCTACTACTGTGTAGACAGGAGAGTCATGCACTAATGGCCCAGAGTTCTACTTTAGTACACTATATTCTATAGAGAATAAATGTCCAGAGGCCTTGGATTCCATTGAAGGATGTCAAAAACTTTACTGGGGATTGGAAAGGATGACAAGACTCTTTGCTATTATAAATTATAAATAATTATATATTTATAATATTTTGGTCTGATATTGTACTGTTTGATTAATACATTCTTTGGTTTTAGATAAGTCAAAAATGTTAAGTATGAATGTGTAGCCAGTGGAAAAATTGGCTTAGACATTGGATATTTATGATGTTTATGTGACCAATTTACTATGTGTGTTTTTTAAGAAAAATAATTTTTCTACAGTTTGATGTATTTAACTTTGTTTTAATATACAAACATTTACATGCTTTTATTATCTTATTAAAAATAGCTACATATTTATAACTGGAAAGATTGTAAAAAAACTGAGTAAGAGTTATGAAGTAGAAATAAATTAAGCAGTCGTATGGGCAGGTCAATTCAAATTGAGTACCTTGGCTCTATGAAAACGTCAGTATTGGCTATAAATTATATGTCATTTTGTACTTTTTAAAATGGCATGAATTAAAATTGACATGTGCTTTGTCAAGATCTTATAAAGTTCTTTTACCTTGGCACCAATACAACCTCTTAAATTATAGGAAAAAAAGATAAAAATCCCTTTTTTGTGGAAGGTACAAATTTATCACCTTATAATGCAAAACATACTTAATGTTGGAAAAATTAGAAAGAGCATATTTTGTTCATTGGATGCAATTTAAGCAGGAGAAGAAAATCGAACAGCCATTTGATTAAATGAAACAGCAGATAATGTTCTAGGACCTTATATGTCTTTAGGATTGCAGTTACAGAAACAAAAATATTGTTTCCAAGCTTTTACCCATAACTTTATTGACTGATCTTTAATGGAAAGAGTATTTCTTGCCTTTGACAGAAATGATTTATCATGCTCCTTTTATTTAGCACTTGGTGGTAAGGCCTGTAAAGTACATAGACAAAGCAAAGGAACTGAGAAGTAAGAAATGCTTAAGATATGGCCCAGAGTAAAATATTAATATCTGGCTTGGTAAGTTATACTAAGACTACAACCACTATGTGTTAAATGTAAATTTCACAACTGTGGTTCTTCCCTGAATGGTACAAGGAAATTGCTTTTCCTAATGGAAATTACTTCTGCATAATACTAAAATAGACGGAGTAGTAAATTATAAGATTATATAGTCAAAGATAG
Source organism: Xerus rutilus (assembly GCA_028644305.1). NCBI lineage: Eukaryota > Metazoa > Chordata > Mammalia > Rodentia > Sciuridae > Xerus > Xerus rutilus. The sequence continues at coordinate 53,090,679 of CM053407.1, forward strand.
TTTCGATTTTTCACAGAACATTTCACTTGCTTATTTGTGTTTGAATATAGTTGACAGACCCAAATCATCATCAATTCTGACTTGGCAATTGGAAAAATTGTTTGACTTTGTTATAATTTTCATTTTCCTGGTATTTGAGAGTTCACCTACCAAAATAAGGGGCAATAATTCCTTCAACCACTGTCTAAGCCCAAAAAACGATAACTCATTTCCCTACCCAGTTACAACAGACTGTTCAGCGAGGTGTTCAAAATGAGGTATTAGAAAGCTATATTTTCCAATTTATCTTAAAGCCACACAGGCAATATATGCAACAGCTTCTATTCTAGGCAACACATGAAAACACGAATTACACATTTCCCATACTTCATTATTTTCTCTATGTTATCTCATCAGTAAAAAGGGAAAAAAAAGTGATAGAATAGTTATAGCATAGTACAATAAACTAATCATGAAAAGACTATTTTGTATATTCATTTGTTACATTTTTGTTCATTTCTATGTAATGAATGAATTAAAGGACAGCTGTTCATGGGCACTCTCAACCTGTCTTTACCTTATTTAAACCCAGGATATATCTGGTTTATGATTCCAGGAACCTGGGTCAGGTTCAGGTAGAGATTGCATGGGCTTTATAATCTTTCTCTATCACTGACAATTGCCTCAACGCCCCTAAATTTATTTACTAGACTATAAAATTAGGATAACATTAGTTGTTACTTGATATAATTGTGAATATTAAATGAGGCTATGTATGAAAAGAATCCAGAGATGGTCTCTATTTTTCATTTTTATTGAAAAGTCAGAGGATCTATCAGGGGCGATGGGTGCTGAGCAAAGCTGCCCCTTCTGGTCTGGTTTCCTTTCTCATTCATGTTCCCTGTATGGAATCTTCAAATGTGAAGTTTTCTCCTGTTTGGTCTAGCACAAACCATGGTGACAGACAAAAAATTGATTTCTACAAAAGCAATAGTTTTAAGGAAAAAACACTTAAAATCTATCCTAACTTCATGCAGGCTGGTTTTTTCTTTCTTTTTTTTTTTAAGGAAAGAGATCCATACATAAGTATCCTGATTCTCAATATAATTTGATCATGGAAAGCTAATCTCATGTCCTATGAACTGTAGTACTGGTATGATTTGCTTCTGCTTCTGTTTTGCTAAATATTAATAGATGAAAACATTGCTTAGTACAGATGTACCCTGAGTCATATGATAACTCTCATTCTATTATATTTGCTATGATACTTCTTCATTGCTATTTCTATTATACACGTAACTCAGCATATTAGATAAAAATTATTTCAAATTTAGTACTTGGATTATTTTTTGTTTTTAATTTGGGAACTTATTCTTTTTTTTTTTTTGTACTGAAGATTGAATTCAGGGGAACTTGAACACTGAGCCACATCCCCAGCCCTATTCTGTGTTTTATTTAGACACAGGGCCTCACTGAGTGCATAGTGCCTCCCCATTGCTGAGGCTGGGTTTGAAATTGCAATTCTCCTCTCAGCCTCCCTAAGTGCTGGGATTACAGACATGCGCCACGACTTGCAGGAACTTATTTAGAAAAAATAAATCTTCTGGAAATAGTTGATAGAAATGATAGCTAAATTTTCTCTTGTTATCCTTCATAACAATTGACAGGAATTTAGAAAGGTATATCAAGCTATAACTAAAAAGAAAAAAAAAAACTATACTTTCCAAGTTTAGGAAGGACTGGATAGTTTCAGTATGTGTTCATTTGAACCTATTTTTGTTCTATACAATCTAACTACTAATAATGATACTACACAATAAAGTAAAAAAAAAAAAGTTACCATAAAAGTTTATAGCTAAAAAAAATGCAGCACAGTAGCTTAATTTTTTACAACTGTGAATATACCCTTCTTCCTCATCTGAATGTCTGTTCAGTTCTTTGATTTCCTGTTATCAAATCTTTCAATTTATTAAACCTATTCAACTGTTCTGGGGTTTTTTAGTATTTTTTTCTTTGGCTAGTTATTTCTCTTCTCAGTTGTCTCAGTACTCATTCCTTCTACCCCACTTCTTTGTATGTGAGCTCTCTTTTCTGTCTGTGTTCCTGGTCATGTACATCTTCCCTTGTTTTTATTGGTCCTTCCATTGTCTTCTCTGGAGCCCCTGAGGGAGGCCAGAATGGACCAGGCATGTAGGTGAGTGGGAAAAGTGCTGACTAAGGCTGACTTAAGGACTAAACCTCCTGTGGTTCCTGCCCCCAACAGTTGACATCACTTCTCTCTAGAGATGTACTTACTCCCCAAGGAGCAAGGGAAATGAATGTTGATGTTTTTATGGATTTAGAAAGATTGGTTGTTTTATGTTTTTATGTCTAGTTCTATTACCATTCAGTTCTTTATTTTTCTAATAATTACTAAAAGGGAAATTAGAACAGGAAGAATTGAAAAGAATTACTAATTTCAGAACATGTGGGCTAGTGTTTGAGTTGGGTCGTACAGGTGCCTTGGGCAGTCTACATGAGGCCCACACCCTGGCCACACAAGCCCCAACACCTTGGCTTACAGTCTGATCAGGTTTCTTCTTGGGAGTTGAGACATAAGTACATCACTATAGGGTGAAGATGTTGAGACACACAGGGAGAAGCCGATACTTGAAACTGTTGGTAGATGCCAAGAGGAAGAAGAAGCCTTCCAGAAGCAGGATGCAGAAAAGTTAGCACACAAGGAAGAGAGCTAAGATGTAGGCTCACTGAGTTTCAGGATGGCAAGGACTAGACTAGAGCCCATCAGACATTACTGTGGCAAGCACCTTTGAAGGACCACAGCTTTTCAGAAGGATGACAAGGGGTCCCATTCAGCTATTAGAACTTCTACTCTATTCCAGCTGAGGTACCAAGTCACTATTAGGCTGGTTTTGTAGGCTGTGAACATGACTTTTCTGTTTTTCTTTTGATTGCCATCCTTTTATAAAAAAAAAATATATATATATATATATAATGGCATTTATATAGATATGTAATATATAATGTATAATATATATAACATATGTATATAAGAATGTGTGTCTCTGTACATATACACACACATTTTACCAAAGGTAACCTGAGATATACTTGTTCTTGATAGTAGGTTTAGTACTGAGGCCTAGTTAAATGATTGCATATAGGAATAATGAAATGAGGAGGAACTTCTATAATTCAAAATAGCTAGTGGCTTGATTTGATACAAATGATAATATTCAAATATATCTCAAGTGATCACTTTATGATCCTGATTTTATTGAGACTCCAAGCATTTTCAAGTCCTCTACAATTGGATCGTTACTATAGAATTAATAATTGAATCCTATATTTACAGTTTTTGTGCTATTCAAAAGATAATGATTTATTCTTTTAGGGAAAGGAGAAATGAAAGCATTTAAAAATTATTGTGATATGAATTAAATTACTGTGGCTATGCCAAAAGTGTGGAGATATTACAAAGTACAGTTAATATGAAAAATTGAACAAATCTTGCATTCACATTTCTGCACTCTGAATTTTTCAAAATATTATGAAAAACATTAGAGAGTGCCTATAAATTTTATTCATATGCCTGAAAATTAGTCAGATATTAAGGGTGGATTGTGGAAGAAAACTTTAGAAATAAGTATGATTAACATAATTAATCTCTATAGAACAAACTTTACCTTACACAGCCCTAAATGGAATCATCATCTTCATTTTATTCAGATCACAGAAATATTTTAAAGATAGGAAATGGGATCACTGTTTGGAAATTTAACAGATTATTTTCAGGCATTCTCTTGTGTTTTTTTAAGTTCATCATTGTTTCTACCTAGGTAATATATTGCATATATTACTGAGGCCCTTTCATGTTTAAACTCCATAATCAAAGCAATTTTCTGATCATTCTGTGCTAATTGTGTAGTTTGATATACATATTAGGAATCTGAATATGTATTGTGTACCAGATATTAGAGTTTCTGAAGATTTTTAGCACCTTTCTAAAAGTTTGCCACTTCATTAAACCTGGAGTCAAGCAACGTATTTTAAACATTAAAAGATTGCTGTCTCTGAATATTTAATGCAATGATTACAGCCCTGCATTGTCAGTTTATATAGAAGAAACTAACGAGGCTATAAAAATCAGTTTTATTACAGTCTTTTACCAATGAAACAGCTGGAAAAACAGAGGTAGTCGGCTGGCTTCCATTTTCCATTGCTTTCTACCCTTTAAATTCAGATTTCCTCTTATTCATGACCACATGCTCACCACACACAGACTCCTTGGCTTGTTCCTTTAAGCCACATAGAGATTAACCATCATTTGTAAAGACCAGTTTAGGAAATTTTTTTTAACTAAAATAAATGGCACTTGCAAAGAGAATATGGATTTATTGTGTGTGTGTGTGTGTATGTGTGTGTGTGTATGTGCGCGTGTGTGTATAGAGTGGGAAAAATTAATAAATTAGATGATGGTAGCTGAATACCACTGGTGATTGGGACATGTTTTGTGTTGTAGTCTTATTTTTAACAGTTTAAATGTGGTGAAATACTAAGTAATATCCTGGTGGCCAGAAAGAACATGTATCACTTGCCTATATTTAGAATCAGAATTTTATTGCTGAAATTAAAATTAGACGTCATTTAATCTGGCCCTTTTCTATTACAGCTGAAGGATGCCCAAAGAAATGAAGAATCTTGGCCTCTGGTCAGGATAAATTGAAGTTGGACATATTGGTTACTTGTCCATCCCTAGCATCCTTCCATCCCCACTCTTTTCTCTACCTAACTACTTAAGAAGTAAATAGGATTGGGAGAATACATTGAAGAATGGTAAGAGTTGAAGACTAGGTCCAATCAGGCTTTAAAAAGACATAAGCATGAAAGGTAAATGGAGATTTGTGAATTGAAAAGTAAAAACAAAGTTATCTGGTCTATTAAAATACACAGTGTTTGCAAGTAGCAATTAAAGACAGAAGGGAAGAAAGACAGCATAAATACTCATCTGCTTCCAATGCCCCAAGTGCTAATTACCCAGTGTCAGGCAGGTTCTAAATACCTCTATTTTGGAAGCACCATAGTTAGAGAAATTTGTGCTTTTTATAAAAACATCTTTTCATGGAAACATGCATCCCTGAACTCTACATTTCTGCCATACTCACTGTGTGGAAAAAAATCTGAAAAACTACATCATATAAATTTTAATTCTAATGGGTGGGCATATTATTGAAGGGCAAAGTTAAGCTACTGTGCAACCATGCAACACAATTTATATTTATTTTATTAGAAAGGCACAAAGAGTTTATCTTTGAATTATACATATGCAAACTAATTCACTCTGTTTTTAAAAATATTCTGTACCAAAAGCTACCACCAACTTTAGATAAGAAAAAATAGTATACTTTAATATACTTTATTATAAATCTGCCATAATTAAAATTTTTTCATAGTATTTAGTAACTAATCTTTATTAGTTTGTATTGTCTATTGAATAACAATTGATGAATATTTATAGATATATTTCATAGAAGAGCAAAAATAAGTTTATCTTTGGGAGAGCTGGCTTGGCATTCATGCAGAACAAAGATTAAAGCTGAAGTGAGTTTTAGAAATAGTATTCAAAATATAGCAATGTCCTGATTTACTTTCCAGTCATGATACACCATGAAAATTCTTACGACTTTTTAAGATTTGCTTACATTTAAAATTTTTTTCATAATGGCTGAAGTACAATTTAAGTTAATTTGTATTTGACAGGGTGATCTTTCTTTTGTTTTCTGATAAGTATTTATATATCTTATAATATAGGAAATAGGAGGCAATCATGTAAAAAGTAGAAAATATTATGACTATCTTTTAAATACTGTGTAAATACCAGTAAGAACAGATTCTGTATAACTGTAGAATGTGGATGACCTAGGTATTAGAATAAACACAAACAAACGCATATTAGCTATTAAATTAGAGAGTTATTTCTCTGTAAATGGGTTTCAATGATCTAGGTCTCCCAAAAAAGCATTAATATGTATTCAACTTTTCACTATGAAAGAGTGTAGACGGTAAGATAAGACGAGTGTCAAATATTGTCATTTTCAGACTTTAGAGGAGGTCAGTATATTAAGCATACATTAGGTATCTTCTAAAAGAAACAAATTTTTTTCTAATTGATCTTTCTTATTAGAATGACACAGCTATTTCAAGTGCATTTTGTATTCAAGAGTAAATGCCTTAGTAATTGTTTTTTCTAGTTAGCCTGGAAAAACAATCTTCATTTAGGGAAAGTCTCAGCTTGGAAAAATAATCTTCATTCAGGGAAAGTATTAGCTTGGAAAAATATTTTCACCAGGGAAATTATGACAAGTGTATGTAATCTGTGCAATGTATTTTAATTACAAGAATGAAATCACTAGTCTTTATGGTTTGTAACTTCTATTTTGATTTCAGCAGAAAAGGTAGAATATTTTCCCTCAAGACTCAAAAAAATAATTTGCATATTTTGTTTTCTTCTTCAAAGAAATTTGATACTTACTCTTTGAAAATAGTTTCTTAATGACTTGGTTACTCCCTTATTTTATTTTATTTTGCTTACCTTTTGCAGTACTGGGGATTGAACACAGGACCTTGCATGTGCTAAGCAAGCATGCTAACCTCTGAGCTACATACCCAGCTCTATATTATTTTAAAAATGAAAAGTATGAATGTACAAAAGAAGGACATTGTGTTTTCTTTCTTTTCTAAGCTTTTCTTGTTTTCTTTTTCTATTCCTTAATGCCATCCCTCCACAAGTATTCCAAGTTATTTGAAGAATTTTGGGATTGATAAAGTTTGTTAGAATTTAAGGGGGTCTGGGGAAGATAAACTAGTCATCTAAGCCTTTTCTACTACTTCCTATCAGGAGTAGGGATGGATAAGTTGGGAGTGGAGTTGGACTTACTGCCCCAAATTTTGCAACAGTCAACAGGGACACAAATCAGGAGTTTGAGCTCAAAAAGATACAAAGGGAAATGACAGTAGGGCTTCAAAACCTGGTGAGATTTCTCCTGTTTCACTCATGGGCCATCTGGCAATTAACCAAGCATCACAAAATGCTGAGTGTGTCTGAATTTCTATGAAATCAAGGGTAGAACACTAAGCTTACCTCACATGGGACAGAAGCAAGTAAACTTCTTTGAACCAAGGAAAGAAAAAGAGAAACACAAAATTAGACCTGGAATTCCTGGGAGAACTTTTAATTGTTTTAGGCCCTGGACTTGGAGTGTGAATACTATATATTAAGTCTAATTAATTCAGGGAGGCCTCAAGTAGCATAGAGAATACCTGTATGCTTCCTAAGGAAAAATGCTCAAAACCAATACTGCAAAGTCATAAAATACTGACATTTTACCACTGTGATGCACCCATTTGAGGTACAGGACACAGGGCCTGTTGTTTTGACTTTTGGAGACAGTGATAATATGATCCTAATATTAAGTGGCATAGGACAGTATGTTTTAAAAACCCTTTGCTAGAGTCTAGGCTTGCTCTATAGAGCTCTATCCCTGACACCAAGCTTTTGGTTCTTCTTTGGTATTTTAGGAACTCCGTGAACTCTGTGGTTCATCATGTGCCAACCTAGCAGGGGAAAGTTCAGTCACTACTGAACGTGTATTTCAGCTTTCAGATCAACAGATGTGAAAAGCAGAAAATATATATAATAAAATAACTCAGCCAAACCTCAAGTAAATGCAAACTTTCATTTTTGAGTCTTTAGATTTGGTTGTTTAGAAGTGGTTACTAAAGTTTATTTTACCAGGTCCCCCTTCAAGATTTTAAGTTTTCTCAACTTAATTTCATTTTTCTATACACAATTTAAACCTTGGTATTAATTTTATTGAGCTTTAAGGGCTACATTGGAAAAAGTGTGTCTACTAAAGGGAGAAATCTTTGGGAAGCTTTGGAGCCTTGGAAGAGCATCATCTTCTTTCCAGAATATATTTGTCTATATAAGTCATGAAAGGATCAAAAATAGAAATAAGCATTCTTTCTTGCTTGCTTTTGATTGATAGTATTTTACCAGAAAGTGACAGTGTTTTACCAGAAAGTGACAGCAACAAACATTAAAGATAAATGTATTGGAAATCTGATGGATTAAATTGGACAAGTGCCAGATTATCAAAGACAATAGAATTTTACCCACAGCGTCAGTTCGTTCAATATGGTAGACATCAGAAAATGAGTGGTTCTTAATGCACAACTAATCAGATTCACTTATGCATATTTCAATTAATCTTTCCAAGCATGAGAATAAGAGACAAAAAATAAGAAAACATTTCAAAACCCTGAATATTTTAACCATTTTTTCTTAAAACTGCCAAAGATACGATTTGAATGACTGTTTGCCTACCCTAACTCCATCTGATTGACTCAACTGAATTAGTTATTTGTGATTCTGTTATTGTAAATTATCATAGATGAAAAAATTTAAATTACCACTTGTCAGCATGCTACAAATGAATAATTTTTCTCTTTTTACAGTATCTGATGTGTCATTTCTATGATCATATTTATGTTTAGAATAACTACATCTCTGTCCTTAAAACATAACATTCTATTTGGAAAAATATACAATTACTTTGAATTGTATTTACCTAAAATAATATATACTTTTACTAATAATCTATAATAAATTTGTAACCATATTCTTTGAGAATAATATATTTTAAAGGTTAAACTAAATTATTATTTCAAACCTACATTATAGAAGTCTTAAAAAGTCTATCACAGGTCTGTGTGATAATACAAGAAAGAGGATAACTACACCTCTGTATAGATAGTAAATCATGTATAATAAGTACTTATTTGCAGACAACACAAAAAGGTGATTGTATCTGACAGAAACATACAAGATTAGAAATATAGACTTGGATTCTAGTTTTAATTTTACTATCTCATACTGTAATCTTCACAAGCTTTTCTTCTATCATATCTAAATGAATAGAATTTCTGTCTTTGTAATATAAAATTCAGAACATTTCAAATTAAAGATCATATCAAAGTACTTTTTTGCTTTAAACTATAGGACAAAATGCAACATATTGTATCTCCTTAATAAAATTTAATATATTTTATGGTTATTTTGGTAATAATATTTTAAATGTCTATAATGTCTATTCATATTAAAAACAATTCAAGGATCTTTATACTTTTGAAACTTGAAACAGAAATAGTAATATAGACAAAAATCAGCTGCTTAAGAATGATGCCAGAAATTTCCTCCTCATCCTTTATTAATTACAACATAAACAGATATCCTGTGTACATCCTCTTCCTTCTAGCTATATCCTCATCACATTAATTTTATAAACTGGGTTCATGACAGTAATTTCACATCAACCACAAAATTACTTACTTTTAAGTTTATTAGAGGACATCTCAGGAATCTTGCCTGATTCTAGGTGGTGCAAGAAGAAAAAATGCCAGAAAAATTTCTTCTCAAAAATTTTATTTATTTTATAATATAAAAATCAGTAAATCTTTAAAACATGCATTTAGAGACTTCTTCAGACAAGTAGCCTTAATTTACATTTTTGTCCTCCCCACATTATTCTTTATATGGAAGTCTAAGATAATATGAAAGATATTTTTAAAAACCTTCATATGAGGTATGTGAAATACTAGAACATTGCTTTACAGAGTTAAATGTATTTGGAGGCTTTTAAGATTTTTTTCCACCACATATAATTGCTAGTGTGTATCCAATCTCAATTACGCTTTTTACTCAGGGTGAACAACTCTCTCAAGTCACTTAACAAATCTGTGTTATAATTAACTCTAAGAAACCCAAAACCTGTAACCAGCATCTCAATAACTGGCTCCACAGATTATGGTGATGGTCTTCAACACTCGCCTCCAGGTTACTGTATTATTTAATACTGTAATTTGTTAGACATACCACAGTGCTTTGATTCAGGGATTCAATTCACTCATTTAATCTTTTAGGAATTTGAATTATTAATTTAATCTTTCTGCTTTATTGTAAATTTAATATATTTATTGAAAGTAGAACCACATTGAGGGGCATTTAAAAAACTGTTAATAAAATTTCAATGAGTCACTCTTTCCTATTTTGTGATCTGTTTCGTCACACTATTTCTGTTAGACCAGGTTCAGTAATGAAAACTGTTTGAAAGTGGAGACCTTCATCTGCTCAAATATTTAATAACCACCCATTTATAACGTAATGAACTTCTAAAGTAAATATGTAAGAAAATTCTGATTTACTTGGTGTATTGTGCCTTAAGTTTTGGGTCTGCTCTGTAAAATAATAATGAGACATTAAAATATAAATATTTTCATGGAATATTTTAACTCCCTGGTAACTACACATGTAAGCCCAGAACTGACAGGATGAGAATACATGTCATATTTAATTAATATAACCAGTCAATGATTTTATGCATGCATGCACACATTTCAATATCCTAGTAGTCAATGTTGGAATGAGTGAAAAATTGATCAGTATTCGTTATTCAACAATACCCAAATTCCTTTCTTACTGGCTTCATTCTAAGGAAGTATTGATAGTGAATTTGTTAAATACATGTACAAACTTAATTATGATTTTCTAAGGACTAAAATAAATACTGGTGACTTTTTATACCACAAGGTTGTTTTAATAAATTTTATATTACATTTAACTAGTTACCTTTTAGATGTCTGAATCTTCACTTACCAGGCCACTTCTGATATCATTTGCAATGAAAGAGCTTAAAAATGCAAGTCCTAATTAAGGGTTTAATATCCAATTTACAGTACTCAGATAAGCCTCCTTTTTCCATAAGTGCATAGACATATAAATACATACTGCATATAAAATGTACATTTATTGATCATGTATCATGTGATAAACACATTATCAGGTAACAGAAATAAACAGCTAAAAGTTAAAAAAATTAACATGATATGTGCACCAATGTAATTAATTTGTTGATTGGTCTTTACTATTAGAACCATCAACAGTAGATGCATTCACTAATGATTAGCAATTGCTTTATTTGAATTAGTTTGGATAATGTGAGTAGGTTCTAGATTCAGTGGAATCTTAGGAAAAACAGCTGCTCTAAAGTCTCAAGGGGGACAACTGAAACTAAAAAATCAATGTCATCAGCAGGTTTGTTGTAATAGATGCTTAGCACAGCAGGTTTGAATAAACTAATGGCACACTATGCAATGACAAGACAGTTAGATTAAAGGACTTCACGGGCAGAGTCACTGGCCCAAGGTAGTAGAGAATGCAAATAAATAAATGCGGCGTGTTTTGAGGGAGCACAGGGGCAAGTTCTGGATGCAATTTATAGATGCCTATACTGGGATATAGTATTGAAACCAGATTTCAAACATAACAAGTTCACTTGGGTATAGCAATCATTTTGAATTGACTCCTGTATTTACAGCCCATATTAGTAAAGAACTGTTAAGTTTTTTACCTTTAACAATTGCATTTTTATGTGAATTCACCAACATACAAGTTTTTTCAGAAGGCGGAAATAACTCCTGAGATAATTCACTTAGGCATCAAAGAGAGAAAAGTGGGGAGAAGAGCCAAAGGTCTGAAGACATAAAAAGACATTATATTTCTATTTCAGACATCAAGTAGTTTTGTGCTTCAGAAACAGTATAGTATGTAGGGGAAAATCCTGATTGGCAAAACTGTTAAGCTAGTTAGCAAATGTAATCATAAGACTTGTCTTCACTGTCTCATTCTAAACAAAACTCTTATCACAAAACTATCATTTATAAAAGTTTCCAGGTGAAATGATATTGTAATAAAGACTACTGTGACATAAAAAGTGAAATGTTAGGCTTTTACTTGGTGAGAATCGTGAGAATCAAGGTTTTCTTAGAAACCTTTTTAAGGTATGCAGTCTGTATTTTTAAATGCATATGCTTGTCTAAGTGTTTATTATTCTGCAGTTCTTTACATAGTTTTCCTATATAGTCAACATATTATTACAACCTGCTTTTTGATGTGTCATCACATTCTTGTGACCTCTAAGCAGAAATTTATGGTGTACATCAAAGCAGTAATAAACACATAAAGACATTCTTCTGTAAAGAAACATAGTCACTCTTTCTGTTGAACATGTGGTTACAGCTTACATCTGGGTTACCTTGCACTAGTTTAGATTAAAAACAATGCCACCATTTGTGACAGGGTGGACTTATGTTCTCACTTCAACGCTTTCCCTTCAATGCTGAAGTTTTGCTCTGCTTGGCCTTCCTTTTGAGAGGGATGGAAAATATTTACTGCTTCTCTTCACTGTAGAATTGTTCATGCAGAAGTTTATAAAGCAGCTTTTATTCATTTACTCACCATATTAGGACATAGTAATTTTTTTCAATCAGATATTCTCACAGTTAATCATGTTTGAAAAACTGGTTAACAGGGCCCCAAATTTTTGTAGCAATTAGATCACGTCTGATTATACCTTTAAAATACTCTTTGGTGCAGTCAAAATCTTTATCTTGATTTTGTCACTCAAGGGCTTATTTTGGACTAATCTCAATCATCTTACCTATAAACTGTAGAAATTCAAATGGATAGTTATATCTAAAATATTTTATACCTCTCAAGAGAAACAATTTGATTAAATGTATGAGATTTTATATACATTATTATAAATAAAATCAGGCATACATTTCTTATGCTTCTAATTATTTATGACTATAAAATGAAAATGAGCTTATTAATAGATTCAAATTAAAATTCAAAATTAGTAAAGTTCAAATAATGAGTGCAAAGGTAGCATAACAAATGCTTTCGTGGAAGTGAAATTTCTGCTTACAATGTAGCCATGGCACTGACTTAAATCCTGGAGGTTAGTGAATGCACAACTCCTAGGATTCATTAATCACAATGCCTCACACTTAGTATAGACTTCAGAAACATTTCTTTTTTTTTTTTTTTAATATTTATTTTTTAGTTGTAGGTGGACAGAATATCTTTATTTTATTTTTATGTGGTGCTGAGGATCGAACCCAGTGCCTCACGCATGCTAGGCGAGCACGCTACCACTGCGCCATAACCCCAGCCCTAGAAACATTTCTTATAGAAAATAATGACTACTAAGTGAAAATGAAAGAAGAGTTATGATTCTAGCAGATTGTGGGCTAATTGATGGCATGAATGAATTGTTGACATCTCAGGCCTTTTCCTCATGATGTAGAGATGTGCTTTGATACTAAGAAGGACTGCAGAACTGTGAATCCTTCCTTATAAAGCTCCTATTGATACATGTCTTAGGGAAAACTGTGAGCATCTAGTTGTGCCCAGGGTGGGAGGAACAATAAGAAGCATGGGGGAGTCATAGGACAAGAACACAAAATGTCATTTCAAACACAGGGTGATGACCTTATTTATGTCTGAATGTGCAAAAATTAAATTGGGGAAGAAGTCCGTTCTCAAAAGTTCATACAATAAGGGCAAGATCCAATGTTTCTGTCAGGAGGTTATGCCATCGAGAACAGTTACTTGGATGTGATAATTCAAGTGGGCTGCCTCTGATTCCATTTGAAAATATCCCAAACCAGGCAGAGACCCAGCATAGACCTTCCTAGGCTTAGCCCTTTGTAATCTCAGTCAGGGGGCCTGCCAAGATATGTTACTTCTGTACTCTGACATTCGGAAAAGAATCTAAATTCCTGTGTGTGATGTGATGTGTTTACCCAAGATCAACTTTTTCAAGTTCTTTTCCTTTCATTTGAAAGAAGCTATTGATTGGTTAGAAATAATATTTGCTAATTTATGCATACATTGCTAAGTATAAAATGTACATATAAGAGCAACTTGTGTCATCTTTGCAAATACTCCAGAGTAATATATGAAGTACTATAGTAAATCTTGACAGCGTTCAAGCCAGTTTACTTGAAGGAGAGAATTCTGGTTTCCTCAGCAAGTCTGATGTGCGTCATGGAATCCTCATTCTTTTCTCTCAGGTGTATTTACCTTCAGTCCTTCTATTACATAAATGGTTGAGGTGAATGCCACTTCCTGGTAGGAGTCTCCTCTTTAAGACCTTTTCCTGGAAAAAAAAAATCATAAGCATATATCTCTTTTTATGTGGAAACCCTCCAAATTAAACATTTATGTATAAAAGTTTTCCAGATAACCATCAAAGAGTTCTATTGGATGCCTTTTCTATAGTATGACTTAGACCAAAGAGGGGAGGAGGAAAGAAAGAATATATCCAATTAAAACAAGGAAAGAACTCTTGAACTCAGCCATGCATACAAGAAAAATAAATTGTTTAAAGTGAGACATGAGGTAATCATGACTTCTTAAGGGGGTAAGCCAGTACTCATCTGGCCCCTAATGTGCCTGTTGAGCTAAAATGTTTCACTGACATTAGTGCTTTACAAATCATCAAGTATTCAATGACCATCTAGTATGAGTCAAGAGCTGTAGGTGGCCTTTTGCATATGATTGTATTTTAACAAACATGTAAATTATATGAAACATAGCTTAAAGTGTAAACTACCATAAAAAATGCATCATCTAAAAACTCCAGAGTGTATTTTGAGGTTTCACTCAGTGCTATATACAGTAGACCCACTCTTATCTGCAGGGAAACGTCCAATACCCACTAGTAGATGCCTGAAGCCACTGAGGTCCTGGACCCCTACATATGCTGTGTTTTTTCCTATGTTCCCAGCAGTCTTGCAACATAATACCAGAGTTCATCTGTCATATGCTGTATTCCCAGGCCCTTCCTTAGCAACATACTCATGTGCTTTTTGGCAATTAATTAAAATCAGAGTTACTTGAACACAAGCAATTAGAAACCATGGCAGTTGATCTGATAGCCCTGGTGTCCACTGTTTTAGTCAGCTTTTCATCTCTGTGACTAAAGTACTCAACGAGAACAACAAAGAGGATGAAAAGTTTATTTTGACTCGCGATTTCAGAGGTTCAATCCATGATCTGCTGACTCTATATCTCTGGGCCCAAGCTGAGGCAAACCATTATTGTGGGAAGGCATGATGGCGGAAAGCTGCTCAGGACATGACAACCAGGAAGCAAAGACAGCTCTGCTCACTAAGGGCAAATGATAAACCAAAGCACACCCCAAGTGACCTTCCTCCAACCACACCCTACTTGTCCCAGTCCTGCCCAGATAATCACTATTAGTAGATTAATCCACTGATTAGGTTACACCTCTCATAACCTAATTATTTTACCTCTGAACATTCTTGCATTATCTCACACATGAACTTTTGGGAGATACCTTATATCTAAACCATAACAGCTATTAAGTGAATCATGACAGATAGCATATACAGAGCAAATACTTTGGAAAAGGGATAATTCATGTCCTGGGAAGGATGAACTGAACATGAATAAGTGAATCTGTCACATGACTTAGGACAGGATGTGATTTAAAACTTATGTTTATTTTTGGAATTTTCCAATTAAAATTGCAATTAATATTTTCAGATTGTAGTTGACCACAGATAACTGAAACTTAGAGTAACTCAAAGTCATTGCTACTTTCTAGCCTCCAAGAAAACAAAATGCCTGAAGGTATATTATATTTCAGGCCAATAAAGTACCTCCCAGGAAATAAGCATGTGTCCATAGACATGATTAACATATCTCATTTATTTAATTAAAATTATTTTAGGTTTTCTGGAGAATGATTTTAGTAGTCAAATGCATACGATATTAAATCAATAGCATTTTAGGAATGAGGTGTAGTCATCTGTACTATCAATTAAAATGAATAAAGTACAGCTGATTGTGGTCTTTTATATATGATTGCAATAAATTTCATATTACATGCATGAAATTTAAAAGGACATAGCCACTTCTTTTGTGCCTAAATGTTTCAGTATGCTTCACCATTTTTTACTTTCTGGAATATTTTATCTCATTTAGATGTAATGAATTCCAGAATATTTATTATTATATTAAATCAACAAAATTCTGAGTAGTTTACTTTATGATTTTTTTTTTCAGTAAGTGGCATTTGTGTATGTATGTAGATATAAATCCATATATGAATAGACATCCTCAGTCTTTCTCTGTCTCAGCAAGCTTTCTCTGTCATGGCAAATTTTATATGGTTTGACATCTCCTCGTGTTGTCTTCATGTTAATGCACTGGCTGATTAGAGAGGTTTTTGGCCCTTCTAATTCATTCTCTCCACAAGGAAAAACATGAATCTAATTCTCTAACCTTATTTCAACTCCTGGCTGCTCCTGCTATGAAGCCAATTTTAAATGCAGTTAATTGTTCCCATGATTACTAAGATAAACATCACATGTAGGAGAGGTTTGATTTTTTTTCCACACTACAAAAGATAAGCTCAGGGAGAATGTAGCAATTGTAGCATTCAATTTGCTAATCAATTACACATGCAAAACCACTCTAGTGATGCCAAAATGTATCCACTATTTCTTGTAAGAATTGTATAAAACTCCAAGTGCACTCAGAGGTAGTATCAATTATGTTTTCTTGGATGCTGGTGCTGTTCTGTTAGTGGTACAAAAAAAAGTGATCTTAACATAAAGCACATTTCAAAATTTTCTCATCTCTTCCAAGTGGCTTTTGAATATATTTTAATGATGCAAGACTAGCTAAAAAAATATAGACACAGAACAATACTTGAGATTCATTTTGAAGAATAATCATGTTGTTCTCATTGATTTCTTGGGTCAAATGATTTAAAAACTTGAATTTCTCTCTCTCTCTCTCTCTCTTTGTGTGTGTGTGTGTGTGTGTGTGTGTGTGTGTTTGTGTGTGTGTATTTCCTTTCCCTGGTAACAAAAATAATGCTCAGGCATGATATTTTTTTGGTAGATCATCCTTTATGAGAGACATCATTGTATATCCTAGCAACCAAATTAACTTCAGTTGATTGTCAACAATTATACTCTCATAAGAAAGATTACTACTGAATATTTATAATGCAAAAAAATTCCCAAAAGGATGTGATAAGGTGTTCTTTCTGTAGTGTGACTATTTATAAGTAGAGGAAAGGGTAAAATATCAATTGCATGTTCCTCCCAAATACACTGAAGGGCACAGATCTTTTGAAAACTTTCTGTATATTATACAACATTTCTAAGATAAGCAAAGACTATGGTTTTCAGCATAGTAAATCAACATAGCATCATTCAGATTATCCATTCACTTAACAAATGCTTATTATTTAGCATTGACTATGTGGCATATGCATTTATAGGGACTTGAAATATATCATTAAACAAACACTCCTACCACAATAAACCTTATATTTTTTTGCTGAAGGAGACAGATGTACAGCCCTTAAGCATGACAAGTAAGTATTTTTTTTCAATATCTCATGCAATTTTAACTATTGTAAAAAAAAAACCCAAAAAACCAGTATAGAATAAGGGTGTTCAGCATGGACGGGGCGGGGAGGCTACAATATTAAAATGCTAAGTCAGGGTGGTTCTCTCTGAGACCACGAGGTTTGAGCAAAGACTTGAAGGAGATGAGCGACAATTAAGAAGCTATCTGTAGGCATCCAGACAAACAGCTGCAGGAAAGGCCTAAAGCATGAAGGAAGAATTCCTTGAACAATCTAGGAAGAAAGGCAGCAGAGAAAGTCAGAGTGATAGTAGTGGAGGTGAAAGTCAAAACGGTATTCAGTTCAAAGTGGGGGCAAGTAGGATAGTGCAGCTCTCACCATGATGGGCATTCTGCATAGAAGAGATCTGAGAAATCTGTAGAATTCATGGAGAAGCCTTATAAAATTTTTGGCTCAGTGTCACCTTGAATTAGGTTTGGCTGTGTATTCAAACTAGGTTTAAATACCACCTAAGCTCTTTGTGCTTTATCATCTGTTATTCATACTCTGTGTTGGTATTTTACAATATGATCTTAACTCAAAATACATGCAAACACACACACTCACACACCCACACACCCCTACACACACATACATACACAAGCTCCATAGAATAAACCAAGAAAGTAAGTAGCTAAATTCCATTCATAATTCAATGCATGGCCTGAAAGAGGTTCACAGTGTTGATGTGTTGAGAGTCTGTGCTCCTTCACTACTCCATCCTCTGAAGCATCTGGAGAGGACATTCAGATGTCTACAATCTTTCAAAGGAAAAGAATTATGTGTCCTTTTTCCTAAGCTATTTGATTCCTTGTGCCCTGGAATCGTGCATCTTTTGTTTCTGATGGAACCTTGTTCCATCTCTTATTGTCCCTCTCTTCTATCTCCAAGAAGACTTGCTCAGTGGACATTTCCATTAATGTATGCTCAGATGGCTTCTATTGTGTAAAAGTAAAAATCCTTTCCCAGGGCCAGTGTTCCCACATGACATGTCTTCTCTGTTTGGGGCCAACGTTCTGGATACATTTCCACAGTTGGTGTTAGCTGGTCTTCCCCTCTACTACTTGGTGGCTTTTACTCTTTTGTAGTTGGTGTTCTTGCCCCATTACCTCACTGAAGGTATAAGGGGCTCCTAACTATCCTACGTTAGGATACTTTTCACTATCTTATTTGATTTCTTTGTAATATTTGACACTAGAGACCACTCTTCTTGAAAATATTCCTTTATTAGCTTTAATGAAAGTATTCTTTCACATCATTTCCTACCACTGTGATTTTCTAATCTTTTCAAATGTGTCCTTTTGTGCTTTATCCTTATATTTCAGCATTCCTAGGCTCACACTCCACATTCTGAAAAATTCTATCCCCTGCCATCTATCATCATCTTTGTGCTGCAGTCTTTACCAGATGTACCTCAGTCCAAGTCGCTCCAACCCAACATACTTATATACAATGTTGTACTCAGTCAGCACTTATGTGGTCATTCAAGGCCAGACAGACCCTCCGACTCAAGATGGTAACTCTGAATGCCACCGCTCCTTTCCCCAAACTCCTTTTTTTTCTTTATTCTGTGTGCAGTAAATGGCAGCTCTACATATTCCAATATTCAAGTTAGGTATTCTGATGCCATTCTTGATTCCTCTTTCATACTTCCAAAATTGTCCTTTATACCTTATAAAATGGAACTTCCTAAATGACCTCAATGTCCCAATGTCAATTTTTGTGAAATTACATTTATTTTTATTCTATAGATTTTTGAAATAAATAAAATAAATTTCATTATGAAAATAAATTTCATGTTAATGGAAGAGACTCAAGTCATTAAAAGTTAACTAAATTTAAATGAAAAAGATAAATTTTAAACTTGTCATTTCAAGACTCTAACTAAAGGTGTGATTTAGGTTGAAAGAAATAATTTCACCTTGTGTGAGAACTCATGACATGGGATCTCCTGACAGGAATTTTGCCTTTTTCAGCCATGTTGATTCTAACTACACTATATCCAATGTCACACATCATAAATTGTCTTTTATGTTTCAAAAGCAAATTTTGGAAAGAAATTTAAAGCTACAAAGTTCTTTGTTATGATTTTCATATTAATGCAGAACAAAAGACTAGATAAGGGAAATATTTAACTATATAATCACTAAACCCACGTAAACATGGACTTCACTTTTAATAACTGAGAAAAACACAGGGTGAATGGCTTTTCTTCCATCTATCAACTAATATGTATATTTAAATAGCATGTGCCTAAAATACTTTGTGAAATATCACTGATGCAAGCATATAGCATGAAAATACTGAGACAAGTCCAGATGAGGGAGTAGATGGTAATGAAAATTATACTTCATATTAATCTTTATAAGGATTAAAAAATAGCCTTTCAGTATATAAAGGAGAATTTTTCTGCGTAAGCAAAAGACCTTTAGTTACAAGGCGCTTGGCAGTTAGACAATAAGGCAAAGTATTCCAAACCTGAAGTATTCAGTAGGCACGACTAACAAATGCCATATCTTGGCATACAAAATATATCAGGATACTTGTTCAAAATATATGGGGACCAATGTGGAGAAACTTTGTAGTGTAATTAAGAACAATGCATGTTCCTCTGATTTTATGCTTTACATTTTGTAACTATATATTATCGATGTGTGTTCACAATCTTCCTATGATCTGTTTTAGAGATAATTCTAATTGCTTCAGACTTCACCAGGCTGGCTCAGAAGCAAACTATAGAATGTCAGGAAAGTAATCCACACCACTTATAGCAAACTGGTGGCCATCTAACCTGACAGATGGCACCCTGCCTGTCTTCATCAGCTTGTGAGACAAAGCTGAATGTCAACACCACTGGGATGTAATTATTGCAATCTCTTGAGTGCCGTTAGCGTGGCACTAAAAGCAATTCCTGGGAAACTTCTGGAAGCAGTGCAATGACGTTAACAGCAGAGAAATTAAAGGTTATGAGACCAGTAGCATTTTTATTTTATTGATAAATGTTTTCACACTGTTTTAAGAATAAGGATTTTGCAAGTGACAAATAGTCAAAAGTAACTGAAAACATTGTGGGATTTTTGTGAGGGCTAATTTAAATATTATCAAAGTATTTCATTTATATTGTAGAAGAAGTTGACAAATATTCTTAATGATTAGAAAGCAATATCAGTTATACTTTTTACAACACAAGTAGGTTATTACTAAAAGTTATTTAATATTTAAAATAACCCTATAAAATTAGATTTTAGCTCCAACATAGACATGTGATGAATGAGGCACAGAGGGGTTAGATACAAGGAGGTTATGTAGAGCCTACTACACAAAACAAGTGGTAGATTCAGCACTCAAACCAAGACTGTGTTTCCAGAGTATGTTTTAATCTTAATCCTTCCCCTTTATTATACTTCTTTAAAATGCTCAATTCACTTGTGTAGCATGATAGCACCAATAAAGATTAAGGAGCTTCACAATGAAGTCAGATAATAGAAAAAAAATCTAAAATTCCAAAATTATTAAAAATAGATCACAAGAGAAATTAATATACAAATCGATTAATCATAAATCTCTGGCCAGAAATGTATCTTTGAGCAATACATGTGCTGAGGATGTTGAAAAACTTTTTTTTTTTTTTTTTGGTACTGAGGATTGAACTCAGGGGCATTTGACCACCGAGCCACATCCCCCGCCCTATTTTGTGTTTTATTTAGAGACAGGGTCTCACTGAGCTGCTTAGCACCTTGCTTTTGCTGAGGCTGGCTTTGAACTTGTGGTCCTCCTGCCTCAACCTCCTGGATTACAGATGTGTGCCACTGCACCTGGCTGAAAACATTTTTATTACCAAAAAGTATTGCAAAAGGATGTCCTTGTGCCCTTTAAGAGTGGCAAGGACTTTGTGAAAATGTCACAATTTCTTTTTTAGTGATTTTGAATAATGGAGACAATTTCATTTGTATGAGGGAGGGACAATCATTTTGTAGCCATGCCTTGCTGTTAACAAGAACTGAGCACTTTGTATGTATTATCTCATTTAATCATTATGACATCCCTTGAGGGGATGCTATTTATTATAACACAATTTTACAGCTGATGGAACTGAGAGAGATGTTAACTTGCCATGATCTTTCAAACAACATGTAGAATAAGGTAGCAACTGCTGTAAAAGAAATTGCTTATGATACACATGTAATTCTGATAATTCCTCTGCCTGTCATGACCAATCAACAGATAAATATAGGGTAATGATAGTCTGGAAGATGTGAGAAAAATCTTCTACGAGAAGATGAACACTGTAGAGACCACAGCTGATTGCTGTGGTTGCTGTTGTGGGAGTTGTTGGAATGGTCAAATCTGGTAGATAATAGCAATAGAGACACCGGGCCCTTAAGGAATTTCCTATTTGATGGATATACACTAAAAGTGGAAAGCTCTGAAATCACCAATTTTAAAATCTTAGTGTAAACAAGGTGTACAGTTAGTGCTTCAGACAGGGAACAGTATTGTCTGGAGATAGTTCACAAGGGCATCTCCTCCATGAGGAAGGGACGTTGAGGTAGATCTTGAGAAAGAAAAGGAGAAGAGAAAGGAAGGGTGAGCTGGAGCAAGAGCATTTGGCATGGAACCTACAGGAGCCAACCAAGCTCATGACGCATGACAGAGCAAGAGGGAATGATGGAGTGGTGAGCACATCCACCTGAGCTTTTACTCTTCCTTGACAATCTATTTTCCACAAAACGACTGGAAGTCTTTTAAAAACATAAATGGGTGTATGTTGCTCCTTTGCAATCACAATTCATGGATTTCACATTTGGATCAAAGGCTAATGCTAGAAATACCCCTTCCTTAGGGTTTTCACATACAGCCCTTCTGTGGGGTGAGGAAAGTCACTTTAATGAGAGATTTAGGATGAATGGCAAAGAAGAGGGGCTTCAATCTTGAAGAGGCAAAGAAAGTAGTGGAGACCTTGGCTTCCTCCAATGCAATAAGTGTGTGTTCTAGTTGTTAAACACAGGAGCTGGCTTAGTATAATCTGATGTTCTTATTTGTGTAGGAGACTCCACACACTTTGCAAAATTTCCACTGAAAAGATTGACTTGGTCATCATCATCAACAAAATAGTAATAAAGCAGTACCATGCAAACTCAGTACAAACTCCAAGGAAATGCCTAACACAGGTGTCCAGATGAGAACCACAAGCCACTAATATATAACCTCTTGTCCTGCACAGCCTGGCTCTGCCTGCTTTGTGGCCACAGTTCATACCGCCCTCCTGATCACCACATTCTCACCCCAGTGCCCTCTTCAGGTTCTCAAATTTCTCAAGCTCTTCCCTACTTTGAGTCCTTTAAATTTCTTCTTTCCTATGCCTAGAGTTGACTCCTCATATTTCAAACCTCAGTTCAGCTTTCACTTTTTCAAGGAGGTCTTTCTGATCCCTCATCCTATGTAAAAGTACTCCCTACCCCCATCCTTCGTTTTCTTCTCTTCTTCTTTTTTTTTTTTTTTGTAATTTTTTCTAGTTGTAGATGGACACAATGTCTTTATTTTATTGCTTTTGTATGTGGTGCTAAGGATCAAACCCAGGGCCTCACGCATGTGAGGCAAGCGTTCTACCGCTGAGCTGCAATCCCAGCTCCGTTTTCTTCCCTTCTACCTGTGCTTCTCAAAATGTTGTCTAGGGAACTCTGGAGGCCATCAAGATACTTTCAAGGTATCCACAAGGTCAAACTTAGTTTCATGACAAAAGTGAAACGTGGTTTTTTTTCCCCTTCTTTCTCTGTCTCTCCTTCTCTTATGAATATGCAGTGGAGTTTTCCAGAAGCTAAATGGCAGATGATATTGCAACAGACTGAATGCAAGAGTGTGAGAATTTAATTGTTTTCTGTTAAGCCAGAAATTTAGGAAATTTAAAAAACTATAAAACACTGCCGCATTTCTCACTGTTTTTGAAAAATTGTTTTCATAAAATTTTATTTATAACATAAATATTATCATTTTATGGTTATTTTAAATAAATTAATAAATATTTGAACTCTTTCAATTTTAATTTCTACTGTGGTAAATTTGTTTTAAAAATCCATAGACCCAAGAAACAAAGTTCTTTGAAATACTATTTCTAGGGCCACAAAGGAATCTTGAGACTAAAATTTTTTGAGAACTGTTGTTTTGATATATATATCAAACACTAAAATTACTTCACTTATTTTCTTCACTAAATTATAAGCACTATGAGAGCAGGGCTGTTATGGTTTAGATATGAGGTATACCCCCAAAACTAATGTGTGAGATAATGCAAGAAGGTTTAGAGGAGAAGTGATTGGTTATGACAGCCTTAACTCAATCAGTGAATTAATCCCTGATGAGATTAACTGAATGGTAACTGAAGGCAGGTAGGATATGGCTACAGGAGGTGGGTTGTTGGGGGCATGCATTGTGGAGGTCAATGCATGTTGTGGTTTCTGGCAAGTAGAGCCTCTGCTTCTGATGATCATATGAGTTGCTTCCCTCTGCCACACTTTCCTGCCATGATGTTCAGACTCACCTTAAGTCCCAAGGAATGGAGCCAGCTGTCTATGGACCAAGACCTTTCAAACTGTGAGCCCCCAAATAAACTTTTCCTCCTCTAAAATTGCTCATGACAAATCTTTTAGTCCTAGTAGCAAGAAGTTGATTAAAACAAAGTCTTTTGTGGTATCACTACCAAGTGGGCACCCTAGCACCTAGCACTACCTAAAGTGTTGGAGGTACCAGTACAAAGATAGGACTGAATCAAGGCAGGAGCATTATGTCTGAATGAGATTTACATTGGGAAGGACAGGTTGGCACTGGTTCTGTGGAACTCTGCATACAAGGTAGTGAATGCGAAACTGCACTCAGTGCAGAAAAATTAAAAGTGTCTCAACAGGGAAATAACGGGGTTAAAGTGGTGTGTGAGAAATGTTGTTTTACAATGAAAGTTAGATGAAGTCAATTTCAATTTTCCTTCTTTCTCCCACATATTTTTACCAACTTTTCAGTATACTTCCCTCTGAGCTTTCTGGCAAGGCAGAAATCTTTGAAACCTTTGTGTATTTCTCACAACTATAAATATGTATGTGTTAATAAATGAGGTCACATCAATTTAAATGGAACACTGACATAAAACACAATTTAGCTCATTAGTCAGCCATGACAAATTTACAGCCAGAAACTCATGTTGACTTTTATAGAGGAACATAAATTAAAGGTAGCCAAATCATGTTTAGAGTGTGAGTATTAAAGTCTGAATGCACTAAGACAAAAATACACATGTTCCTCCAAGGCAGGCCCTTAAACTAAAGCAAAGAGGTTTAGTATCCATGCGGTGATTAGAAGGGCTATGGGGGAGGTCTTTCTCCATCCTACCCAGGAGCACAAATGTCTAAACTCTACCATTAGAAATTCTTCAAATTGCCTCTTTCTGCTCTTCTTTTTAAAAATACAAATTACATGACAAAACAGTAAGAATTTGGGCTGTGGTGTCAAACTCATATTCCTAATTTTATTTCCATGTTGTATTAGCTGCATGATTTCAGGCAACTAATTGCATGTCTGTATGTTTCAGTTCATGAATTTGTAATATGGGATGTCTATGGAGTCATGAGAATTAAATAACATGCTAAAATTGCCAGGGGTGGTGGCACATGGCTGTAATCCCAGCCATTAGGGAGGCTGAGGCAGGAGGATTGATCACAAGTTCAAGGCCAAACTCAGGAATTTAGCAGGGCTCTTGCTACCTTAGAGAGACTCTGTTTCAAAAAAAAAAAAAAAAATATATATATATATATATATATATGTAAAATAAAAAATAAAGGGCTGTGGATATAGCTCAGTGGTAAAGCACCTCTGGGTTCAATCCCCAGTATGAAAAAAGAAAAGAAAAGAATAAAAAAAATTAGAACTGTCCCTAATAATGGTATGTCTGCATAAGTAGTTATCATTATAGTGTGGTAGTAGCATAGGAGTTTGGGTGTCAAGGAGAACTAGTTTTGCAATTAAATGGCCATGAGTACCTGATGAACTCATTTAGTATATCTGAGCTTTGATTTATTTATCAAAGAAATAAGAGCACAAAAGAAATGTCTGACTTCAATTAAGAGGAGAAAATATATTTAACAGATAGATGACTTATGTGAATTTATATGGTCCTTGGTTTCAGGCAGTTCACAGTCCAACAAAAAAAGTACTAGTATAGAATGATATAGTATGATACAACACAAACTCTGCAGAGCGTTCTAACAGAATCTTCCAAAAGGTGTTATGGTAGAGTGGAGGAACAAATAATGATTTTAATGTGTGGCATTAGATAAGACATGAAGAGAAAGCAGCTTTTGAGTTGGACTCTGGACATGGAAGGGTATCTTCATGACTCAGGTGGGGCAAGGTAATTCCAGGCTGAGGAGAGAAGCACTGAGTGAGGCTGCTTACATAATAACCAGGAATGCACAGAAACAATCAGCAGAATGGAAACATAAGGCAGAAAAAAAGATCAGAGGGCACATGACAAGACTTCTACTCTGCAAGAGTGAGAGAATAAAAATTTTTGAGTGTTAGGGTTTTGTTCTTCTGTTCTATAGATTTAACTGTTAACAACGAGCAGGAAGAGTGAGTAAGAAGAGAAAGTCATGTCCAAGAAACTAACCAGGAAGAAGTACCTGAAGTTTTATCCTAACACAGGGTGTTCCAAAGTTACCGCCCAGAGAACACCAGGCCCTTTTTGGTTTGAGAGAAAAAAGAAATTAAAGGCTTAGGAATGAACCTGAAGTCTGAATCCCAGAAACTGGACAGATGTTCTCAGGAAAAGGAGAAGCTATTTGGGAAAGAAAATAACACAGTTAGTAATAAAATTCCATGATTCTAAATACCATCAGGATGAAAACATATTAATCAAAAACATACTGGAGATGCTCATGGCTCTTCTTATTCACTTTGCTTCTGCCACAGTGCCTGGCATGGAGAGCATCAATAAATAGAATCATTTCCCTTTAAATTCTGAAGGGCTCTGGTGTAGAGTCTGGAAAGGCCAAGAAAGGAAATGAAGTGAGGCTACAAGAAAATATCACCTACTGCACATTTTACTTCTTCTGTGTGAGTTTTTACAAGCCATAAATCTTAAAAGGAACACTCACAATTTGTGTTTTTAACATTTAAGAACTGATCTATGAACAATTACTTTATACATCAAGCAATTCCTGCTTGTCTAGTAATGAGATGCTGATTTTCTTTGCTGCTAACAAATACACTTTCATTAACATTTTGCTAACTAATTATAGTTAAGTATGAACATTAAATTCATATGTGATTACTTGCAGCACTACCAAATTGATGTGTATGGAAGAGGAGGAGGGAGATAATCAAGTCTAGCTCATTCATCCAAGTGACTAAAAATTATACTGCATTGGAACACCAGGATTTTTTATAAAAATACACTTTAGAAAAAGTGCCATCATCCTCATTATAATTAAAATTGTAGTTACTTATCATTTTTCCATTAAAATATGCAAGGCATATTATGCTTTTACATACACATTTAATTGAGGGTTTAGGAATAGTAAATAATCTTTTCTACTATGTCTACTTTTAAATCTACATTTTGGTGTTACAACAAAGCTTTCACACTCACAAGAAAAGCTTATTATTAATTTAATATGGGCAATTCCTAATGTACAGATAAATTTGTTCCAGAATACTATTAATTGTTTGTTGTAATACCTGGTATATTCATAATAGCAGATTCTATAACCGCATAATCATCAGCTATGGATTCCTGCAATTTCTCCAGACATTGATCACCTCCTCTCCTCATACCCTAAATAACAAATTTTGATTTAAATTTTATAAATAGTCTGCTTCCTGAGAAATGAAATTATATGTTTGACAACTGGTTTCAAACATATGATTAATGAACTTAGGAATTAAACAGTTCCACTTTAAAAGACAAGGATGAATACTAAGGAGGGAAGAAACATTTTCCTTTTTTTGTGCTACCTTAGTGCTGCCATTGCTGTTTGTCTTTACTGGAAGAGAGAAGTGTACTCTTCTTTACTCCAGAAATCACAAATTGCTGCCTAGGGGTCTGATTGACCCACAGGCATGCACAGGTTGACTTATATGGTGTTCAAGACAATGAGACTGTTGTTGACATTTTATATTGCAAGATTTCATAATGAGAAATAAATTGTCTATCTTTAAAATTTCGGAAATTATGGTAGTACAGATACTGCAGTAACTAAAATGGCCACCTCTATTAGGGCATATACTTTCTGATTTCTACAGTCCTCACTATTCTCTACCATTTTCTTGATGGTAAAACTAAAATTCAGTTTCTATTTATCAATTTGCATTATTTCTTGACTTGCGTGACTTCTTTCCATTATGGTATTTGATCTCTAAAGGTGTTTTAGTTAGCTTTTTTGATGCTGTGATCAAAAGATCTGATGAGAACGATACAGAGAAGAAGTTTATTTGGCACTGTTTCAGTGGTCACATAGTTTTCACAGTTCATAGACAGCTGATTGCGTGGCTCTGGGCCCGAAGTGAAGTAGAACACCATGGTAGAAGGGTGTAGAGAGGAAAGCAGCCCAGGACATGGCAATCAGGAAGCAGAGCAGGGATGAAATATAAACCAGGGATGAAATATAAACCCCAAAGCACAATCCCAGTGACCCACCTCCTCCAGTCACACCCTGTTACCACCCAGTTAATCCATTCCAGTGGATTAAACCATTGATTAGGTTACACCTCTTACAACCTAAACATTTCACCTCTGAAGTTTCTTGCATTGTCTCACACATGAGCTTTTGGGGGACACCTCACATCCAAACCATGGCAAAAGGCATGTAGTGCTTTCCTTTCATGACTTTTTCCACAGGGAGAAGGTTAACTTGTATGAGTGAGTGTGGGTATATGTGCATATGTGCTCGTGTGTGTGTACATGTATTTATATAGATAAAGAAATAATAACTCTGTTCTTAGTTATAATGCTACTCTGTATCTCATTTTCCTCCTGGCCTTTAGCTTGACATACCTGCTGCCTGTACTAGCAATTCACAAAATTTCGTAGAGCACTTGAGACAAGAAGACAGGCAAACATGGAGAAGTCAAGGACCCAGCAATGTAGAATTAATTGAGGGCAGGGTTAGCCTCACAACATCATTATTCACCAATGATTTCCACACTGTAATATTTTTTGAAATATCAGCACTTTGTTTAGTTTGTGAATCCCAGTAGTATCAATAAAGTTATCTTACATATGTTCCAACATAAGAGTATTTTTTGTTTGTCTGAAAATACGTATTTTTATTATTTTACAGTGTTTTTCTACAACCATGAGTCAGAAAATATTATGACTCCCATAATTGCATGTTAAATTGGTCATTTTGTGGCATGTTTCATATATTAAAAAACAAATGCTTTCCAAGTAAGGATTCCCCAATGGGCATTCAAAATTGATCTTTTCCCTGCAATTTTCTCTGCTTATCTAAAACCTGCTCGACTGTCGTGGTTCACAAGCTCCATTGGTTTCTACAATATCAGCCTCATACTGCTCTTTGCTTTTTTCCTAAGTCTATGTAGTCAGCAAATATGTCAGCTTTTAATCTATATAGGCTCAAGAACTTATTTCTGTGGGAAGTTTACATTCTTGTTTATTTTTTCCACCAGAGAAATCTTAGGGCAAAACAAGAGAAGGCAAAGGAATGTTCCATGTATTTTGAATGTCTCATATGTTGAGTGATTTTTTTAATTACCACTGAGTTAAAAGAAGCACTAAGAAGGAGTTCCCTGAACACCAAGTTAATATTTGCTTCTCTGGAATGCCCAGGCAGCTTTCAGTCAAAACAAACACCTTCTCCAGCTGCCCTGGCACCTTTCTGGAGCACTGATCATAATTATCCACAGCCATCATCATGGAATTCACTGATAAACTGTGCTTGAACCAAGTGACATCACTACTCCTTTAGGAAACACAACTGTGAAAAAGAAGTAGAAGTACAAATAATTGTGTTAAAAACTTGATTCTAGATCTTCTATTAAACCAGAGAACTTCTTTATATTGTTTTATTGTGCAAATAAATTTCTTTTGATATGAATGTTGACCCTAATATTATAGAAAAGATATTGTACTCCTCCAAAGACCATTTTGCTTTTAGTCTCAGATCCGAATGTTGAATATTGTTATATAATGACAAATAACTTCCCTGGGAATCAATTTTACTATATGCAAATTAAATCTGTTATCTGCATCATAGAGTTTTGTGCCAATTAATAGGAAACATCTGAAAGCAATTTGGGATATTTAACCTTCTATAATAATGAAAGTTATTTCATCCCAATTGTTACATAAATATTGGTAAAATGATGCTTATTCAATATTTAAATCCTTGAATTGACCACTACAGAGTATTTAAAAAATACACAGTGTGTCTTCTGAATATATTTATAGTAGGTAACTATAATTTTTTGCTCCAACAATGCCTGCTAAATTTATGGATATATTTTCCCTAATCACTAGGTAGTTGTAAATTACTTTAGCAACAACTTAATAGCCCAAATATTTATCATCCAACATTGAATACAAACACCAGAAGGAAACAGATATATTATTTTATTCTACATTGTAATCTCAGGGCCTAGTATAGTGGGTAGTAAATAATACACATTGAAGAATATTCCTTAAAAGCATAATGTTGCTATTTCAATAATAGTTACATATCGTACCTTTTGAGATCAGCTTTCTAAAGGCTTTCACTATTTATATTTATAGCTATTTAATATGCATGAACAGAGCTGGGTTTTAAGTATGGCATGTTATATGCCTGATTCAATGTATTGCCTCAAATATTTTGATGAAATGTGGAATAGATATAAAATGAAGTAACTTCCAAAATTTGGATATTTTATTGAATAATCAAAGCAAACACCAGACTGTTGAAAAATCTTACAATATGTGACATCATGATATTAAGTGACAGTTTTAACTGAAACTTTATTACAAATGACTGAATTATATTCTCTTCTCTATATAGTTAACTTTCAGAACTTTATGTATATAAAGTATTTTGTATCTTCATGTGTCTGCTTTTTAGACATTCTGACAGTTTAGGGATAATGGATGGGTTAATGTATTTTTAAAATAAAATATTTTGCTACACATAGGAGAAGATCATTTTTTTAATGTGCCCTGTACTTGGAATCTGTCCTATGGTGGTGGTGTCAGGAAATGAAATGGCAAAGGAATGTTCTTACTTGTACGCTTTCATGTGCTCATGTTTGGTCAACTTGATAAAGCTCTTTGTTAATTAAGGGAAAATCCATAATATTTCAATCAGTATACCTTTGATTTCAAGTCACACATAAACCTATGTCAACATTACTGACACTAAATAAGCCAATATCCATTAAAGAAGAAATCTAGGAAGTATGCTTCGAAGGTATCTTCAGAGGAAAAGCACTCATCAAGCAGTAGTTCTCCCCAAATAGAATTTTTCAAACCCCCAAACTCCCAACATCTGTCTTCATGGTATCCTATTGAAGAAAACCAAATAAGCAAACAAAGGTTTGTGTGGGTAGCCTGGTCCTCATGGTCCCTCCCCCTTGATTGAATGCACTTGTCTTTTCTGTTTCTGCCACTGCAGGAAGAGTAATGGCAGTGGACCCTTGACCTCCGTGGTTTGGAATCTCAAACCTCTGCTCAGGGTTTCTGCCAATTAAACTTAGATCTTGTTCTCTGAGATTATTTTAACACTATCAAATGAAAGCAGGATAATGCTCATATCACTCACTGTCTCGCAGAGCTCAGGCTACAGATATTCATGCTGTCACTTTTCTCTCCCATATTTGAGCAGTATTTCAGGATCACGGTTAGACTTTGTTATGGTTGGGATTTGAGGTGTCCCCTAGAAGCTCACATGTGAGACAATGCAAGAAAATTCAGAGAAGAAATGATTGGGTTGTGAGAGCCTTAACCCAATCAGTGAATTAATTAATCCCAGGTGGGATTAACCTCTGGTAACTGGAGGAGATGGGGCATTGTGGGTGTGGCTTTCAGGTATATATTTATATCTGGTGAGGGGAGTCTTTCTGTCTCTCTCTGCTTGCTAATCATCATGTGAGCTGCTTCCCTTTGCCACACTCTCCTGCCATGATGTTCTGCCTCACCTTGAGCCCCCAGGAATGGAGCTGGCCTTCTATGGACTAAGACCTCTGAAACTGTAAGCCTTCAAATGAACTTTTCCTCCTCTACAATTGTTCTGGTGGGTCTTTCAGTCACAGTAGCGAAATAGCTGACTAAACCAGACCTATTATATATCCAGAGCTTTATTAACACAAATATGGAGCTCCTCTATGAAAAGTAGCTGTAATAAGATGGTGATGTATGTTAGGGACAAGAACAGTGTTATGTATTCTCAAAATCTTAATGAAGAAGTCAGAAAGTAGTTGGCCTTATGGGGAAGATTCATAATATTTAAAAAAATAATTTTATGATTATAAATGTGCATAGTTAGACAGTGGTCATAATTTATTCAGTAAAAAATAGTTAAATTTACCCTAGGAAATAGAAATACTGTTGAGGTAGTAAGTGGGATAAAAACACTAATCTGTGTACACTTACTAATCACAAAAATTGTTTTGGAAGAATTAAGAATTATTTGAATAAAAGCTTAATGGGTGTCATGTAAAGAGCCTTTTATATTTTACACTTAAAAGTTAAAAATTTGTTTACCAAATTTAAATGATTTTGTAGCCCAAGAGATGAGACATTCTTGAAACTCCATTATTTAAGAAACAACTTGTGCCTGGCAGACTTACAAAGGGACTCCTAAACCAAAACAGATGTGAAAGGTGTTACAGATTTCTAAATTTCAGTTCACTTCAGAAACATTTTCTGTGCCAGCCACTGCACTGGAGACTGGGCTATCATCACCAAATAAGGCCTTGTGCCTTCTCTGGGAGAGAAGCTCCTATTCCATTGCTCTAAAAGAAGTTCAATGAAGGCTGTCAGCAGGCTGTGGCAACAGTAGAGTGCTAAGCTTAAAAATGTGGGCTCCCAAACAGTTGTTAACCCAGAACACACACACCCAAAATCAAAGAAGCTCTGCATTAGGTTTAAATCTTCCTTTGATTCCTCATTCTCAACACTTTAAATTCAATTCTTGTTGAATACTTTAAATTCAATTCTTGCTGAATAGAGCTACAGAAAGAGGCCAAGTGGCTGTCCTGACTTAGGCTCTCTGAAGTGTTTTGAGCTTACTGGGTCTACTTGGGACTTGAAGCAAATCTTGAAGTGAGCTTGAAAATGACAGAACAGATCAAGTGTCCTCTCCAGGGAAGTTTTTGAGTGATTTTCCCAAACAATCCAAAACTCTAGAAAAGCCTACAAAAAACCAGTAATACATTTGTTCTAAGCATTGAAGGAAGTAATTTTTAAATCTGTAACTTACTAATGGGAAAAATACCTATGTGTCTAAACAAATAAGTAAGATTAATCATTATCATGCCTCAGCCTCATCTCTATAGTTAAAAGAAATGGACTTCTTTTCATATAAAGAATTTTTTTCCTTGAGTTTTACTCACTTTTTTTTCTTTTGTGGATTTACATCTAAAAATTAAAGTATAATGAACTTTGCCTCCAGAGACTATTAGATAAAAGTTTCAAATGAAGGGAAAAGGTCAAAGAGAAAAAAAAAAACAAAACCGGGAAAATAATAAGTCTTGTAGGTCTGAATGTTTCAGTGAGGGGACAAATAATGTAACTATGAGGAGCCCCAACCTCATCCTCATTCTATTCTATTCTCTGGTTCATAGGGGAGGATTTGTTCCTTTCCTGAACTAAGATTTCTAAAACCAGTGGAAATGGAGATGGAAAGTTGCTTGTGGTTCATGCTTGCCCTGTGTAAAGCTGGAACCAGTCTGGACTGAATGCATTTGATCTAATTCATTATGACAGGGCCTTGAGAGGGGACTTGAGAAAGGGTGGTCTCTAAGATGTACCCAGCGGCTTCATGACTTGAAGAGCTTGATCTGATGCAAATCAAGCCACTTGTTTCAGTTTATCTTAGGCAATGTTTTACATTTCCTTTTCATTTTGTGCACCCCCATTTGATCACGTGGGATTTGTAAACACTGGTAGTTGATGCCCATGATTTACTTTATTTAATGGTTTTCCTCATCTGTAAAATTAGGAACTTCCTCCTAAAAATTTCTGTGGTTTTATGAATTTACAACCTTAAACTCTAACCTTAAACAATCTCTAGAAGAGCACTCTACTTTGCTGTACATTATTCACAGAGTGTTTCCTTGTGGAATAATCTAAACATCTACATAACTAAAAATCTGCCTCTGGGATTTCGTGTCTGGTCATCAGTTAAAGCAGATAGAACCCTACAGGCAAACATTTGTTCCCTCGTGATATAGATCAGCGGTTCTCAAACCTGCTTGAGCCTCAGTATTTTCTGAAGTATTTATTAAAGCATATGTCCTTGATCCCCACACAAAGAAATTGTTATCCAGTATTTTACAGGGGATCTGGATAGTTATCTTGTGAGACTTCCCTGGAAGCTCCCTCAAAAACAGTGACTTTTAGAAGTATGTGCCATTTGGATAACAGATGTCTTTTTCACCCCCCTAGTATCCTAATGTAGTAGATGTGGTTGAGTCCTTTAGGTGCATCAAAGTATTAAGATAGAATTAAAGCAATATCTTACAAAATATAGAAAAACTCTTCATATTATGGTTCTATAATAAACATTACAGATCTCTTGGAGATGAAAAAAATTATCAGTCTATTTTGAGTTTCCTGCTTTTTGAACAGAGAATATCCTTGTTCATATTTTAAAACTCATATTTAAGAAGACATTCATGGGGCAGGAGTTATGGCGTAGTGGTAGTGTGCTCGCCTAGCATGTGTGAGGCACTGGGTTCGATCCTCAGCACCACATAAAAATAAAATAAAGATATTCTGTCCACCTACAACTAAAAAATAAATATTAAAAAAAAAGAAGACATTCATGCAAATAAAGTACTGTATGTCTTTTTAAGCAAAACTTTTTCTAAAACATTTATTTTTTAGTTGTAGGTGGATAGAATATCTTTATTTTATCTTTATGTGGTGCCTTGTGCATGCTAGGTGAGCACACTACCGCTGAGCCATAACCCCAGCCCCTTAAGCACACTTTTGAGCTGGTAAATTTCTTGGTTTATTTAGTTACAAAGAATTTGTTATGCTATCTTCTACTGATAACTCATCTCATCAAAATATTTCCCTCAAATGTATTGTTAGGTGATCAAGGGTCTAGAGAAAGAAAATAACTGGCTATACTACCAAAAAATAATTGTTGACAGATTTAAATGCTCATAAGTATATGATATTATTTTTTTATGGACTATTCCTGGGTGGGGAGAGACCATGGCAACTAATTTTTAAAAATGAATCCTGGCAAGCAATGCCCCCAAATTAATACATCTGAAGCAAATATTTTATCTTATGATAAATAATTCTGAGATATCCTTGTAGAATTAGCAATGAGTCATGCAATTGAGACATTGGATTTTGAATCATTTTTCCTTTTCTGTCATCTCTTGTCTTTTTTCTTTCCTAACTTTTACATGCTAAATATTTATAAAATTATTATTTTGAGGGGATTTAGAATATATGACACATAAAACTGTTCTGAAAATTCAGATTACCTTCAGTAAAGAACTCCATGTCCTTGATGCCAAAGCCTACATTATTTGAAACATTTATATGCTCTTCTTAGAGTATTGTTCATGCCAGGATTTTGACTCTAATTTAAGAAATAAATACATATTCATAACACAACAAAATGAACTTAAAACATGAAGTTCAGGAAGCAGTGCAATGACAGGTGAGGTGGGGTGAAGAGGAACCTTTTCCCTTAACATACATTGTGGGTGGCCTGTGTGAGGTTAGGTCTCAGTGCCTGATCCTCCAATTACCCGTGGCATGTGGCTGGTAGAATGAAATAGGAGGGAGGAAGAGGGGAGGAAAGGGAGGATGGGGGAAATGTGTATTTTTGCTTCCCACTCAATCCCAAGGACTAATTTTCATTCCAAAACATAAGAGAGGCAAATGGAATAGCTGTTTAGAATGATAACTTCAGCCGTACTTGGCTGGCATGGAGGTAGGTCTTTCCTCACCACCAAGGGCTGTAGGCCCAGATAAAGGATCAGGTCCAGTTTCTTTTAGCCTCTATTCTTCAGCAGCAGAGTCATATAGGGAAGGAATTTTATCTAGGATCAGAAGTGTCAGTAAGATAAAAAATAATGTTGGAAACATTTGTTTTCCAGAGAAGAATTTATATCCACAATGCTTCTTTGTTTATTAATCCTTTAAGTTCTGAGCCTAAATCTTTGTACATTTTTTTCTTGCATAAATTCCTCTTCTGACCTACTTTTTCCCCCAACCATTGCAGGATTGTGTGTCATTTGCAAACCCCTGGCAGGGCTGTCACTATTATTGTGCCTGCTGTGCAGCAGGGCAGTGCCAACCTCTCTGCTTTTGCTAATCTTCATTCCGGCCAGGTTATCATTTTGTTAGTTCATGATTGGCTTATATTCATGTTCATTTTTTTTTTGTTCAAGTGTGAGTACCTTATCATATCTCAGAAATGGACATGCTTTATCTTCCATACATAGGAAAAAATGGACAGAGAGCCACAGTTGTCCTAAAAGAATGCTTCCAAGGCGTCATTTTTAAAATTCAGATCTCTCCAATCCACTGTTAACCAACATCTTTATAAAATCAGAAGAACAGTGTATACTTAGCAGCATGTTCATGGTGATCCCTTAAAGAAATACTGAAAGTAATTTTAAAAACTACTCTATAAAATTTATTAACAATGTTTAATAGAAAATTTCCTTTGCCAATTTATGGAAGACTTTTAAAAGCTGTGTTATCTGCATATACTTAATCTAAGATATACCCCTATGTGTGACCTCTTTCTAAGAAGCAAGAAATAAATAATGAGATAATGAGATTGTTAAATACATGCCAAGTCTAGTTAAAAAATAACATGTGTAGATGGGCACGGTGGCTCACCCTTGTAATCCCAGCACTTTGGGAGGCTGAGACAGGAGAATCGCGAGTTCAAAGCCAGCCTCAGCAAAGACAAGGCGCTATACAACTCAGTGAGACCCTGTCTCTATATAAAACACAAAATGGGGCTGTGGATGTGGCTCAGTGGTTAAGTACGCCTGAGTTCAATCCCTTGTACAAAACAAAACAAAACAAAAAAAACCCCGTGTGATTGAAGAAAGCTTTATTCTTTTAAAGGGTTTCATGTTGAACTAAAATCTAAGCATAAGTAAAAAGGTATATCTCCCCAACTCAAATTAGTGTTACAACTGAATATTTTGAATAAATGGTTGAAATTAGAATCTTTTTTAATCACTACCCATGGCCTTCTGTTTTGCGTCATGTTGATCCTACTTGTCCTTAAGCCATGTGATTAAGAGCAAGGACTGTGGCATCAGTCTTACCAGGGAGACCTGATTCTGCTGTGATGTGGCACATTATTGGAACATCAGTGCCCTAGTTTTCTCACCTTATATTAGGATAAAAATAATTATTTTGTATACCACGATCATCCATCAGTATTGGCCAAGGAGGGTCCCTATTTATGCCAATTGCTATGAAGTGATTAGTACTTACTTCCCCCTTACACACTTGAAAATGTCCCATTTTGAAGGATAAATTATAGTCTCTTGGTTTATGTAGTTATTATGAAGATTAAATGAGATGACCCATAATCATAGGAAGGGCTTAGAAAAATATTACTTATAAATATAAAATGTTTGTATTTCTTGTCTCTTATACTTTCAGTATATAGAAATAGAACTGACATGAAAAATCTGAAAGAACTACACAAGCCCCCTGTAGCAGACATCATAGACAATAACATATCAGGGGCATCCCAGAGACTCTGGAATGTCTGCAGAAAATCTGGTTATGACTCATATCTAAATACAGAAACAATGTTGTTCCATCAGTGGTCCATGTTCCAGAAGTTTCAAAACACTACAGTAATAAAATATAAAGATAGAAACTAATGTTATTGGTAAAATACATATGTATACATTAACCTTAATCTTTCAAACATATTTTAGGCCAGAAAGAGGTAATGTATTAGTCATTAATTAAATTGGGTTTAATTGTTGGATAAAATTCCTTTTTATCCATAATGATATTTAAAAAACATAGATGGCCACCACCGATTAATACACACAACAGTCAACTGATATATATCAATATTCCTGATAGTCAACTGACCACTTGATAGTCAACTGAATTATATATATATATATATTATATATATATATAATATATATATATATATATCAATATTCCTCTACTGATACAAAAATAAGGTGCCATCTACTTAAGCTGCAGTTACACCCAAATAGTTCACTATAAATTGAATATATCATAACTAAAAATTCACTTAATTCACCTAAGCTACTGAATGTTGTAGCTTGTAGCCCAACTTACATGTGCTCAGAAAGCTTATATAAGGCTGAGTTTAGCAAAATCATGTAACTCAGACCTATTTTTGTCATACTGTTGAATAGCCCATGTAATTTATTGAATACAGTGTAGTACTGGTCATCTACCATCATGATCACATGGTTGACTAAGCTGCAGTGTTGTCACATGTTACAAGTCACAAGAAAGTATCAAAATTCTAAATTTAAAGTAAAGTTTCTGCTGAATGTGTATAGCTTTTGCAGCATTGTAGAGATGAAAAATTCCAAGTTGAACCTTCATAAGGTAGGGGGCATCTGTACTGTAAAACCCCAGGTGACACTTTTCCACATGGGTTGCCTCAGCCCTATCTCAGAACAGGAGCCAGCACCTAACATGTTGGTTCATTTCTGGCCCATAAATGGGGACCCAGAACTCAGCTCCTACCTAAGGTTGTTACCTTTCCAATGGGCAGGTACCTATGCTGTTCTTTAGTAGCACCCAACAGTGGACAGCATGGAGAAATTGCTTTCCAATGCATGGTCAGATAAAGGAGTACTGAGTCTCCCCCTTCACACACATTCATAAGCTGACTTTTTGTCCAGGTTCACAGGGAGTCTTCTCCAAAATTACCCTCAGTACAAGAAGGACAGATGGAAATTCTTGAATAGGATTTTTTTTTGTCATTTTCTTTCAGAGAATTTTGTTGGTATACATATACACTTCCAGAGTAATAAGAATACTTTTTATCAATAACTTTTCTCAAACCAAGCTATTTTTCAGGATAATTTTGGTGTCTCACTTAAAATCATACAGTATAAATTAGAGCAAAATAATTTTTGAACTGTACAATGACCTGAGTTTTCATTACGAAGATTATGACCATATCTGTTTTCATTTTTTTGGTACCAGGGATTGAACTCAGGGGTATTTGACCACTGAGCCACATCCCCAGCCCTATTTTGTGTTTTATGTAGAGACAGGGTCTCACTGAGTTGCTTAGGGTCTCTCCATTGCTGAGGCTGGCTTTGAACTCACGATTCTCCTGTCTCAGCCTCCCAGAGTACTGGGATTACAGGAGTGCGCCATCGCACCATGCTTCTGTTTTACTTTCAATTAAACAAATCTTATATTTTGAAGAGATTTGTGAATAACAAGCGATACCACCTATGGTACTGAGGGGATGAGCAAGCATTCCAAACCAGTAACATGAATAAGGTCAGAGACTAATCTGTCCCATTAACAATACTGAGAAGAGCAGATAGCCTCATGTCTTGACTCTCCATAGGGACTTCTCTCAGACACCCAGTTGGGGGCTATAACAAAGGTGTCTGTCTGCCTCCAACAAAATCTGTCTATCTGAGTCTTGTAGTGCCAGAGTGTTGATTGGACACTCCATTCTGGCAACACTGCACATTGTGTGGACATTAGCTGCCTGAGTAGCTCTGCACGAGAGTAATAAGCACAGGCATTTAAAGAAGGCAAAGGGTTTCAGAGATGTGGGAAAACAAACCCAAACAAAAATAAATCATTAATGATTTTCACTTCTTTCATATTTTTTATCAAATTAAGATTAATATTTTCACTGTGCTAAATTCATATGTGTAAATACAACTGAAATGAGTAATGTCTTCTTAAGGAAAATGTACCACATTTTAGGCATGTTTATTTCAGTTTGCTTATCTAATGGGGATTATATTACACTTTTTTACTTTTTATTACTTGGCATCATCTGTGGCCATTTTGTCCATCACAGCCTGTCCTCCCTACATTATAGATTCTAATATTTATAAAAATGCATCTTTCTTCTCTTCCTCTGTGAGGTCGTCTCCACAGTGGCTTGTGCTTGGTTATTTCTCTCATCAGAAGTCATGCAGATTCTTGCCAGCAGCACTCTGCAGTAGGCGGAAAGATGTCTCCATTCTAATTCCTGGAACCTGTGAAATTCCTGGAATATAGCAAAATTGACTTTAGAGATGCGGATACATTTTAGCTTTTGAGGTGAAGATATTATCCTGGATTACCAAGTGAGCCCTACATACATTCTCAAATGCCCTTCTAAGCGTCTGAGGGCTGACACAGAAGGGGAGGAAAATACAATGTGACTACACAGGGAGAGAATGGAGTGGGGTGGTCTAAGCCAAGAAATCAGTAGAAGCTGGAAATCCTAAGAAACAGATTTTCCCCTACAGCCTCCAGAGGGAATGTAGCCCTGTCCCCTAGGCTTCAGCCCAGTGATACTGACTTGTACTTGCAGCTTCTAAAAGTGTGAGAGAAAAAGTTTCAGTGGTTTTAAATCACCAAACATGTAGTAATTTATTATAGCAACCACAAAAAAACATATACACGTTGGTTCAGAAACTAAATCATTTACAGATTTAAATATTCCTTCTTTTAGAAAATATAATTTTCAAAAAATCAATCATAGATTCAGAGTACAAAAATCTTCAGTATATATGAGTTATCATATAAGTTAGCACAAAAGACCATATTTTTGTAGCTACTACCCAGGTTGAAAAGTATATCCAGAGCCCTATAGACTTACCATGACTATACCTTCCCTTCTCTCTAAATGCAATTACTCTCCTGATTCCTAACACCATTGTTTGAATTCACTTTTTCATAACTGTGACCAAACAACCTGACAAGAACATAGAGGAGAAGTTTATTTTGACTTACAGTTACAGAGGTTCAGTCCGTGGTTGGCTGACTGCATAGCTCTAGATCTGAGATGAGGCAGAACATTGTGGTGGAAGGGCATGGAGAGGAATGCAGCTCAGGACGTGACAGTCAGGAAACAGAGGGAACTGAACTCATCAGGGACAGAATATAAGCCCAGTATGGGACTATATCTCCTCTAGCCACACCCTATCTTTCTGCAGTTACCACCTAGTTAATCCACATAAGTGTATTAATCCACTGAATAGGTTATAGTTCTCATAATCTAATCATTTCACCTTTGAATCTTCTTATATTGTCTCATACATGAGCTTTTGTGGGACATCTCATATCTAAATCATAACAACCACTAATTTTTCATGTTTCTGAAAGTTTTCTAATGGAAGTGTATAGTATTGTATAGTATTTATTTTGCTTAATATTTTTTGAGATAGTCATTGGAATTAATTTGTGAAGATATAAGTTTATTCTTTTTTGTTACTAAGTATTGATGTTATACAAAAACTACAATAATTTGTTTATCCATAGTCTCCTGTCAATGGACATTTAGGTCATTTCCACTTTAGAACTTTGATGAATAAAACTGCTGTGAACATTTGTGTACATATCCTTTTGGAAAGTGCTTATGTATTGGATTGTTGGGTCATATAGTATACACAGGTTTATACTGATCAGATAAAGCCAAGCCTTTTTCAAAAGTGGTTATAGAATTTTGCATTTTTTCCAGCAATGTAAGAAATTTCAGTTGTTTGATGTCCTTGAAAAATATTGACAATCAGAAACTTTTTATTTTTACTTAAAAAACTAAACCTTAAGCTAGGCTGGTGGCTATATAGTGACATCTCATTGCATTTTTAGTTTGTAATCTCTAAATTATTAATGAATTTGAACACATCTTCAAATGTTTGCTGTCACTTAGATATCTGCGAAATATTTATTTCAAGTCATTGGTTACTTTTAGTTTATCTTTTTCTTATTGATTTCTAGGAGTGTGTTATACAGTCTGCATGTGAGCCCTTTTTAGGTTATAAATGTTTACAATTTTTTCCCATTACTTGGCTTCAAACAATGGTATTGTTGCCCACATGGAAATTCTAAATTTTAATATATTTCAACTCATCATTTTTTTCTTTATGTTATAAAACTTTTTACTCTATACACAAACTCTTTACCTATGCCAAGACCTTGAAGGTAGTCTTCTATACACTTATTTTGTTGTACACATTTTCACATTTCAAACTGTAACTGACTTGCTTTCCAGAAACAATGTACTCATTTATATTTGCACCAGCAGAGAACATCTTTTACTCTGTATCCTCCCATACAGTGTTTATTTCATTTCTCTTTGAACATCTCTTATGAAAAAGTACATTATTTTTACTAAATTCAGTGGCACCCACCTTTAAGAAAATATTTATGTATGTGATTTTATTATGCATGACATAGAGATCACCATAAAATATCCTATACTCTATTCATTGAAAAATAAATTATCAAAGGCTTTAAAATCAGGAAAAGTATTTAGTTATTTCTGTTAATTTTTCTTTTTATATATTTACTCAGCAAAACACCAAAGTTCATTCATTGCCACCAGTACTAAACAGCATTGTGAATTCATGATTTGAAATTCTAGGTGGAAAATCTGATTACGAATGATATAAAATGAAGGCTAAATATTCTTGTATTCTTTTTTCTTGCAGAATAGTAAATAAGATTACGGTAGAAGATTAAGCAATTATCCACTGATGGTAGAATAAGGTAGAATAAGGTAGACATACTAAAAGCTAAATTTAGAAACTTAGCTGCAAAATGATGTTGTATATGACCTTCAAAATCTGGATTAAAAGGTGGTGAAATCTCTTGCATTAGGAAGCATGTGTTGCTGTGAGACATGATGACAGTAAGGGTGTTGAAGTGGGTTTATGAGCCATCTTATCACCCCCCTGTAAAGACGGTGCTGTTTCAAGAGGGGTGTTCCAGATTTAGAAAAATGGAGGAA
Source organism: Xerus rutilus (assembly GCA_028644305.1). Taxonomy (NCBI): domain Eukaryota; kingdom Metazoa; phylum Chordata; class Mammalia; order Rodentia; family Sciuridae; genus Xerus; species Xerus rutilus. The sequence continues at coordinate 53,133,184 of CM053407.1, forward strand.
TTCTTGATCTAGATTCCTTAAGCAGTCACTTAATAGACCCATCCTAAATTGAAAAATGAAATGAAAATATGGGATGAAAAATAACCATGTTCTATAAAATGCACATGCTGCATAAATTACAGATAAGAAAGAACACTAAATTAAAATGAAATAAAGGAAAGGATGGAGAGATAGAATGCTTGGCTTGAAAAAAAATTTGGACTTGGAGCATTTTGCTTGTATTTTCTAAATATACTTAATAAGAAGAATGAAGAGTAGAATTTCTTTGAAGAATAAAAACAACAAAAACTATAAGAGAAATGGAATTAAGAAGTTCTTTTTATCCTTATTTAAAGAAGTCTAACTTTTTTTTCCTCCAATTATGTTAAGAGAAGAATTATTTAGCAGGCTGGAACATGGCACTCCGAAACTTGAGTGACTTTGAGTGCTTTTCAGTGTCTGTCTGGGGGCTGGAGGCATGAAGGTGGTAGAATCGTCATTTAATAAGTAGTTTTTAAGCCACTTGATTTTGTGCACAGTTATGTAGTAGATAGAAAAAGGAATCATTTACCATTAATTACACTGTTTTTATAGAGTTGTTTCTTGGTACTGGGGATTGAACTCAGAGATACTTAACCACTGAGCCACATCCCCAGCCCTATCATGTGTTTTATGTAGAGACAGGGTCTCAATGAGTTGCTTAGTGCCTCGCCATTGCTGAGGCTGGCTTTGAACTCGCGATTTTCCTCTCTCAGCCTCCAAAGTGCTAGGATAACAGGCGTGTGCCACCACGCCCGGCTTATAGAGATTTTAATCAAGAGATTGTGAGAGTTACCTGCATTCAAAAGTTAGCTTAACTGTGAGTCTAAGGAGGGAGAACATAGTCCTAGTCAATTTCAGAGGGAAATATTTCTTGAAATAGTTGTATTTTTATTGTCCTGTACTTTAGTTATTTGTGTTAAATTTTATTCTTAATATCAAATCAGAGAAAACTAGAAATACAGAAATTTAGTTTTAATTATATTCATTTACCCATTATTCAGAAGTTATGGGAATACAGATGAGTGTGTACCTTCAGAAATGCGTAGCTATTTGACAGCAATTTAATGTCTACTGACTCAAAGGTTAAGAAATCTGGGTTTGTATTTGTATGGCTGAGATATTTAAGTTTTTATTAACCTAAATGTCTACTTTTATTGTACACTTCAAAAATAAAATGAAAGCCTTAGAACATTTTTCCTTCACCACTGAACACTGAGAGTTGTCTATACTGCTCTCTCCTCAAGTTTCCTCCCTGGTGAATGACAAACACTTGAAATCAAGCAACCTGAACAAATAATCCTTTTTCTTCTGTTCTCTCCCACTTTCCCAAATTGAATACAAAATTGAAGGCTTTATTCAGGTTAGCTTAAACAGTTTTCATTAAACAGGTACAATCTTTAAGTCTCTCTAGAATGTTCTGAAGTTTTCTGAATATTTTAAGGAGTGCCCAAACTTGTGTGATAAATGAATCTAGTTGTGCCTAATGAGCATAAGAAAGGATGTGTACTGGGAATGTAGCAGTTCTGGAAGAATGTGTTACAGTGGAAGGACACAAAGAGATGTGGTTCACTGATTGTACAATAGAGCTGTAAGAATTTGCACCGGACAGTGTGGAAAGGTAAAATAGTCTGCCGGTAGGGAAAGTGGTTGTAGAGCCAGGAAGGCATCATTTCAATTTTCTTTTGTTGGCCACTTTTTATTGGGCAACCTTGAGAAAGATGTCTGACCTCTCTGAGGAAGATTACCATTATTTCTTGAAAGTGAGAATAATAACAGTTAATATTTTCTGAACAATATAACTGGAAGTACTCTAATTTAATGTACTAACTTGTTTTAGTCAAGTAACCAACAAGATTTTAAAGTAAAAAATAGTTGTGAAGGTCTAATAATTGGCTAACTCATGAATTTTTGAGACAGATTTGTATATAAATCAGTGTTCCTACGAACCAAACTGGGGAGAAACTTTTGTGTACAAGTGTTGCAAATGTATACAGGGCTTTTTAGTTCCTCCCTCCTGTTTCTATCTCACACATTTTAAGACTCTTCTCAGCTTCTTTGTGGAAATAAGAAAATTGACAATTGTGAAAATTATCACTGACCTTCACAAAGGTTTGGGTAGAAAGATAAATATTTTGTAGGATCTTGAGTTCTTTTTGTCAGATGGTTTCAAATATAAAGCATTGTTAAAAATTAGCTTATAAATACATACCTCCAAAAAACATTCCAATTTGTCACATATTGATATTACTTCTGCACAGAGAGCATACTATTTTAAGTGAATTTGAGTTTAAAGTTCAGGAATAATACTCAGGCATTGAAGATATTAAGATATGATTGTGTGATATAGAGAATCAGGTAGGAGTGACTCTTAGGTAAGTCTCAGGAATCTCCTCCTTGAGCAGGAGAGAGCTGAGGTCTGTGTTGCCTGAAGAAGGCAACCTTGGGAAGACATAGGTTCATCTTGGCATTGGCCTTGGTACTGCAGCAAGTTTGTATGGTCAACAGACAGATCTGAAAACACTAAATAAGTGTTTCTGTAAAAATCTATTTTTGTTCCTAAGAATTTTTATTTTTTTTAAAATTTCATATTTCATAAGTAACTTGCAGAGCTCTTATGTGCATTAAAATTTGTAAACCAGATGAATGCAGTGGTGCACGCCTATAATCCTGGCAATCATCACAAAATTAACACAATACAAAGGATTGGAGATGTAGCTCAGTGGTAAAGTGCCCCTAGAGGATTCATCCCCCAATACCAAAAAAGAAAAAAGAAAGAAAGAAAGAAAGAAAGAAAGAAAGACAACCATATCTATGCTCAGAGAAAAGCGAAGGAAGCCAAGTCCATCAGCGGATCATATTATTCTCATCCTCCAGAAAGAATTGGAGAGCATGGGCACTTACCCTTACATTCAAAAATTGGAAAAGCTTCCCAAGAGTCATCTTCAGTTTTTATCACATATCTAATGGAAAACATAATAAGACCTAGTGAATAGAATTATTGTGATGAACTGTTCTTAGAAAATATATAGATATTTTGTCTTGATAAGAATTAATGTAAGTGGTAAATTAAAATAAACTGGATGATGTTAAGCAAAGTTGTTTTTACTGTTCTCATTTACTTTGGTGCTAGAATTAAAAAATTATTTTTGCTCAAATTTTGAGATGTCATTTTTAATTGTAACACTGATTTCACTTTCATACTAACTAGACATTAATTCAACAGATTTTACTTAGTAAAAATTATCTCAGAAAACAACTATAAAGTCATGCCTTAAAGCTAGGACATTGCACAAATAATACCATTTAAACGGAATTCTGATCCTGGCAGGCAGGCAAACCACCAGTTATGAGTGATAGCTACAAGGTTATAAGTGCTTCACACTTATTTTCTCATTCAATTAGCGCAGTAGTCCCAAGAGACGGGTATTATTTCCGTCATTCAGGTGGGGACACTTAGGCACCAATAATTTAAGTAATTTTTCCAAAGCCACATAACTAGTCAGATACAGTGCCAAGATTTGACAGTAGATCTGTCTTCAAAAGCCATATTTTGTTCCAGGAAAATGCATTAGGTTAGAGAACAAGAGATGAGATTCATTTTAATTATCTGTATGTTTTTGGTTGAATTGACTTTTGGATTTGAATCATACTAACTTCATTTTCCATTTGAACGTTAAAAGATAATCTTTGTTATTTTTGAGTTCACTATTTATGAAGTAACAATGCTTGCAAAAGTTTAAAAATAGGGAAGTACAACTTTTGTATGTCTCTTTGATAAAAGAAACCAAAGGCAAATACCTAACCATAAACCTGCTTATCCAGTCTTCTGGATGTATGGCATAATGTGGTTTGACATAATCCTACTGAGTCATTTAATTTGCTTAATATGAAGTTTATCAAATAATACCACCTCAATATGCACATTTGCATTTTGCCCAATAAAATACATTTTGCTTTTTGATATTTATGATTCAGAAATGGCCATAAGTGCATGGAAATAAATTTACTTCCATGTTAAAAATAGACCAAGAGTCATTAATACTCAGATTAAATTTTTGGTTTCTATGGTTTGCCACTTCCTATCTTAAGTGTGCCTTATATCCACCAAAAGATCTTACTTGTACACTGAGAATGGCTAATGTTTACCTCATGAAGTCGACAGCATTTTGCAAAATAAATAAACATTCTGCTATTCTCCTTGAAGTGCATGCAAGAATGATAAATATTATGTTTCCAGAGCAAAAACAAAACAAAACAAAAATGTGCAACACTATCTTCTCTTGAAAGATTGAGTGATGCCACTACAAAATACCATCATGGTGAAATTTGAAAACAAATGGCCTCACAGTCTAGCAGGAAAAAAAGAGAAATGTCTTGCATATACATTGAAGAGCCATTGTGTTTATGATGAGCTTAGGGCTTTCAAAGCTGCAGGAAACATGGTTGGATCCTTTATGCTTCTCTTGAAAAGAATCAAAGGATAGCTCCATTACTATGTAGGAACACACTCCCAAGGACTGTTTAAATCTTCTCTCCAGCAGCTGAATGCTGCAGAGTCACTGACCTTGTATTTTAGACTGTGTCAGGGGAGAGAGATACAAGAAAAAAGGAGACAGGGGGACTTGTGCATTGAATGTCTGACGGATGTGTTTCAAGTGAAAGAAACATGCCTCTACTGTCCTCTAGAGTTCTCCAACCTTGCTGCTTGTTTTCAAGCCAAATGCAATAACTTGGCTAAACAATGAGTCACATTAAACTAAATAATATTTAGACAAAACATCTCTCTCTTTAGGAAAACATCTGTATATCTTTTTGTTCATAAAGTCTGGCTCCCTAAAATTGAGATCTTATAGTATACAGTTTATTTTATTTTCCCTTAAGCTCAAATGAAAATAGAATTAAGAATACATGAATTGAAAACATAGTTCAAGAATTTGTTTTGTGGGGGGCTGGGCTGTTCAATTCCAAATTGTCTTACTAAAAGTTGTGGGTGGCCTTTCATCATTCCGAAGGAATCTAGAGATAGAGAATTTTTGGCAATATGTAGTTGTTTCCAGTTAGTAATTTGTATTTCCTTCTTGTCTAGTTCAACATTTTGTTAGTTGGAATGCAACCCGACTCCTGTTTGAGAAAATATGTAAATCACAATGGTCCATAAAGGAAGTTTGCCCTGCTTGTTTCTTGATCAAAGAGTAATTACAATCCTTAAACCTGTCAGGACATCAAAATAAGCCCTCAGCTTACTCTTAGTTCTATTTGAATATAGCATGGAGAAGAATATTAATAAGTTGAATTTTTTCCCAGGACTTCTTTTTGTGTATGTATTTTTCTATGCAGACATGTACTACTTTGGGTATACAAATATTTTTTATTCTACTATTCACTTAATATTTTATCATAAAATAATCACTCAAGAACTCTTCATTAACAGAATGATCTTTTTAAAAAACTTGCATGTGATTATGTCCTATACTTTCTTGAATTTTTTCATTGGCATCTCAAGTGACTTGGGGAAAATCCAACCATTTAGGTTTGACATTCAAGGAGTTTGCATCTTTTCATGTTGCTGTGACATTCCAGAAGTTTGTACGTAGTTTGGCTCCTTATTTCTGCTCAGAAATCCCCACACAAATCTGCTTCTTTATCACTTCCAAAAACTTCTGATCATCCTTTGAATCTTGTGCCCCAGGTTGCCACACAAGCTCCTTCTACTCTCTGGACAATGCTTATCTCTTCATTACCTCGTTATTTATCCCTTAGGTCACAGTTTAGACCACACTTCCTCACAGCAGTTTATTCTGACTCCTGATACAAGGCAACTGCCTTGTTGTCAAAACCTATCCTGTCTTTTACTATACTTTGTGCAATTTATTACTGTGATTTTTAGTTTAATATTAAGAATGGCTCCACTAATATTTGTTGAATGATGAAGTGAATTTAAGCACTTCCTTCTGTGCTTAAAGATTCTGTGCTTCCAAGATTTCCTGGTTATGTCCAGCAAGTCTTCATATTCCTTCTCTAGTGCTTCTTCTACTTCTGGAGTCATCTTCTGCAATGGTGTATTGTGTCCACCTTAAGCTGCCCTCTTGGAGAGAGAGACCAAAACTTTTCATCTTTTTACCAACCTCCTGTCTCATATACCATCCATTGACTCATTGTGTAAATATAGGCCTCAAAGAGTATTTTTATTTTGTGTAGAACCTGCATTATACACAAACACAAACTTGATGTCATGGGGACCCGTGGCATAAAGGATCAGAGAACTTTTTGTGGGTAAGATGGACAAGCAACCTCACTCAGCACATGGGATCTCCTATTCTTCTTACTGTAATTACAGTATTCTGACTAGGAGTTCCATTGGAATGCTTATAGGTATACAAACAAGTTTTATTGAAAGCATAGAAACTCTATTTATAACACATACTTTGTGAAAGACAAGTGTTAAATGTTATTGTCAGAATCTTGCTTCTGTGGTTCCACTGTGGTCAGTTTTGGAGATAGGAGTAGAGAAAGGGGTCTAGTGTGTTCTTTCTTCCCTGAAGTTTTGCTGGCATGAAATACTATGCTGGTTCTTCATCTCATCCTACTCACACCCTTATCATAGGTCTAAAGTATCACCTGTCTTTAAATTTCTGTCCCACCACTCATGGACTGTGTGGTATCTAATTTTACAATATTTAACTACCAGTTATATTTCTGTACATGAATTTTTAACAATTGTTTTCATATTGAATATAGACTGCTTTTACAACTAAGAGCATAAGAAAATGTTTTCCATATCTGAAAGTTCCTACATAAACAATTTTAATAAAAGGAGGAATTTCAATTGTAGTTATATACTCCCATCCTTTTAACTTTTTATTTTTGCCTTTGTTATGTTTCCTTGTTTTGCTGACCACCTTAGCCCCACTGCTCTGAAGACTTTGTCCCACAGCTGCTACAGCTGCTCTTCCAAAGGTGTGGAGAACTCTAGAAAGCAGGTGTCAGATGAAGTGCTTTCTCCTCCATAAGTTTATCTTCCTTGTTTACTTCTCAAGTGGATACTCTGAAACTGAGGCCTTCCTGACCTATGAACACCATGGATGCTGACATGTCAGCATATTTATGTTGTGTCCCTGTGGTTTAGCAATAGGTTCAGATCAGTTCTGCTTTCCAGAAGTTACTTCCTGTCATTTCAGTCTCTCAAGACCTCTTAGCTCTTCTCTAATTGAACATTCTTCATACCCTAAGATAGAAGGTGGCCATTGCTTCCCAAGCAATGAGTCAAAGATTGGTCCCTAAAGTCTTTGCTTTCATGTCTTCCAAGTTAGCCTAAAAGAAGAAAAGTCAGAATTGAAGATCCTCTATTTAATTGAACCATACAACAAAAATGAAATCTGTTTTATGTAGGATAACAAAAATGAGTTTTTTTCTTCATTTATCCATAAAGAGACATTATTGTAGCTATATTTCTAAGATAAGTTTTTAAACATCCATTTTTCCTACCAGATTTATTATAAAATGAAATATTCATTGCATTAGCTTAATGGATATTCTATTACAAAATATATAGATAATGCTTGTAGTAGATAATATTTCCAAATAGTGAAAAAGCAATTTTTTCTTAGTTTTATTGCTGCAGGAAAAAATTAGATGTCATTCTGGTTACTAAATAATCTTCTTTTATTACATTGAAAATGAAGGACTTAAGGTTACAGGAGTGGTGTAGATGGGGACAGTGGGGAAAGTCCTGTATTGGCAAAAGATGAAAGTAGAACTTCAACTCCCGTAAACTAATCCCAAAGCTGCCCCCCAACACCAAAACTCATACCTTACATTTTTTAAAATTTTTTCTAATTAGTTATACATGACAGTGGGATGCGTTTTGACACATCAAACATAAATGGAGTATAACTTCTCATTTGTCTGGTTGCACATGATGTAGAGTTACACAGGTCATGTAATTATATATGCACATGGGGTAATATTCATTCTACTATCATTTCTACCCCCATACCCCTCCCCTCCCTTCACTCCCCTCTGTCTAGTCCAAATTACCGCCCCCCAAATTATTGTGAATTAGCATATGCATATCAGAGAAAATATTTGGCCTTTGGTTCTTTTGGATTGGCTTATTTCACTTAGCATAATATTCTCCAGTTCCATCCATTTGCTGGCAAATGCCATAATTTCATTCTTTTTTAAGGCTGAGTTAAATTCCATTGTCACACCCTACTTTTTAATCATGATAAATTCTTTCATGAAAACCTTAATGTTCTAAAATTTGATATTTTCTCATTTTATTGATGAATGCTCATAGCTTTAATTCACCAAGATTGAAAGATCTTAAAACTCAATATAGCAGGAACAAAAGAATGTTATTGAAGAAAAACCTTGGTCTCTTATTCAGAATCAGTTTTAACCTGAAAAGACAAAGTGGATCTTAGCAAGTCATACAGTGTCATTCCCATCCCTAGCCCATGGCATTTTCAACCAGTTTCAAATGGTCTTCCAGGCAGCCGTCCAAAGATGAGAAAACCACAAAAGTAAATATGGCAGACCTGAGAATTCACATAAAGGGTCAAGGAGATTTTAATGAAGTGGCCCTATTTTAATTACAGTGAAACTGTTATTCTAGTTATGAGTAGGGGTTACAAGGCAGGGAAAATCTTGTAAGAGGAACAATATATCTAAAGGCTGTGAGGCAGAAAGGAGCACGGCAAGTTTTGAGATATGAAAAGTAGGGCAAGAATGCAAAGAAAATACGCCAGCAGTGATGATTGACATTTCTAGTGAGATCATCTTATACCAGATCAGGCTAGGCCTTGAAGAATGTGTCAAAAGTTCAGATTTGGTCCTAAAAGTAATAGAAAGTCATTCAAGATGATTAGGAATAGGAGACTTAAGAGTACAGTGACCTTATAACTTAACGTCCAAACAAACCATGAATCTTTTGAGAATGAAAGGGGGCACTATTGATTATTGTGCTAGGAAAACAAGCATAAATTGGGCTGTCTGGGGCAAACCAGAGCAAGACGTCGTCTTTATAAAGGCCCCTGTATGTTTGCTAATCTTCCCTCTGACGCAATGCCTGGAAAGTCCATCTCGTGTTCACTGTGGCCTTTCTCTAGCCAAGCTGACTGAATTGTGTCTCTCATTCCTTCTTTCATGCATATAGCATTTTGCTTCTACTCAACTAATCATGCCCATCTCTCAAGAAGCACAGGAAAGCGGAACCTTTTATCTTCTGCATGAACTAAGCGTGACTCACTTTCTTTTTTTTTTTTCCTCAAAAGTTGCATTTTAATACATGTTATCAAACATAACAGAAAAAAAACAAATTTTCAGAAGCTGTACACACTATTCACTGAAAACATTTGTTGAGGCAAATAGAAAAAAATATTGTTACAATCATAATTTTTCTAACTTTGCACAAAATTAAGGGGAATAGGTATAGTAAAGATGGTTGATAAAAAATATATATAAATATATATATATATATATATATATATACTGTTCATTGAAAGTGCATATAAAGATGTTTAATATGAAGAATGTAACCTGCTTATAATTTTGTGACTCACTTTCATGCAGCCTCTTGGGCTTCCTGGGATGGTGTAGTGAGCTCAGTAGGATGGTGCCCTGCTCAGTAAACCATCCTAGGAATTGATCATTCTCAAGTTGTTCTCAGTGTGGTTTTCACCTCTCCCCAATTGGCAGTCTGAATTTGAGAGGCTGAGGCATTTCTTGAACTTTATTGGATATTGGACAAACTCACGTGCAGGGCAAGAACACAATAGAAACTCAACACATAAGTGATGAGTCTGTCCATCTGATTAGAAAATCAAGAATATATCTGATGGAGTTCACAGACTAAGAATTGGCATTGCTTTGAATCGTGGATCTTACTGTGTGACCTTGTTAGGTTGCTGAAATGCACTGAATTTTTGTTTCTTTGTATGGTGAACTAGAAAAATATTAGGACTTAATGCAGATGCTTTGAAAGAAAATTAAATGAAATAAGTATATAAAGCACCTAGGACAGTTACTCCCATTGGTGAGCCCACAGGCATTGTTATTTGGGGCTATTAATTTTGAGCAAATGTTTTAACAACATGCCTTCTGGTCTCTGTTTACTTTAGAAATTAGGAGCTGTAGTTTCAGTGGGCAAAGTTTCACTGCTCTTGTCTTTATCTGCAATATTCCTAGAGGGACAGGTGAAGTTCAGTTTCTAACCCAGTTGCAAAACCTTAAGCCTCAGGGAGAGGATGGGTCATTTGAGCCCACTCTACTTAAAATTCTTCTGAGATAAAACTTTCAGGAGAGGAAATTATCCTGTCAGTAGCGCTCTCTCTTAAGTAAAAGGTGTCCCAAGGATTTACTTTGAAATCTGTAGTGCGCCTTCAGCCTGGGGCAGAGTTAAGTTTATGATGGGGGAGTGTTACAATGAGCTAGCTAAACAAAATAACAGAACATAGGTAGTACTTAAAATTGTCACACGGGGCATATCTTCATAGATGTGTCCTTTATTTGAACAAAATATCCAGCCTTGTGTGATAAGGGCTCAATAAATATATATTGAATAAAAAATGAATAGCCCATAATGAGCTTTAAATATAATTAATTATTGTATATGCTTCTAAATGAGAGACATCTGGGAAGTGATTTTCAATCAAATAATTTTTTTTGCCTATTTTGGAATTTTATAAAAGACCAAAGATAATGTATTCTGAGTATATGAGCTCCCCTTCTATGTAGTGTAACAAATGTATATATTCGTAAAACAGAACACTATAAACTCTCTGATAAGATTATATTCCTGAGCACAGGAATGGGATTCTTAATGATTTAGTCACCTTGGAAATATTAAAATCTCAGGCTTAAGAGAAACCAAAGGTTAGTTCTTATGTGACTGGAATGGAGTGTTATTGACTGACATAACATATTACTATATGTTGATTGTTTTAATTTTAATTGCTATAGCAATATACTGGCTATATTTAAGTAGACTCAGAATTTACATTGCTAGTGTTTGTATTTTGGGGAACATATTGTTCTAGTTTGGATTAAACTCTCAAGTTTCACAGTGGCTTCCATTACAAAGCAAAGTCAATGTGGACACATGAACTTTAGGTGGGCATATTGCGCTGTAACATTTCCCTCAGGAAACACTGGCATAGAAGGCATTGCAGTAATTTTCCATAATGGAACTCTACAACAATGTGGATTTCAGGGAAAGAAACATTCTCTTATTATTTTTTTTTAAATACTGTTTCCCAGGAGATTTTCCCAAGAACTTGGAGACCTATGCTGCCCTTTGTGGAGCTGCATTTTCTAATGCTATTTCCTCTCAGCCAAGTCCCTTCTCAATCAGTTGAGCATATCCTGAGAATCAACACAACCAGCTATACCTCTGCTGCTGTAAAAAGGATGACATCATTAAGATTAAAAGAAATCTAAGACAGTTCCATTCTGTGACTTGTTTAGATGAAGAACTAATAATTGTGATTTCTTTCTCTCACTGGAATCACACCATTAAATCAGTCATTCTGTATAATGGTGGCCAAGTAATTGAATCACTTACAGAAGTGGATTCTACATTAAATCAAAATGATAGATTCTTGAGTCATTCTTTTTATATATAAAACTCTCATTGCTTTGAACTCATCTCTTTATTCTAAAAAAAGAAGAAAACTGTAATTTTCTCAAGCCCTAAAATTTAATCATTGCTACTACCAGCAATTTAAATAGCATTTTAACAAAATAACCTAGGCTCCTATAACGACAAGAGCACTTCTGAAGTAAATCTTCCTTGGTTAACAGCTGTCAAACAGTCAATGAGCTACAGATAATTAAATCTGCAAATGCTTTATGGCTCATAGATTAAAACATAGATTAAAAATCTTTGGACCATAAAAGTCTTCAAGTTGATGTGGTTATTGCTCCCTCTGGTATTTGAATTAATGCAAAATATTGATCATTTTCTAATGAAACAGGTAAAGAAGAGAACTGCCATTGTTTGTTACTTGCAAACAAAAATCAATTTGGGCTATTTTCCTAGCTAAGAACACACTCTTGGCTATATTTCAACATGGATTATGGAAAAAAAAGGAGAAAAAAAGGAAAACCAGACTATTTTGAAAAAAAAAAATCTAAACTAAACTTTGGGAGAAATTGTGCTTTCCTTTTATCCCAGCCCAATCTCATATAAAATCATTCCATATCCTTGATTTTAAGTGTTTTTCTCATCAACTCTTCCTCCCGATTTCTAGTATATCTGGAATTTATCAGCATCATATCTTGACAACTAAAACTCTCTTAGTCTTTCAGTTCTCACACTCCAAATTTACCCTAGATACTCAAATTATTTCCCTTAAGAATATCTTATTTTATTATTGTACTCTCCTCAAGTAATTCAAATAGTTTCTACATCTAAAAGTTTGAATATTAGGTATATTAATATTAAATATAAATTAAGCAATCTAATTCTCCCTTTTTTCTCTGTCATGTAAGGACTTGTTCTTACTTTGTTGCCTGAGTATTGATGCCTTGCCTCAAGTCTCAAATAGGAACTTATATAACTAGCATCACTAGCATCACTAGGGTTCAGTTAATGTGCACTACCAATTTAAATCTCCCAGAAGCCCAATGATGCAGGTTTATTATTATCCTTACTCCACAGATGAGGATGCTGGGATTCAGAAAGTTATATAAGGACATATCCAAATGAAATTATAGAGCCAGTATTCAGACCATTTAGTGCTGGGCCCCAGAGGTCAGAACTCAGTCATTTTATTGTTTTATTCTACTTATTTCACTGGAGAATTATTTATACAAAAGATACTAGTTCAAATCTCTTCTGCTGCCCAAGATATAACCTACCCACAATGTTTTCACAACTGTGAATTGCATCCCTTCAATGAAAAACAAGCTTGGTAAAACAGGAGGATTTCAGACAGAATGAAGGCTTTCTGACCTTTAAGTGACACTTGCTTTGATCTTTAGTTCTGTCCCATATTCTCAGCTCTTGGAAACTTCATATTAGCCTTAACCTCTCTGTTCTAGCATGATCTGACCATTTTCCTGCATGAAATCTACCCCTTCCCACCATCTATTTTGCTTTCCTCAAAAGAAAGCTGTCCCAGTTTCTGGGCCAGTGGCACCACCTGTTACCCATGTCACCATTCTGTCCATGTTGACTGGTGAGGCTCAGAAACTGAAATACCAGCACATTCACTTGTGCTCAGGAGCCCTAGTCTCGTTTGCAAAGTTCTATATCCTATCCCTTGTTATCAGTGACCTGCCTGTGTTTTGTTCTTGTCTCTTCTCATGATTTTGCTTTTCAAGATTCTTCTAAAATTTTTTTTCTTAGTTATTTTTACACATTAAAAATTATATAGTTCACTATTATATGAACTGTACATCTGAGAATATGCTTTAATATTATGTGTTAATAATTTTGTGTTAATAATGTGACTTCCTTAAATTTAAAAAAAGTTAAAAGGAGGAAAACATGTATCCATTTTACCAAATTCTTTTCTTTTTATAATTAATAATGCAAATTTAACACTAACACTAGTAACAGTAAAAATAATTGTAATTTAATGAACACTTTTTATTACTTATTTCAAACATTTACATGTATTATTTCAGTTGATTTTCATGGGAATTCTCAGTTCCCAAGGCAGTTCCTTTTACAAATGAGAAAATCGAGACACAGAAATTCCATTAACTTGCTCAATATCACAGGAAGTTTGGCACCACAACCTGGCATTACAATATGCTACTCTGATGACATTTGATATAATTGGCTAAAACTACCTGCAAGAGGTTATGGTTGACAGTCTGAACTGGTGTGCCTAGAAAAAAGGTCAAATTTCTGATTTTTCTATCATTTCATGTAAGATATGTCTCACAGAATGTAGTTCTTGGCGTCTATAAGTATTAGTATAAATTTTTTTACTTTGGTTTGTCAAATTATAGTCATATTAAAGTTTCTAGAAATCTGATTTGATTCTATACCTAAAAATTTAAAATCAGTTCATCATGGGAGTAGTAATCTCAGAAAGCAGTCTTTTTCATAGAGTTTCTCATTCCCTCAAGATCATAATCAATCAAAAGAACAACAGCAACAAAAAAAATCCTAAATCGTTTGAATAGAAAAGTCTTAAATTGTGCAAAGGAACATTTTGCCTGCATAGAAAATTGTATCTGCTACAATGGTTATTGACTGCTTTTATTGTCATGATATATTCATTGTCCTTAAAGGTTAGCTACTCAGGCACATATTAAATATAAATGAAGTTAAAAGAACATGAGTCACAGATCATTGAGATGCTTAAAATATGAACATTCAAATATTTGAAAATTAATATTTTCCCCTTTGATACATCATAGGTGTACTGTCATTCAAAGACATTGCTTCCTGAATGAGATATAATGGAAAAATAGATCTATTTTCAAATTATTTATAGAAAAATATACTGAATAAAATTATGTTGAGGAAGTAAGCAAATTATTTAGAATAGGACATGATTCTAAAATGGTGAATATATTAAATCTAAGAATAAAACATTCATAGAAAATAAGACAATCTCACTGCTGTTGGTTTTGTTTTCTGTTCTATTATATGTTTTCTGATTCATCTATTTACTAGTTTCGAGCAATGACATCCACTCATGAAACAAATTTGGAATTATTGCAGATGTGTGTAGTTTGAATCACATAGTATCACCATAAACTTTAACACTAAATTGTTGATTTCTTTGTTTTTACTTCACCATAAAGGCAATAATTTAAAATATCCATTAACATATCTCCACTTTAAAATTAAGTTTTACTGTAGGAGAAAAACTTACCTTGACATTTTTTGGTAAATATTCTTGTAAGACTTTTCATTAAAATAGTAAAATTATAGAGCCAAGACATTGTATTTTTACATGTGCTGTTCACTATTGCAGAGCTCCGGGACACCAAGACCTCTGAGTACTTCAGCCTGTCCCACCACCCTTTAGACTACAGGATACTACTAATGGATGAAGATCAGGACAGAATCTATGTGGGCAGCAAAGACCACATTCTTTCCTTGAATATTAACAATATAAGTCAAGAACCTTTGAGTGTAAGTTTGTTATTTTCATGAGGGCCATTTTGACCTTCTGGGTGCCTTTTTTTTTCCTTAAGAAATTGAAATATAATGAAAAATAATATGTATTTTATTAGAACAATAGAAAATATTGGACACATGTCATATATATATCAAAGCAATTTTTATTTTGTGGTCTGAAAATCTATGAGTTCAATTCTCCTTATCTAGATTCATAGTTTTTATTAAACTAAAACCTGGAGCTACATGAGAAAATGCTTCCTGTGTTCACATATATAGAAAGAGAAAAAGAGTAGTATGGGGTATAGCATGAAAAAAGTAGCTAGGTTCACCTCATTAAGTGTATGTAATCCACACAGGGTTTAAAAGGAACACCAGTATCCAGAGCACAGTTATTTGAATAAGTGTGGCCTGTATTTATCATTCAATCACACAACCAAATAATTGAACTTCATTGAAGTAAAAAAATTAAAAAAGGCTAGTTATAAATTTATTATAGGAAAGAAAATTTGCATTTAACACATTAAAATCAGCAACAAGCTAATGACTGAAAAAAGTAATCGTTACTATTAGACCTGACCCAAGACAAGACAACAGTGTCTTAGAACACTGGTATACTGTTTCAGAGAATCTCCTGGATTTTACCCAAGGCCTTTTAGCTGTTAAAGGATTTAGGAGCCACTTTAAGCAAATCTACTGGTCAGGCTCTGTGGCATACCAAAAATAATACTAAACTGAAAACAACATATATGTGAATGCATTGTGATATAAGTAGTTGAGAAAAGTATGCTATGAATGAAAATGAGCAAAATATGCATTAATTATATACCTTTATGTTAATAATCACCTTATTTTAATATATAGTTAGTAAATGTGCATCATTATGAGACTTTTGTTAAAGAAAAAACCGAGGAAAGAAACAAAATGTTACTTGTTAGAATAACATAATATTGAGTTCATAAGATGAAATATGAAAGAATTTTAAAGCAAAAATATAAAAATACCTTAAGGAAATCAGTTAGCAAAAAGTCAGTGAAGAGCATTGAGCTGTGATATATCCAAATGAGATTATGCAACCTGTTTTCCTTTCTGAGCAGGTTTTCTGGCCAGCATCTACAATCAAAGTTGAAGAGTGCAAAATGGCTGGAAAAGATCCTACAGTGAGTATTTTAAAAGAGCAGCACACTACCTTAAATATTTGGTCTTTAGGTCCATGCACTTTGAGCGCAGACAAAAATGAGACAAAGGGTGTTGGTGTTTTAAATCTTTGGCTGGACATGTGTTAAAAATGTAGATGTGAAGAGATTGGAATTCTCACACCATATGTAGTTTTGGAATTCTTGACTGAGTAAAAATTTCCTGCCTTGCTTTTATTATTTCATGTAGACACTTTTCATGATGGATTTCAGTAATAACTCCTGTTCCAAGTGGATCCAGCCTACAGAATCCCAGCAGGCTGCTGAAATAATGATAATGCAAGTGTCTGGAGCTGCTCCCAGATACCATGTGCACTTTTCCAAAGATTCTTGGTGATAAACCAGTGGTTAGCTGGCACATTCCTGAAATGTAAATCACCAGTGATGAATGGTACCTTTGTTAATTAAAAATAACCAGAAAATCATGATCATTTAGGTAGGAGTATTGATAAATGTTCACTGTGATTCTTGTGCAAATTGTATTTATTTAAGTGGTGTTCAGTGTAGAGTTAAATAAGACATCTGTATTGATTTCTACAAATGACTTATTAATACATTAAGTTATTCTTGAAAATTACATAAGAAATGCATAAAGCCAATCTTTAATGTGCAGAAGCCATGTAATATTTATCAAGCACATATGTCATTTTATCTTTTGGTCTCAAACATGAAAAATAACATGAGAGAACAAAGTATCCAAATTGCCCACTCTTGCAAATAATTTGGTGAAGAGCTTCCTCCCTTCCTTCCTTGCTTTCTTGCTTCCTTCTTTCCTTTAATTATTCATTCAATAAATGCTGGTTGAGCACCTGTTATGTGTCTGGCATAGTGTCAGTTGGTGGAGACATAATTTGTATAAAACCAGACACAATTCTATCTTTAATTAGCTTTATTATCTTGTTGCAAAAGTCAACTTTAATCAAATGAGCATGAAAATACATGCTAAGTAGGGAATGAGATAGGAATATGGTGATTGGGTAAAATTACACATCCAGGTCTGAGGTCATATCAAATAATAGCCTCAACTTAATGTCAAAAAGTGTTAATAAGCACTTATTTTGCAGTGCAGGGAAGACATACTGGTAGCAGCAACATCTGTGCTCTGAGGTGGAGCAGGGAGTGTTCTGGAGCTTCATCAGGCTTGGGCAGTTGTGGGGAAAAGCCACTCAACTTCCATTGACTCTTCAGACAGTTAAAGTGTAAAGTTCCAAAAATGCCTGGCTCAATGCAGAGCCATAGAAGACTCTGGAATGGAATCACCAAGTATTCAAGGAGTTTTGGCAAGAGAAATTTACCAGGATTGAGTCAATCCTAGGTCTCACTTTTTCAATTCTGTAATTCATCCAATGAGAGGATTTTTTTTTTGCCTAAATTATTTTATGAGACCAACATAGCCCAGATACCCAAACCTTACAAGGGTATTATTACAAAAACAGAAAATTATAGATTTAAATCCCTCATGAATATAGTTGCAAAAGATTCTTTTTTTAAATTTTTTAACACAGCAGAATGCATTTCAATTCATAGTACACATATGGAGCACAATTTTTCATTGCTCTGGTTGTACACAAGGTAGATTCATACCATTCGTGTCTTCATACATGAACCTAGGGTAATGATGTCCTTCCCAATGAGAGGAATTTAGAAGAGGATAGAAGATATTTGCTGGGGAACATGTGCTATTCAAGGAATCTCCTGGACCATAAACTAAAGGGAAAAATTAAAAGATGTTTCCCATAGATGTATCATGTCTTGCCCTTTGCCAAAATAATATCCTGGGGCAATATAACTGAATTTGATTGTCCTTTCTGAGAAACAATGTACATTTTCCATTCACAAAACTATAGATATGTTAGTTTCTGATTCCCAAAATATGTTAGCATTCTGATTCCCAAAATTGCTGTTGACCTTCCAAGGAGTCTTAACCAAATCATGTGATTTCTTACTTCCTTTGGCAAAATAAAAACCCTCTATCATTTGCCTTGGTATAATTAAAAGTTATCAGATATAATTTTAATACCTGTTTGCATTATTCCATAGGTTATTTTTGCTGTACTATCATTGATGGATATCTTTAAATTCTTCCATGTGATGAGTTACCACACTAGTAGAGATCTCTATTATAGTTATTTTTTAAAGACTCAGCCAGAAAAGTTGTGTTTGTACACACAACGTTGTTAAGATGTTATGAAATAATAGTTAAACTAATTCTTTGAAGTACATGTTCTGTGTAAAAGAAGAGTAAGTCTAACCAATCCGTCTCATTTGATATGTGAAAAACTTATAGAGACATCTCCTTTAAATGGACCATTTAAAAAAAGGCAGTAGTAGAAAAATAATGAGAAATAAATTTTTGAAAGTTCTACAGAATAAACTATTTTTAGTACACTTTTCCATGAAACCAAATATTTAAGGATGACATCACTATTGGAATAAGTATCATTTAATAACCTAATGTTTCACTTTTTAAAGCACAAGAATTGAATATTTTTAATTTTCACACATCAGTTATTATAAAGAAACTAGAGATGGATAAGGTGAGTTCCCTACCCTTGAGAGTCTTTCCAATTACTAAAGGTGTTGAGTCATACATGCAATGATATCAAATGATAGTACCCAATATTTAATTGGACAGGCCAGGCACTCTTCTAAGTGCTTTATTTTAATCCTTGTAACAATTTGGCAGGCTAAATGTTATTGTTACCACCCACATTTTTAAGATAAAGAAAGTAGATAACTAACAGAGTGAGGAAACTACCTAAAGCTAGGTACTGCACCCTTCACCGCTAAGGGGTAAATGCTAAGGTTACACATACATGACAAAGAAAAATACAGTGCCTCAGGGATATTTTGGAAAGCTTTGATAGATTGGATGGCAATCTTGTTAGATCTTTGTTAACTTTTCCTCGCCTTTGGTATATGCTATATATAAATCACCTGTCTTTCAATTATCTTCCTATCTTTTTAGCCTGCTACACATCTACTCATCCTTTCAAAACATAGTGTGCATATTTCTTCTCTGGAGAGCCTTCTCTTACCACAAGAACTAGGCAAGAAGAAGCCCAGCCCATGAGTCCCTCAAAAACTCTAGAACTTATTCCACTGCATTTTTAATTCTAAGTCTTCCCTCACTGATTGGAAATACTGCATGTCAAATGTCATCATTCCTGGTGCTCAGATCTGTATCTAAACACTTCACCAAAGTTAAACAAGCTCTGAATAAATAGAGATGCAGCAGTTAAGCATTGGAATCTCTTCCAAGTGATTTTTTAGGGACTAAGGATGAGATATGTTGGATGATGAGTTTATGAATGCTTTTAAATTAATAATGTTTGTACCAAATTCATTATGCACATATTTTAGGAGTACATGTTTTTGTTAAAGAATTTTTCTGCTTTCAGATATATTAATCATCCACTAAGTGACAAAGAAAAGCCATATTTTTGTAATGATGTAAAGAAAAAATAAAACACAATCAAGCATGCCTTAATCCTTCAGGCTTTTTAATTTGTATCCAATTCTAATTGAAGTTATGAAAAAAGAGAACACTTTATTATGAGATGAAAATATAATTAATTTAAAATTTGATCCCAGGTAATAAATATTATAATTCTATAGTAACTAATGTTTATAAATAAAATTAATTACCACAGTGGGAATATAGCAAATTTTGCCTCAGCTAAAAATAGTATAAACTACTCTTCACATATATATTAGTAAGCTTTTCACCCCTATAATGATATATCTGACAGAGTTTAACTTTATGAGGGAGAGATTTAGCTTGTAGTTTTTGAGGCTTAAGGGCTGGACTTGGCTTAATTCTGATAATGGCCTGCTTGCTGGCAGATAGTGGAAGTGGCATGTGGCGGTACATGGCAAGAAACAAGGAGCACCCAGATGTAGTAAGCATGTCTGGTCTCTGTCCCACTTCTTATAAAGGTAACAGGGTTTAATCATGGTGTCTTCAGCCTAATGACCTTCTCTGGACTGGATCACGTTCCAAAAGCCCCACCATAGTCAGATTAAGTTTTCATCCTCTTAATACCATTAACATCTGACTTTGAGCATTAAAGTCCTACATGAGTTTGGGGGTGGGTGCTGGGGACAAACTATATTCAAACCATAGCTTCCAAAGAAGTCACATTCCTCCAACCTCCATTTATTTCTAAATGTTAACATTTTACTTATACTCTACATAACTCGAGCTTAAACAATAGCACATTCTGTCAAACATATTCAATGTCCTAGAGTTGAATGAGTGAACTAAGTAAATACTGTAGGAGATCACTGAAAAATTACGCAAGATTATATACATCTAAGTACACATACATTATGTGAATACAGTGTCAATCTTGATTTATTAATTATATGACTATTTTCCTATGCCAATGAACAGATGATTCTAAATTACTGGAAAGCACATTTTCTTTGGGAATAACATTGTCAAAATTCATTGACTTATTTCCCATATCAAAAATATGTAGACTAAGTCGGGCACGGTGGCTCAAGCCTGTAATCCCAGCACGTAGGGAGGCTGAGACAGGAGAATCGCGAGTTCAAAGCCAGCCTCAGCAATGGCGAGGCGCTGAGCAACTCAGTGAGACCCTATCTCTACATAAAATACAAAATAGGGCTGGGGATGTGGCTCAGTGGTCGAGTACCCCTGAGTTCAATCCCCAGTGCCACCAAAAAAAAAAAAAATATGTAGACTAAGAAAAAAAATATATAAGACCTTTTTTTTTAAAAAAAAAATCACATAGTATGGACCATGAAGAATCAATATTTTTAAAGGCCTGTTCACTTGGGCTCTAGGATGTATTTTTAAAACATCTATTTTATATTAATAAACTAGTATGTGTTCAATATAGAGATCTTTGAAAGCCTAGAGAAAAAACAAAGAAAGTAACATAAAATAGATCATCTCTTTACTATTTACTCTTTAACCTCTCTGTCTTGGTTTCTTTATCTGTAAAATGTGCTAAATCCATAGTGCCTGTCTTATTTGGTTAAGAAGAATAATGACCTAATATTTATAGAGAGCTTAGAATAGAACATAGGACACAGTAAACACTCTATCACTGTGGAGGAACATTATACTAATGAAACATAATTACTCCTGATTTAGGTAATATTCTTCCAAAATTTTCTTATATACATGTGTATGTGTATATAAAATAAACTGATATGATATTTTTTTAATATTAGCTCCCTTACCTTTCATTAGAATTCCACCAAGAAAGATAATTAAACAATGAAAAGAAAGCAATATTCATGATGTTTATTTCCATTAAAGTCTCCTTTCTTTGTTTCTGAGGTGCTTGGAATTGAAACCAAGGCCTTGAGTGGGCTAGGCAAGTGCTGTACCACCAAGTTACATTTTCAGCCCTCTGCTGAAGTCTCTAAGGCTTCATTCATTCCCCAAATCTTTCACACATTTCTACTATGGCCCGTACTAGCTCTGTTCAGGACAAATGTCCTGTCCACTTCCCATAGTTTATTTATGGACAAGTAAAAACAAAAAAAAAATGCAGATGAACAAACCAGTTCTTGAATATTATGTATAAGTATGTGCCAAGCACTAGTTCAACTGCTTTGTTAATACATTGCTCATAGAAAAATATTAACCTTTCTACTTTATAAATGCAAAGATTGAAGCTAAGCAACTACCTTAAGTTCTATCAGCAAGTAAAAGATGAAGCCAGGGTTTGATACCAGATCAGCTGGCTCTGAGATCCACATATTAAATATGCTCTACCCTCTAAGCCCTTCTAGGTAAATCCAAAATTCTCATGCCTTTGTTTTCTGTTGAAATATTCTTTCTTTATACTTTTTTCTATCAAAATCTCTAGCTTAGGAAACTGAGCCAGAATTATGAGTTCAAAGCCAGCCCCAGCAATGGCTAGACACTAAGCAACTCAGACCTTGTCTCTATATAAAACTATCGCTTTAATAAAGGGACAGGGGAAGGGGCCATGTGGCTTCTCCATGAGTTGGAGTCCAGAGAGACGGAGAAAGAAGAGGCCCCCGGGTTAGACGATATGGAGTCTCTCTGCAGAGAGACTGGCAATCTCTGCGATCTGCGGAGCCAATCTCCCCAGGCCCCAGGCCCCAGAGTGTAGATAAAAATCTGCTCTGCCCCAGTGAGGCCAGAGACATCCGGGACAAGAAGCACACCAGGGCGAAGAGCAGAAAACACCGTTTATTCTAGAAACTACAGAACCTTAAATACACTCTTGGACCAATCAGATCCAAAGGTCACAAACAAAGGGGTGCTCTTTGGCAAGAGCACAGTCTATTAGCATAGAATGGGGAAAGATGGAAGGGAGGGGTGGGAAGGTCTGGAGAGTGCACCTACATAAAACACAAAATAGGGCTGGGGATGGCTCAGTGGTCAAGTATCCCTGAGTTCAATCCCCAGTACCAAAAAATAAAAAATAAAAAATATCTAGTTTATTGTACTCAAATGACATCTGTACCCAAATCTTTATACCCAGTTCAGCAATACCTATTTGCCTCTTCTGTAGTTCATTTTAAAAATTGCAGGCCTATTATAGCACCTGTAATAGCCTGATATATTATGTCCCCTACTTTCTTTGAAAGCAGGAAGTAGGTCATTTTTTCCAATGTTGCTAGCCCCATCTGCAGTGCGTTGTATAGAATGAATTGAGTAAATATTTGCTGTATGAAATTGATAGTGTTCTAGTTCAGAAATAATGTGGACAAAAGCTAAGGCTTCAGTGGAAATGCACAGCACCTAGATAATGATTTCCAGTTATTAACTCAACTGATCTGTTTTTCCTTTTGTGTTCTTGTGTATGGGAAGGGATGGGAGGCACATTGAGTATCATTGTATGATTCTGTTCATGGCTAATCAAAATCCTATAGAAAAACTGGATGGTAGAGAGTAGCCTTCATTCAAGTCCCAGCTCAGGTACTTATTTAAACCTAGAGCACTTCATTTCATTGTCTGGAACTCAATTTCCTCATTGCTAAAATGGTGTACTAAGATTCAGATCATATTTTGTGAGAGTTAAAGCAGCCCACATCTAAGCATTAAAACCTGTATAAATATAAACAGCACTTATAAAAGCCATAAAAAATTAGAAAAATACTAATAACTATTACAATAGCAACTATGTATTCTCATGCAAAGATAAATTATAAATTGGCTAAGAATATAGGATTCAATTATATATGTGTGTGTTTGAAAATCTGATTTATAATTTCTACTTGTATGACCTCAGGCCAAGTTAATTAAAAATCCTTTAAGTTTTATTATTCTAGAAGGGACTGAGTTGTTATGAAAAACTGAATGAATTCATGTAAAGTGACTAAGTAACATTTAGTAAGTGTCCAATAAGTACCAGTCATAAAGATCAAACCTCCTGGGATGTAAAAATGATAACATATATAAGATGACTATTTCTATGTCTAGCACATAGTAAACTTTCAAAAATATTAGCTGTAATAAGTAGATGGATAGTCATAAAATGAGTATAGTCTTTCATTTGAAATATAGGAAGATGTTACTATTTCTTTTGTATAATACCAGTGATTCATGAAAATAGATTTTCTATAAAACCCAAGATGAGACAGACATACCCTGTTATTAATAGGATTGAAATGAATTCATGTCTTAACAAAAGAATTAGGGTAAAATTGACTTTTTTCATTTCTTTTTCACTTGACTGTGAAAAAATAAGCACAAGTCTCATTGCTCACAGATTTCCTTGATATAGACATATTATGTACATTTCATACTTCATCTATGCTTCATTCTCCAGGGAAACCTGCTATCATCTGTACTTATGTAATCAATTTCCAGGTACCTCTATAAACAATTGTCAAGATACAATTACGCTGTATATTTAACAAAAATTCTGAATGTCTTAACCTAAAAATAAATGTATAGTCTTGTCTGTAAGGATTAATTTCTCTGACAGTAGAGTTAATGATTGATTATTTAACAATAAAAATGTGTAATAGAAACATCTGTATAAAATTACTGCATATTAAAAGAAGTATATATTTGCTAGCAATAATGAATATAAGAAAAATGATGAAAAAGTATGAAGCAATATTGTCTTTAAACTTAACTTCTATTTTAGTAAAGTATGGTTTTACTTTCGCATTAATATAAATAATAGATTTGTATTGTAAAACATCAGGACTATACCTAGAAGAGAAAAACAAAGAAACTTGTGTTTTCTGACAACCCAGGGGAAACTACTGTTAACTTTGATGTATTTATTTATATGTCTTTTATTTTAAACATCTGTACCGATAAGATTATTTTTAGTAATCTATGAGAGTAAAATGACTGTGAAGAAAGCAGTATTTAATCCCAGGCTTTATTAATTTCTAATCAGCAAAGGATACTGAGACTAGAAAATTTTTCATTTGGCCATGGAGAATTTATGGATTCCTGCAAAGTCACTGTCAGTTTAGAATTAAAATAATTGTGTTGTACTTCATTGAATGAATAAATGAAAGCCTTGCATTAGTTGAACTGGAGCAAGTGAGAAAAGACTTCGTGGGTAGAGGAATAGTATTTTAGGGGACCAAGGGTAGAGCAAATGATTACATCATTCTTCATAGAAAGCAAAAGTTATGACACCTTACAGGTTAGTTTAATCTGCCCATTGTAAAGAACAATAGTGGTTGCCATTTTATTCTCACAATAATATGAAACTTGAATAGAACAATTTCATTCAAAACAGGTTTGCATAGTACGTGTATAATGTTTAAAAAAAAGTAAAAAACAACTTGCATATCCCTATTTATTAACTTTCTCGGGTAAAGAATAAGTTTATGATGTTTTGGAACATGAAAATATATAGTAAATCAGATATAATTCATCTGCGATAGATTGTTTCAATTATTTTCAGAGGTAAAGTAGCACTCTCCTGAGATAAATCAATGGAATAAGCCTTGTTGCTCTCTTATTATTACCTCAAACATATTTCCTGACAATAACAACAACAAAAAATTTAAAAAAGGTATAGCAAAGTTTGTCTAAGTTTTATGTATTTTGCTCTGACATTTACAAATTTGAGAGTATTTTTATATAAATTGCTAAAATTAATAGAGATGTAAATAGAAATAGTGAAACCAGGGCATGTATGGCAACTTTGTTCTTTTAATTTCTGCAAGTGTAAAGATCTTTGCCTGTGTTGTTCACTGAAAATGCCCAAAATGTTAGACCATAACCTGGCTCAAGGTTGGTACTCAGCAAATATTAGGCAAAGTATTGTTTTTGTAATATTTCTGTGACACAAATACTAATACTAATAAGAGTAGTACTAATATTATAATGCTAAAATAATTGAATGACGATTCCTTTATTGTTAATTTACTAACAAAAAGGTTAGACTATATCTTGATTTAAGATTGTTACTCAGTCAATATTAATTGAGGTCCCATTTCTGTAATATTTCTGTTTCTATTCCTGAGTCACTGTTTTTTTTGTTGTTGTTGTTTGTGGTTTTTTTTGTTTTTGTTTTAGGGACAACAAATCTCAATATTTAATTTGGGATTTCCACAGGTTGACTGAGTGTTTTTTAAATTACTTTTATGATGTGTACACATAGTTTCTCAAAGATAAGGGATAATATATCAAGAATTGTTATCACCTTGTTACCTATCATACATAAGCTGGTAGGCTTACCAAAAGTCACTGATTGCTAAGTATGTGTTTACCACTTCTTCCAGCATGGCTGTGGGAACTTTGTCCGTGTAATCCAGACGTTCAACCGCACTCATCTCTATGTCTGTGGCAGTGGTGCTTTCAGCCCAGTTTGCACTTACCTGAACAGAGGGAGGAGGTCAGAGGTAAGCTGACATTAATGATGTTAAATGAGGACCTCACATTATTTCTTAGTTTTGGTGCTACTCTCAAAGATGTTTAAGTGATATGTTAGAATAAAAATTCAGAAATATTAATAGCCTTAAAATATTTTCATGCTTTTTAAACACAAAATATATTATATTTTGTTTCTGTTTGCCAAGTTAAGATATATAGTCTTTGGGCTGCAAATTTGAAAAAAGAAAACAAATATATTATACATATATATATATATACATACACATATATGTGTATGTATATATATACACACATATATATACATATACACACACATACATATATATATGCACATATGTGTGTATATGAATATATTTATTTCTAAATGTAAAAGCTATAAAAGATAAAAGAAAAAGGCAAAATTCCATAATTACTGAATAAAGCACTGAAAATACTTGCTCCAAATTATTGCATATTATAAACTTACTTTCTTAAATGTATTTTAAATAATTCCTATCTTTCAAGTCCAGTAAACCTTTATATGGTATATATCTGTAAGATATGTATAAAGCCAGATGCCAAATATTTTTTGCAGAAAAGAACTTGTAAGTTAATAAATCATCCTTTGATTTAAGGCTAATATCACTCTACACTAGGTTATGCTTGCCCTATTCTTTCATTAGTTAAAATGATATGGGACATTATGATATGGTGTTTGCTAAAGACTAGTCAAATATATGCCTAATGTATAGTCAAATATCAAGCTGGTTGAACTTCAGCGGTGATATTTAAGATGGAGTTTATTATCTTAGTCAACAACTGTTGACTAAAGAGGCTATGCATTACACCAAAAGAATTTTTCTTTATTCTTTTACTCAAACACATTGCTTTACTTAATATTATTATTTTAAAAACTGAATTCTTTCAGACTATCTTTATTTGGTTTAATTATGGAACTTAAATTTTAAAAATTCAGCTATTAAATAATGCCTTAATTCAATTTTAGAGATTAGAATTGTGAAAAAATTAAATATTGCTACTCATATGCTTTATAAAGTATATTTTCTTTTAATAAGAATTAATCTACTTTAATACTAATAAAATTGAACAATGATCTTTCAGCATTTCCTTATTATTAAATTACTTTTTTCAGACATGTAATTTATACATGTATATTTTTTAAGAATAAAAGTCATTGTAAAGCAACTGAATAATTATAATTTAATCTCCAATTGAGGCTTTTCCAAATATCATTCAAAATGCTATGAAATATTAAAATTCTTAAAGGAAAAATAAAGTTATGCTTTTTTGGGAGAATACAGTTGACTGCATTGTGCTGGTCATGAGGACCACATGCCTGTGATCAATTGATTAAATAAACTACTGCTCACATGTCTGCAATCTGTCAGACACACCTCGAAGTCCATGCAGTCACTGTACAAGCCAACAATCATATAACAGTTTTCAGAGTACAAATTTCAAATAAAATCATTTTCCCATGTACAAATTGTCCACTATGCACTTCAAGTCTTAATTGGAAAGTCTGTCCAAAAAATAATCTACTTTGGAAAACCAGCATGAAATAATTTTAATCACTTTGCTAAATATGAACTACCTTAGCCTCCCTTCAAAAGACAAGCTTCAAAGGGGAAAGCATTTCCCTTAATTAATTCAGTCTCTCAAGTAATATGTGAACACCTTAAGAGACAATTTAGGTATAATCAAAGAGTTATGATTTTTAAGCTTTATATCTTTACCTGAATAATCAACTTTTCCTAATAATAATAGTCAAAAGGTTTATCATAGTATCAGTGGTATATAAGTATAGGATATAAATTAAAATGTGAGTATAGGACTGCAAAACTTTATCAAACATTGAATATATTTTTTTTTCTTTGAGATGAAGGATCCTCTAGCATAAAATTATAACATGATGAAGAACATTGTATTTTAAGAGAACTCTTCTTCTCCTTCATTATAGTTTGCATTGTATTTTGTGATGACTGGGAGTAGGACTTACTGCTAACACCCTGTGTTAATATTAAGATAACACAATTTTCATATATTCAGAACCAACTTGAAAGTGAACTAGATTAGGTCTGCAGTTGCTAATTGTTTGGTGTTCCTTCTGAGCCATCATCCTCCACCTTTCAGCTGCCCATCTTCTTAGAATCATTGATTCTAAGAGCATATTTTAAGATCCAACCTCAGTTTTAGAGACTTGCAAACTTTCATACCTGCTTACTGTGCCACTATTTTGAGTCTGGTTCAGAGCTCTCCTAGAGTATTTCAACAGTGCCCATCCAAAGAGCTACATGGAGATCTAGCCATGGTTCTTCTCTTCTAGCCACTGTCCTTAACCCTATCTTCTGTTCCTGGAAAAAAGATAAAGCAACACAAGTAAACCATGACGTCCAACAAATAAGTAAAACACGAAGGAAAAAACAGCTATTAGTTAATTTGACTGAAAATTCTTGCAATATTAACACAGCTCATCTCTGATTGATTTCATCAGATATTTCTATAACATCTCTTTTAATAATTCAAAATCATTGAAGCTCCTGATCCTGCCAATCATCATGCAGATACCTTTGACTCATCAACAATATTACAAGTGACTAATATCACAGGCATCCATATTCCTGTGCTCATTGAAGCAGACCAATCACAAAACTAGTTCATTCAGTCATCTTTCTATAGCTTTTCTTCTGTTTCAAAAGAAAAGCTGTACACTTTCTTTATCAATAAGAGTTCTTTGATCAGTATCCTTTATAACTGTTTTATATTTTCATTCCCTTTCCCCTGCATTTCCTTTTTTTTCCGCAGTTTAAAAATAGGATTATGTTCCTATTCCTTCAAATCATTAATTTTGTTCAACTCCTCCCTTTTTTCTCTTTTACTCATTACAAAGCTTCTCAGACTTCTGGGCTGAATTTCCAATTTTCATGTTCCTGTTCTCCATATCTTTATTAAATATTCGTAATATAACTTTCACTTCTATTACACACATTAACCAAAACTCTTTGATTAATGACCAAGATTCCTCAGTGGCCAAACTGACTCTGTCAGTGTGCCTTCTCTTAGACCAATCTATAACAAAGTCTTTTGGACATGCCCTCTATAATTCAACATATCTGTCAATGTCTATGACCATGGGATATTTTGTTATGCTTTCTTTACTTATTTGTCACTACCTATTTACTTTCTGGCCCTATTATTTTCTCTTATAGATTTATACAAGAAATGCTATTTAGTTAATGAAAATGGATAAAAATCATTTCAGAATTTGTAGGCTAACTTGAAGATAGTGATTGGTTTTTCTCATGTATCAAAGAAGTAACTAGACCAGTCTTCCTTAAGCAGAAATAGCATGAGCAGAATGCTGTTGTCATGTTACACATGATTTGGGGTGTGAAGGGTGGGGTTGGAAGAACTCTGGGAGATCAGTTAGTTAACATAGCATGCCAACAAAGAGATTATTGTATTCAGATGGCGGCAATGGAGACAAAGAGGCACAAAGTATAGAGTGGTATAGGTGCTGTTGGTAGAAATGGAATATGGAAAAGAAAATATATAATGATATAGATGATAACTTTTTTTTCATTGTTATTTTTAGCAGCTTTAATTGTTAGTTCTATAAACAGAGGTGAGACACAATGAAGAGACCATGTTTGGGCTAAAGATTATGGCCTGAGTTTGGTCTGTTGGGTCTGAGATGCCACTGAAAGATTCAATTAGAATTATGAAGTACATAGGAGAATGCAAGGCTGGATATGTAGATGTGTGAACAATTGTTTTATAAGAGTAACTAAGCCCAATAAAAATGTCAGTTTAATCAAGTGGAGAGGGTATAGTGTGAGAATAGCTGTGCTGGAGACTCGAGGATCAACTAACTTTAATGGCCATATGGAGGAATATAGACTCGAAAACAAAGCTTCAAAGAAGCAGGCAGAGAAGAAGGGGAAGAAACAAGAATTTGTTGGTCCTAGCAACAAAAATAAGTTATTTTAAAATATAGAAGTGGTCACCAATTTTGAAAACTATTAAGAATCCAAGTCAGATGAAGTTTGAAAAGTTCTGTGTCTTAATCCAAGTATTTGAGAGGTGAGAGATCACTGAGACCAGGAGCTCAAGACTAGTCTGGGCAATTGTATAATACCATCGTCACTGAAGATCTTAACAGAAAGTGTTTCAATAGAACAATTGAGGTTGGATTACAATTTAAGTAAATTGAGAAGAAGGTGAAAGTTAGAAAATGGTGGTGAATATGTGTATAATTCTTTGAAAAATAGGCTCCACATTTGTGGTCCATAAGAGCCAAACAGGTAGTTTAGATGATAATATAAAGGATTCAGTTAATAAAACAAAAGTATATGTTTTACAAAAAAGCAGAAAGAACATAAGAAAAATACAAGGTGCCTCTGAAGGTAAGATGAAATTCAAAGCAAGATTTGGCCTCAAGGTAAAATAAATAGTTCCTCTTGTGCCTTAGTGAGTATATTAGTATAAATCCTAATTGGAAAATCTTATTAATTCCTGCAGTGCCAACTCTTACTTATTAGCGAAACCTGTCTCTGACTCAAACCAACATTAAGCATTCTGAATTTTACTGTTTTTTCTCATATTTATAATTACTTACTTAGTTTGGAAAGCAGATACAACTAGGAGTTAGGAGACTGAAGTTGAATTCTGCCCTGTTTCCCTCTAACTACATGGCTAGGCAAGAACCATATTTTTAAGCCTCGAAGACTGATTTCTTCTAAGCTTTATCATTGTCTATTGTCTTACGGATGTCCTATAGTACATCAAACTCATTTTAACAAAAATGAACTAGTTTTATTTTCTACAAGGAGTCAAAACTTCAGACTATTTTAATATTTTTTATCTTGAATGATAGCCAGTTTCTAATTGATTGCCATACTCCGTTGATTTGTCACTATAAAAATTGTTACATTTCTACTGCTCTTACCATGGTGACTGACATGTCAGATTATCATCTAATTCTCAGACTTTTGCAATGGAAACTAACCTATTTTCCTGAATCCATTGTGTATTCCATTTCACTCTTCCTACTGCTCAAAATACCATCAAACCTTCTTGGAGCAGAGTTTTGATCTTTTCTTTTTCACACACACAAAATAATAATAATGATCTCTATTTCTTCAGTATAATTTCCAAAAAGCTTAGCTTAATAACTAAGGTCATTCATCATGCAGCCTACAAAAGTGATCTTTTTATTCCTTTGAATTTTAGTAGTATCTTGTACTAACTTTATATAAGAAAAAGGTAAATATTTGTACCTACCACATGTCCCCCCTCAACATGGCTTCACTGACATCCATATTTCACATTAAACCTATTGTCCCCCATCTCTTGTCTTTCCTATTTCCTTTATCAGCCTAATTTTCTTATTAGGCACTAGATACCATCTAACACACTCTATATTGGACTTATTTTTTTTCTCTTTAATTTCTGTTTTCCTCATTCAGGATACTCATGTCAGAATCTTTGATGGCAAAGTTTTGTGTGTTTTGGTTATTGTACCTCCAGTACAAGCATCTGGCATGTGGGAGATGCTCAATAAATTTTCATTAAATAAATGAATGACTATATGACCTATTTTAAATCTGAAATTCATTAATTTGAATCTTATAAAGTGTTCTATAGAACAAAATTAAATGGCAACATAAAATTTATTTTATGAAATTTTAGAAACACTACAGTCCTTACCTACAAAGATCTTCTGTGGATAATTCTCTTTTTTTGGACATAGTTCAACACATCCAGTTCAGATTTATAATGAACCTTGATTTTCAAGTGATTTTTGATGATGTTGATTTGAGGAGAACTCCTGCTTGGATAAGCTCTATGGGAAATGTAATAGAATGAGAGCCAACCCTGCTGAGGTTAGCTTGTAATTTGCAGATAGATTCTTCTTACAGGACAAGTAGGTCTTACTATAGTAAATTAGGAAGGCATAAGCAGCCTAGTAGAAAGCAGATTGTTTTTGGTGAGGCTTTGTTTTTCTAAAGAAGAATTGTTTTGACTAAATAACTTGTTCTTGTTATATTTCATTATATTTAGTATGTTATTATCATATTCTGTTTTATCTACAACAAAGGACCAAGTTTTCATGATTGACTCCAAGTGTGAATCTGGAAAAGGACGATGCTCTTTCAACCCCAATGTGAACACTGTATCTGTTATGATCAGTAAGTAAAAAGCAAAAGAAATAGGAAAAAAAAAATAATAAAGAAAGTTAACATGACATGAACATTAAGTCAAAATAGTTTTTAATGTTTTCTTTGTTTTTCTAGTATTAGGTATATCCTCTTTTTTCTCATGCTTTAGTAGTATTTTTATAAATAATTAAATATAGTCTTTCTTTCATGCATTTGTTAGCCAAAGACATCTCTGTGATTTGGCTTAAAAGTTTGAGGGCTGCAGCTGTAGCTCAGTGGCAGAGCGCTTGCCTAGCATGTTCAATCCTTAGCACCACATTAAGAAAGTAAACAAATAAAATAAAGGCATTCTGCCCATCTACAACTACAAATTTTTTTTTAAAAGTTACTAAGAGGAGTTGGTGGTGCTTTTTTCATTTTTTTACTTTTCAGAAAATGTCAGTTAAGAGCCGGTTCAATCACTGCTGTTGCATAGTGTCGAATCAGATTGTTTCTGAACATCAATCATTGGATGCCTTTTCATTCCCCATTTAAAAGACATTCTCTTAGCTGGGCTCAGTGGCGCAAGCCTGTAATCCCAGCACTGAGGAAGGCTGAGACAGGAGAATCGCGAGTTCAAAGCTACCCTCAGCAACGGCGAGGTGCTAAGCAACTCAGTGAGACCCTGTCTCTACATAAAACACAAAATAGGGCTGGGGATGTGGCTCAGTGGTCGAGTACCCCTGAGTTCAATCTCCAGTACCAAAAAAAAAAAAAAAAAAAAGACATTCTCTTTTGGTTAATTAAAACACTTTTATGAGTTCTCATGAGTTGACTGGAAATCTTAGATTTCAGTATGTGAATGGCATAGGAAGATGACTTTCCCTCTTTGCTTTCTTTTTGTATTACCAGTAGTCAAATTCTATCCTTTGATACTATAACAGATTAAAAAATAATTATTATGCTCATATGTTTGTTTGATTTATTTAAATAGGAAGCCCATCTTTTTGCTATCTGGTAACTAAATTAAGACAGGTACACTCAGCACTGAGTAAAATGTAAGCTTGGAAGCAAGCAGTAAATTAATTCCATATGGTCATTCAAACTGGGCAAGGAGAAGCCAAATGTATATCGTTAGGTCAAAAGTTCAAAAGATTTAAAACTATAACTCTCCAATTATGTTTGATACAGAATATTTCCAGTTTAGCTTTCAAATATTATTTGATAATAACAATTTTTGAAAAGTCTTTTTTTCCATTAGATTGGAAATTTTATTCACTTTTAGAATAAAAGATAAAAACTGTATGGTGTGTATGTAGTAGATATGTATATGTATATATAGAGAGATTTTATTTATTTCAAGTTAAAGTATATGAAAATAAATTTCAAAGATCTGTTAACATTGTAATAATGGAGTTTCATCTTATTGAATATTGTTTAGAATAAAAAATGCTTAGAACATGGCATTAAAAATTCTCAATAAAATATTATAAGCCCTTTAGTAGTTTTTTCCTAGGGAATTGGATTTATTTACAAATGAGAGTTAGGTGTTAGTCTTCCTGAATTTTCAGAGACTTGAATTTTGAATTCTTGTGCTCATGCTCTATATTATCCATTAATATTTTGTTTAACATTACAATTTGTATTATCAAGGAAAGACATTAAACAATTTGCTTAGCTGAATATTGAAAATAAAAAGAACAGGGATCTTTATATTCTTGTATTTATCATTTTATTTGTCCAGTTATTTATCCTGTAAAACTTTCCCCTATATTTGCATGGTCATTACATTTTTATCATGTTATAGAGTTTTATTGTTTCCATTTAACTGCAGTGCACTAAATAATACAGTTTGGCTAAAGCACCTGTATGTATTAAATGCCGAGAAACATTAAAAATTAGAAGAGTTAAAAGTGTTACAATATAGGCCATCACAATAGTGGCAAGTTCAATATTCTTTTGCAATTTTTAGTCATTGTTGTAGGGCATGAAAATTTTTAAATCAGATACAATTAGAAAGCAAAGTGTTTTTGGATAAAATCTAAAAGACCCAAGTTTATCTTGCATAAAAGCCTAGAAAGAAAATCTGAGAAAAAAATTCTTCCTCTTCAACAAAACTCTTTCATAAGTGACATTCACTAAATATTTCTTATTGATAAAATGTAATTAAAATTTTGTTAACCTATTATAATAATTGTAAATTTAAAACAAAATATAGCCAACTAGACACACGAGCTTGTGTAGTGTTTTAGACATAACTATTAAAGTGGTATGTAATAGGATTAGATAAGCCCTGCACCAACATTTGAGTGTCTTTTTCTTTTTTTATCTTGAAAAAGAGACCGTAATAAGTAGCTATGCTAATCAGTCTGTTGAACAGTAGGAATTGATAATCCATGGTTTATGATAAATTGGTTTTAACAAAAATGAGAAAATTATCTAAATTTAACAGCCAAATCTACGTGTATATATACATCACAAATGTTCATAGAATTTTAAATTGTTGAACTGCTTAAAAGGGCCTTCTTGCACATTTTTGTTATGTCCATTTAATCTGTTTCCATGGATTCTGGGCCCCTACGAGGAAGGAGACCTGGAGAGCAAAAGTCCTGCCACACCAGCTTGCTCACTGGTAGGGGTCCATTTCATAACCTGGTGATCACATATTACACACATTCCACCCTCCATTCTATCTTTGTCCTACTGGTATTGCTTATTACTAAACAGTGAGCTTAGAGTGCTTCAAATGTTCCAGTCATTCCAAAATGACCACAATATGAAGGTAGCCAAGAAAGTAATCCTAGAACATCAGTCAAAGAACTGCTGCATGATAGTTCAGTGGGCCAGACTTGATAAATGTGATTCTTTTTTAAAATAGATGCTCAGCTACTGTTTTATACTCAAGGATCGTGTTACTTCTTATTTGTTATGAGTGCAAGGCTGACTTCTCTTTATTAGGATGAAAAGTAATATAGATCTTCAGAACTAAGTTAAATGTGGAACATTATGTATATACAGATTAAACATCTAAGTAGACCATTAATAACAGTAAATAGTTTTAATTTTTAAATATATTTTCTTTCTTCTCACTATATTCCATTTTTTAATGACTGAATTACAATTGAAAAATGCACTTTTTACTAAGAAACTTCCAGCCTTGTAAATCAAAATATATATTTTAAATAAATAAATCTTTTAATCAGTAATACTATTTTGACATTTTTAACATAGACCCCATGCCATGAAGCAAGAATAATAATTATATTTGATGCATTTGGTAAAATCATATCACTTTTAATATTCAGTGATATTTTGAGAGCATAATTCAGCTTTCATATTTTATAGATGAGAAGATTGAGACTCAGGGTGTTAAATGATGCAGCCCTCATTCCCAGTGTGTTAGTGGTTGCCAAAATTAGAAACCAAGTTTCCTGCTTCATTTTTACTTACTAAAAGAAAGTGGCCAGGCATGGTGGTACATGCCTGTAATCCCAGCAACTAGGGAGGCAGAGGCAGGAGGATCACAAGTTTAAAGCCAGCCTCAGCAACTTAGCAAAGCCCTAAACAACTTAGTGAAACCATGTCTGTAAATAAAATATAAAAAGGTCTGGGGATGTGACTCGGATTGAATCACCTTGAATTCAATCCCTGGTACCAAAAACAAAAAACATAAAGAAAGCAATTAATTAAGCTATTTTTTATAAATCTACCATATCTGATCATTATATATAATTGTAATTAGTATAATTAAATAAAGATGGTAATTTTTATTTGTATATAGGAAAAAATTATTTCAGGTTTGTTTTAAAAATGTGTGTGTAAATACATTAATCATAAAGGCAATAATAAGACCAGATTAAAATTTACCATTTTTTAATTCAATGGAAAATGGAAACCAATTAACAATTACAAATGTTCTGTAATATTTGAGATGCTCTACTAATAAACTCTCCTTGAATTTTAAAATAGCTTCAAAAAATTTAGGTTTCTGTTGATATTTTCTTACCTTTTCATAGATGAGGAGCTTTTCTCAGGAATGTATATAGATTTCATGGGGACAGATGCTGCTATTTTTCGAAGTTTGACCAAGAGGAATGCAGTCAGAACTGATCAACACAATTCCAAATGGCTGAGTGGTATGAAAATATCTTAAGTATTTTTTCTTTGGTATCCTGCTTTAAACTAAGATTAATTCTGTGGACCTAGGAGAATAGTTACAAACTGAAATGTTAGGCCACATCATGAGTAATCATAAATCTGTACTCTATGATTTAAAATATTTAGGATAAATGAATGAAATTGCCCATCTTTCATATTCCAGTTCCTTATCTTATTAACCATCGCATAATTGCCACAGGAATATGAATAAATAAAAGTGACAGTGATACTCATCATACATGCAATTACCCAAGCATCTTCTCCAGCTATTGAATTACTATTAAATATTACAATTAAATATGCTTTGTGTTTCATCTTAATGTTTATATATTTTAATAAAGCCTAATGTAAATATCATCATAAATTAATAACCTTTAAATGAACAAGTTATATTCAGGAACTCTTGCTATTTGTTTTATGTTTAGATTCTAAAATTATAAAATCATATGTATTTTTTTCTAAATTTGACTAATATTGTGCAACAATTATAGATATGATAACAATGATTCTCATTGTTTAACTACTTCCAATCCTTGAAGTCATATGGAATTCACATAAAAAATGATGCACACTTGATTCTGCTGTATGATTCCAATCCGTTGCTGTTGTTTAGAGGAGGAAGAAACCACTAAGACCTTTGTCATTTCACCCTGAGGAAAATTTCTAGCTGACTCTAAATTTGGCTCTTCACTTAGCATTGCTCAGCGAAGCATGAATCACCACAGTTAAGCATCTTATTTCACTAATAGCACAAGAAAGCATTGATTGTTCATTTACTTCTTCAAATTATTCCTCTAGTACATCTGGAAATAGAGTATTCTAAAAGTTATTTTGTTCTTGAAAAAAGGAAACCCTGTATGTCTTCAAGTGACTGTTTTTTGTTGTTGTTGTTTTCCTTCAGAAGTTTCTCCTTCATTTCATTTGCTTGTATTTTAAGAAAAATGTGTTTTTCAGAATTCGGAGGCCCAAATCCTCATTCTACTTCAATGAGTTTGCATTTATGTGCACTAGATTGAAAACCACACTTTAAAAACAAACTCCTTTTTTTTTCAATAAAACAACCCATAAGATTCCATGGGAAATGAATAGTATAAAAGTTTTTCAATTTTTTGAAACTCATCAATGCACAAAGTTTTGCATTTGCTGCATTTCTAAAATGTATTGCAGACAGAAAAAAAAAATACCTTGAGCTATCATAGCTCTACTTTGTGGTACTTGACATTCCTGATGTGGTATGTTGAAGTGAATACAAATACTGCTTTTTGAAATTTTGTCTGTGAACATTGAATTATTCTTCTATACCAAAGATGGGGAAGGCATGTGCCTGTGTTCTCCTTAGAACAGTAGATGGCTTTTCACTATGAGTATATATAGTCTTTGTATTTTTTTCAGAACCGATGTTTGTGGATGCACATGTCATTCCTGATGGAACTGATCCAAATGATGCTAAGATATACTTCTTCTTCAAAGAAAAGCTGACTGACAATAACAGGAGCACAAAACAGATCCATTCCATGATTGCTAGAATTTGTCCTGTAAGTATTATTGTTCTAATTTGAAAAAAAGACTTCAAAATATGCAAATATTTTTTCAATAGTTAATTTTCATACTTTTATTATCTACTCTTACAAATAAAATACCAAGAAAAGACCTTTAATATAATGTTTATTTGTATTTGTCACGAGAGATAAGTATGCTCAATTCAGTAAAATCTTCAAAGAAATATTTTGATTGTGGATTTATAGAAATAAACAGTTTTGACTAATTTTTGCAAATCCATTCAATACATTGGTATTCAAACAAATAGATTAATAGTCTATTTTAAAGAAACAAAACAATTCTTATGAATAAAATGCAGTTGAATCTCAATAGAAGTTATTGTGGAACTGTTTGTAATACTGAAAAATCAAGAAATGCTTGAGCAAATGCAGTTCTAATCATGGAGCAAACAAAATGTTCTGTGTATCGACAGTATACATAGCACTCAAAAAATCCATGGTGTCTTCTCATACTGGAATTTTATAGGCTTACACTCACTTATTTTTTATTAGTATTCTGTTGTGAAAAAGTATTTGTCTAGTGTTAATTTATCTCTAAATATTGCAATGATCTACTGATTAGGGCTCAGCTATTTCTCAATCATTTGGAACAAGAGAGGAAAGGCAGAAGTGAAAGGCATCTGGATGCAGGAAAATATGTCACCAGTAGAAATTACTTGTGAATGGTCCAAATGCCATTCTTGCTGCCTCAGTCAGAGAAATGTGTATAGTGAAGCCTCTGATAAAAATACTAAGTGACAGTGCAAAAAAATGAAGGAGGGAAAACCAAACTATCTGGGACCATTTGGAGTAAACATGTATCCACCGTCTTGACCATAACCAAATTCCCAGCCCTCACTGTGTACAATAATGTTTGTTTATATCAAAGACAGTGGGCTATCAAGAAAAGTCAAATTAAAATTATTTATTCTACATATATCTTATGAATATATCATTGTTAAAATCAGGACGTATAGCTGGGCACGGTGGTGCAAGCCTGTAATCCCAGCACTTAGGAAGGCTGAGACAGGAGAATTATGAGTTCAAAGCCAACTTCAGCAAGGGTGAGGTGCTGAGCAACTCAGGTGAGACCCTGTCTCTAAATAAAACACAAAATAGGGCTGGGGATGTGGCTCAGTGGTCGAGTACCCCTGAGTTCAATCTCCAGTACCAAAAAAAAAAAGAATCAAGATGTATGTTTATTATTCCTATTTATTTCCAGAAGATTCCATATTATAAGAGAATATAGATAAACTATAGCTATTTTATAAGATACTATACATCTTAAATATTTTCCTTTATTAATGTACAAATATCGTTAACATTCCCATTCTTCAGATTATAATAAATTCTGAAATAATCAGAGTCTATGTTGAATTTATAAGGCATTTCATTATTTTCTAAAGAAATCTGAATTATGTTTCAAAATGGTTTCAGAATGACACTGGTGGACTGCGTAGCCTCGTCAACAAGTGGACCACCTTCTTAAAAGCAAGGCTGGTGTGTTCGGTCACAGATGAAGATGGCCCAGAAACACACTTTGATGAATTAGGTAATTAGGTGTGAGATTGGACAATGTTTCTGAAGGAGAGCTTGTAAGGTTCATATATTTTAGGAAAGGGTGAATCTTCCATGGATCTTTTAAGCATAAATAACCTGCCAATTTGAACCAATGATGTGAATAACATTCATACATTTCCTTAAGTATTTTCTTAATCTCATTTGCTCAAGGGCACTGCTGAAACATTTAGTTTCATAATATATGAATGAATGTGTGTATATGCATAAATGTGGAGCTCACCTCTATAATTTCTATATAGGTACTAATATGTTTGATTTTTGCAAATGAATATGTATTTCATGCATTAGAATATCTAATATTCTGATTTGATATCAGTTTTATAGGAATACAGATATATATTTTTACTATTGCAGTCCAATGGACAGAAAGAATTTGAATGAAAAGTGCCATAGTAGAAATTAGGAGGTTTGTGCTCACATCTTAGCTCTGCTTTTGACCCTGAGACCAGGTATTCCTAGCATGACATGAGGAGGCGTGTACTTTCAGGTCAAATAAAATGAACACTCTGATTCCTTTCTACCAAGGAACAGTTCTCTTTATTAACTTGGTGTACAGCCTAGTGTTATTTTTACTAAGTGACATTTCAAAGTGACCTTTCTTTTGCCTCAATCACGAAAATGTAAATTCCGGTTATTCTCAGGTTCTTAGGCAGATGATGAGATAAATAACAAAACTCTTACAATATAGAAAAATTCAGTGGTTCTAGTAGTTTTAAAACTGAAATAATTGTTCTTCAAAACTATATGATCATGCCAACAATATTTTCTGTATCAACTTTTCTATAAAAATGTTCTAAGTATCATTTTGTGACATATCCTGGTCACTCATTATTTTCCCCAAAATTATTTGCAATTATGCTCATGCTTCAGTCTTGTTCTTTTGACAAGAGCTAGACATTGTCAGCATCAATTCACATACAGAAAGTTTAGTGATTATTAATTTATTTCTTAGGAGATTCTAAATTCATTATTAATTTAAAATAAATACATCTGTTTTCATATTCCTCAGCATGTATCATATGTATAAAATTGTCACTAAATCCAACCTTTATTGCAACTGATTATTAATTGGAATTTTCTAACAGAAATCTAATTTCATGTTATTATTGACTACTGTACCTTGATATGTGTACCTTTGTCTTTGCTTTAATATATTTTGAATGTTTTATAGTTAGAGGAATTCTTTGTTAAATAAAAATATCACAGGGAATTTTGGTCATAATACTTTATACTGAAAAAGTCACTGAAATTTTTTTTCATATTCTAACCTCTGACCCTAGGTTAAAGACAAATTGAGATTTGTAATATTTTTTAATCTAAAAAACTAATATTTAATAATTAAAGAATGTTTAGAAAAGAATCAACAGAAAAATATCTATAACTTTTGCTACTCAGGAACACTCATGATAAGTATTTTTCTTCTATTTTGATATAGTTTTATGGATTACATGGTTATAGTCTATATTATATAACACTGTGTTCTTTTCCAGTTAATATTATTTTGTTAACATGGTTTCCACAGAGATACTCAGTCTTCAGAAATCCCTTTAGTATCTGTGTAACATTTAATTTACCATGTGCTTATCATTTAGTTGTTTCCAAATTATAACAATGATCTAGGCATATCTTTCTTCATAGTACTTTTAATAATTGAAATTATTTTCTTAAAGTAATTTAAACAAAAGAAATTAATATTTGGGAAATTTTTAAGGAATTACATTTTCCTTTTTATAGAGGATGTGTTTTTGCTGGAAACTGATAATCCAAGGACAACACTAGTGTATGGCATTTTTACAACATCAAGGTAATTATTAAACAATTACATTTTGTGAGTTAAACAGTAAACTTTACCTTTTATTCTTCCATAGCATTTTGGATACAGTCCTCCTGTTTTATTTACTTTTTCCAGATTATCAAAACATGTTTGATTTAAACAAATATTTTCAAAATATTTCATACTGAGTACTTTTATTTTTATTTTTTATTTTTGGTACCAGGGATTAATCTCAGGGGAACTTGACTACTGAGCCACATCCCCAGCCCTATTTTATGTTTTATTTAGACACAGGGTCTCAACTGAGTTGCTGAGCACCTCACCTTGCTGAGGCTGGCTTTGAACTCACAATCCTCCTGCCTTAGCCTCCTAAAGTGCTTGGATTACAAGTGTGCGCCACCGCATCTGGCTCATTCAGAGTACTTTTAATGATCACAAGCTATCTTCTCAAAGAAATGAAAATATGAACAACACTATAGAAATGAAGTATATAACATTACTTTTATTTTTAAGGAAATAATCTAAACACTCATGATTCCAGTAAGACCTTTGGCACTGTTGTTGTTGTAGGCAATGGATATATTTCTTACCTGGATGGTGGCCATGGTAACACAGGTGTTGGCATAGGCCCATTATCACCAAATTGCATACATTAATTATGTGCAGCTTTTTGTATCCAGTGATGCTCAATAAATCTTGGAAAAGTTTGTCATTTCTATCAAAATAATTTT
This sequence comes from Xerus rutilus, assembly GCA_028644305.1. NCBI lineage: Eukaryota > Metazoa > Chordata > Mammalia > Rodentia > Sciuridae > Xerus > Xerus rutilus. Next base: position 53,175,231 of record CM053407.1, read on the forward strand.
TACTTCTGCAATAATCTGGTGACAAATATTTAGAAACTAACAAAAATGGAAACAGTTTTTATGTTAATATGACAGTTTTATATATTTCCAAATAGATTCAATGTTTCTTAGATTCTTTGGGATGCCAATACCAGTTACTAAATATTTCAAGATGGTTCCTCATATTCACACTCTTTTCTGAACATATTTCTGTTTATTAACTTTAAACTAGTAGTGTTACTTTGGTGTTCAGCCTTATACTCCAGCTGTGACTACTTAGGCAATGCACAATATGTGCGGTCTTTTTTATCAGAAATCAAGTACAATAACAAAAATCTAAAGGTTTTAGCATTCTTTTCTAACTGGGTTAAACCATGGTATAATTGCAAACTGCCAAGAGCTATTCAAAGGAAAAGAAAATTGCAAGAATATTGATTTTAAATCATTTATGTTTGCCTTGCAAGATGTCCCAAAAAAAGATGTCCTTCAGGATGTGCTTAACTCCTGTTCAAGCAAAGAAGTAATTTAACTCACTAAGAACTGAACAATGAAAACAACAGCCAAATTCTTAAGAAATTTTAATTACAGTAAAAAAAATTCCCTAGTTATTATTTTTCCTAACACTCAATAGCTATAATATTGAATAATACAAAATCATCATTTTAGACTATTACTGCTAACGATTAATGATGTATCTTGTTTATTTTCATCAGAACACAATACCTCTTCCATTCGGCATCTAATTTGAATAAATACATGAGTCAGAGAAGTGTTGGTTTCACTCATTCTGCCATAGTAAGGATTCAAATAAATTTTAGGCTATTTTTATTGACTAAAGAAAATTTAATGAATCTTTCTTAGATCCCCCTTTTTTGTGTGAATAGCAGGGAGAGTATAAATAACGACCACTAAACTTCTTCAACTATTATTCAGGATTGCATGTGAGAATACTCTCACATTTAAATAATAACTCACTTTAATATTTTTAAATAAAATCATCAGTACATTTTTAGTAGTTGCTAAGATAAACTAGTTGGAAGCCTATTTATCTTATTTTTCAGAAACACTGAGAACTTTTCAATAACTTATTAATGCTTATTACTTCTCTGGATAAATTAAATATTTTAATGCTTTATCTATCAATGCCTTATGTCAAAACAGTACTTTTTCAACTTTACATATGTGTCACATAGCATTCAATTTTCCATGATGAATTATATCAACCTTTTATCACAAATTTTAACCATTTTTCAAATTACAATATACTTGAAAAATAATGTGGACTCTTTGTTTTATTTTCTTCTTCAGCTCAGTTTTTAAAGGTTCAGCAGTGTGTGTGTATCATTTATCTGATATACAGACTGTGTTTAATGGGCCTTTTGCCCACAAAGAAGGGCCCAATCATCAGCTGATTTCCTATCAGGGAAGAATTCCATACCCTCGCCCTGGAACTGTAAGTATCCAGGAAAGCTTCTTTGTCATCGTGTATTTAAAAAACTGAACAAGTTCTGAGTATCATGTTGACATTTGCTAAATATAAGTGTAGACCTACGAATGCTCATTATAATTTTTCAGCTCAAGGGTTCTCTGATTTGGGACTTTACTAATGTCATATATGTTACAGAATGCTGTGTATTTTTTCTAAGTGCTATTACTAACAAGATCTCATTAAGATTCCAAAATAACTATGCAAGTCATACAGGAAAGACTTACCATGATTGTAATGGCATAGTAACTACAACTTTGAAAGTGGTAACTTTTCAGTGGAAACCTAAGAATTTAAATGGTTATTGATTTTCACAACACTTCCCTATATTAAGGAATCTCATCTGTTTTATTGAGGAACAACCATATGAGAATTAATTTAGAGAAAATGAGGAGATATTTCAAATTTTAGGCATGTATTTAATTAAAAATTATATCCTATATATTTTTTAGAGAAAATGTTTGGTATGTGTAAGCAAATAATTACAATAGAGGTGAAGTTATAATTCAAATGAAATGTTCATATAGTATAAAATAATTTGCAAATTAGAACTTTTTAACCATACTCAACTTTCTAATTAGAAATCACCTGTTTTTCAAGCATGTTGATGTTTCTGTATCATGCACTATTAATAATACTAAGGAATACAGTAAAAACTAATTTCTCCAACTGAGATACAGACAGTACATTGGCAAATCAGATTTGAACTTTTTTCTAGGACTTCAGTTAAAAATTTTCTACTATTTGTTTTTCATCAAGGCTACAATTGTGCTACTTTCTAGAATATCAATTAGTGTATTTCTTTGTAAAATGTCATATAAAACATCATTTGAGAGATGTTATTCAGTTGACCTTCAAGGGAAATATAATCTTCCAATATTTCTGCATTTCTTAGAATAAGATTATAAATTGTAGAATGGGGAAGATTTAAATAAAGAAGATTTTATGACAAACATTAAAAAAGATAGCTAGCATACTATTATGTTGACAATTTATTTTTTATTTTTTACTTTAAACTTGAAGTTTCCTTTGCTGATATTCTTTCAGATATTCATCCCACATAATTTTTATTCTTTATTGATTCACTTTATCTTTATGTTATTAGAGTGTATTTGTAATGTATTACTTATTTCTTTATTTTCTCATTTTCTTAAATTATCCTGCTGTCAGTTTTTTCATTAGGAAAAAATTATTTTTAAGCCTTTAAAGAGCCTATTGATTTAAAATTAAGAGATTTAAGTTTGGTACCCTGGCTAGCATTTCAAAGAAAAATCATTGATATGTATTTTATGTAGAATTATAAACTTTTAATCAACTTTGGGAAACTTATGAGAATTGCTGCTTATTCCTGAAAACATTACAATTTTAAAAGTCACAGTCACATGGGCAGCATCATATCATAGTATTCACAATATCCTTTTAAATTATCTCTCCTTGATGCTCACAGCTCAAAAGAAGGTGAATAAAACATTTACTAATTTTGTATAGTGCAAGGAAAAGAAAGAACCAATATAGCTACTTAGGGGTTCCTCAAGTTGGAGAATTGGATAAAGTAAAGAGGACAAAAGAGAAGGGGAGAGGGAAGAGGCTGAGCAACTTCCAAATTCCATTACAAGTCAAAGGCTCCCATTATTCCATTCATGGTATTTCATGTATTTCCAGAGGGCTCACTGATAGCACACTCCAGGACTTGTCATATCTTTGAAGTTGACTGAATCATAGCTTCATCTTAGTACAGACAATTAAGAGTTGGTTGTGACTGTATATACTTTAATCAATGATTCTTTTGAACAATGTGTATATGGGATTAGTAAAGGAGGAACTGATTTATAAACTCACAAAATTTTATCCTCTCCAACAAAAACAACAACCAAAACAACAACAAAAAACAAACAAACAAACAAACAAAAAACTAGCAAAAACGAAAAATTTTTGGAGAAACCCTGGGACAAACCACAAAAAGAGACCAAAGATGGCTGTGCTGGTAAAATCAGGGTTTGAGGCTTCAGGTCCTCCTTTGGAGACACCTTGTACCTCCTACGAAGAACAGATTATATTATATATCCTACCTTACTTACCTGCATCTCTTCTCAGTTAAGAATGTCACAGTAGTAACTTGAGTTTTAATTTTGTTTTGTTTCTGTCCTTTGCAGCACTGGGGATTGATCCTAGCAGCATTTCACCACTAAGCTATATCCCCAGTGCTTTTTATGTGTTTTAAGTTTTGAGACAGGGTCTTGCTAAATTGTCCAAGCTGGCCTTGAATTCGCGATCTTCTTGCCTTAGCCTCCATAACTGCTGAGATTACAAGCATGTGTCACCATGCCCGGTTTCATAATAATAATTTGAAATTAGCCACGATGGGAGCATTTACACAACGGAAATTGTCAAATGCTACATATAAGGGGTTTTTTTGATTGTTTGTTTGTTTTAGTTTTTTTTGTTTGTTTTTCTGAAGAAAAGCCATCTCTCTTCCCACCCCTCATCAGGCTCTTCACCCACATGGCAACTTAAAAGCTATCTTACCATTAGAATAGTGCACTGAGATTCACAATGAGAAAACCACTCTTGTCTGGAAACAAGTATTCTACATAATGTGTGAATAGATTAGCCCTTTTTAGTAAAACAAAACAAATCAATGCTAAATTAGAAAATTCTGCTAATACTTACTCTGTTCTTTTTTTTTTTTTTTTTAAGCTCTTCTCCATTCTGAAACAGTGTAGAATAAGCCAGGGCTTAGTGACACACATCTGGAACAGACTCCATGAAAAAGGGAGTAGTCAGTGTGCAAGACATATTTCTATAATGTGGTTTCTTACATCTGGTGTTGAGACCAGAACAGCTCCTTTAAATCAAAAAATTGTCAGTTGAGTGATCCTGAGGGAATAAAAAAGGCAGGGTGGAGGAGTGACCTCTGGCATTCCTCCTGGAAAAGCATCCTTCCCTCAAGACTTGGTCCCTCCACCCTTCACAGAGCAAAACATCATGAAGTCAGCTCTCTGACTCAGAGCGGCCAGTGTCTGTCTCTTCCCTGGGCTTCCTGCTCATGTAGCCAGAGGACCTGCAGCCAAGTGCCCCAAAGCATTCCCTCTCCTCTTGGGTTAAGAATGCTGCCTCTGAAGTCCTCCCGGCAAACAGTGGACTGTGATCATGGTACTTTATTTCCCTACACAGTAGTCTGGTTGCCGGGTCAACCCCATAAATATATGACTGTGTTCTTAGAAAAATGACACTGGCAGAAATCCTATACCCTCATTCTAATGCTCCCTGTAGGTGCTTCTTTTAAAGCAGGGCTGATAGTGGTGTTAGCAAAGGCCCAACCAGCAAGCTCAAATCAGTAGGAGGAAGTCTGCCAATTGTGTCACAATGTTTTTCCATAAGTAATTCAAGTTTGTGGAAGAAACAAGACACCTTTGGTATGTTGCAAAGGGCAGCCAAAGACTGCAGGCTCTCTCCCTGGCCCAGCTTACATATTACTTTATTCTGTTGCAACGTGTATAAACCTTCTGGGGAAGATAGTTTTTGTATATATTGCATATCCTTTTAAAGCAGAACCTAATAAAAGTGTTCAATTTTAATATGTATTTACACATGTAGCAGAACCATCTGCTTAAGTGCCCCAGGGATTACATACAGTTTCCTAAATACTTCAACCTTTGTTTTCTCATTTCTGAACTTCTGCACTGACCCTGGCAGCCTGAAGTTCTCCACTGTTCTAAGTTCATTTAAAAATTTTGGCTTTCAAATATATATAACAGTGGATCCTGGACTAACTTCTGTTATTTATTTTGTATTTGTCTCGTATTATTACTCTATTTCTTAGTTGTTGTTTTCTTTGAATATGCCCTTCTTTCTTCTTAGATAATTTATGTTTAGAAAGCAGCAGCAATTTCTTACTCTTCTATGTCCTATTGGGCATATCCAAATACATTTTTGAATAGAAGATATAGAAAGAATGACTGTGCACACATATGTTAATATGTAACTATATTATTTGAAAACTTTTATAATAGTTGGGAAGATTAGGAGAACATTGTGGAGAATCAGAAGGCACAGGAGTATAGGAAAGAAGTTAGGTAAGGGCAACCATTGTTGATACTTCCTTAACATGATTATTCCTAGCATTTCATCTAACACTTTAGGAATACTTAAAATGTCTTAACTTGAAAAAGTGGTGCTTATCACTGCTGGCAAACAGAAAGACAGAAGGACTGAAGAAAAGCAAATACTTAAAGGAACAGCTTAACCAAAATTGCTTAATGGCTATTTGTAGAATAAAATAAACCTTCTGAAGAATGAGACACCAACCGAATTAATGTACGAAGGGTTTTATTTTATGATAGCCTATAGATGTTACATTAACTGGAGGTTTCAACACACGTGCTTTACCAAATCACAAGATGAGGGGAAAGTTAATCACATTTGATTTGTAGTTGGGAGTGTTAAACTGAACCAACTCACCAGGCAGATAGAGTCCACAAAGGGTAATCTATTTTGTTCTCATAGCCATTTGTATCCATCATTTTACATCTTATCTCCAGAGTTTAAAAGTGTGAATTAATGGAAGAAATAATTACTATAAAATAATTTTCTGTTAATTTAAAAATAAACCCATGCTAGGAGACATTTGTTCCTAAAGGAGAAGCTCATTGTGAATATACAACAAAAGTCTCAAATGTCGCGGGAAGTAATTGAATGAATGCGAAGAACTGATTTGACTTGATTTGATTATTTGGTTACCTTATTATGTAACTGTGGTTTTAAGCAACCTTACCATAATTTGTATCTGAATTTCAATTATCTTTGAGTAAAAGGCAGAAACTAGGTACTGATAATTTAATACACACTTCATACACCAACCTGTACTAACTGGAAATGTTGTAATTGCCTGATAATATGTGCTAACTTTGGATCTTTCTGGAACTTACAAATGGGAATGTTTGCAAATATTTAAGGAGATGTCTCAGCCTAGCAAGCCATAATTAGTGGTGTTTTATGAAGGTCTGGAACTGTTTAAATTGCCCATGCATTGTTCTTTCCATGTTTTCATTCAGTGAGCAGTGTATTTCCCTTTTTCCACTTGGTGTGAAGAATGAGGGTAGAAGACACCCATAATTCCGTACTTTAAAGAATTATGGAGCACATCTACCAGCTTAGAACAACCTCCTATTAAATTCTTTGTCCTCATTTTGTCCTTCATTGTGGGGAATTTATAAATATGTACATTTAAATATAATTCTTTTCCTTAAAAGAAAAACAAATGAACTCCAGATAATAAAAGGAGCACAAGGCTTAGTTTTATTATTTGTGTTATTATCTCTTCTTTCATTAAGCCATTTAATTGCTCCCTGGGCCTTTATCAAAAAAAGAGAACTATATTTACTGGTCCTAAAAAAAGTTCTAGTAATGCTAACTGGTCAAGTTAGGCTGAAAATTGTATCATGCTAGTGAGATCATACTAGTAGTCCAACAATGTATTTGAAAATGTAAGTCTGGCAACACTGACCCAAAAGCACTAATGCCATTAGATAGCTGTTGCAAAGGTGCAACCAAGAGGTTGCCATATTTTGTTTGGACCACAAAGTTGTTTTCCTGTTTAACTGAATCAACAATTAAAAGATTTGGCAAAGTTCACATGAAATTCTGCATTTCTATCTTCTGGTGAAATCTGGAAGCACTAGGCTTATGTTCCTGCATAGGAGAAATTGTTGGACATAATAGGGACCATAGTCACCTTTGGCTAAAGTGTAACTATTCAGTTGGTAACAGCCTCCATTATATCCTTCAGTTTACTACTGAAGTTGTATTGATCAGGAAGCTTCCTTTCTCACAACAGGAGTGCTATGCATTTCTGGAAAAATATGTCAAACGTTTTTGTTTCTGTAAGTAGAGAAAGTGTCAAGTATTTAATAGGGCTAGGTAAATAATGTTTATGTAAGTTAAAATATTATATTCAACAGCAATGCTCATATAGCTTTGTAGTCAGCTCCTAATTAGTGAGAGAGTTTAAGTTTCAAGCTTCAGCAGCTCCCAGCCTACTCTTAAGTTTGGCCTTAGGTGATGTTACATTTAGGAAGCTTCTCCTCAGAAGCCCTTGTCAGGGTTCGTTTCCAGAACTGCTGAAGCTGTCCAGCAGTCTGTTTTTAGAATTCATTACTGCTTTCTGTCTGCCTCTTTGAAATTGATGCTCTGAATCTCTCCTCTCCTGGCCAGAGTTGAGAATCTGTTTCATGTAGCCCCTGTACCAGAATTACAGATTAGATAGAATGAATCAAAGTTCACATGAAATTCTGCATTTCTATCTTCTGGTGAAATCATATAGTCCACTCATTCAATTACTTTTTGCCAAATATCTGCTGTTACCACTATTGTTGTAGGTCTGATGGCAATGAACAACATAGATCCAGTTGCTCTCAACACACAGCTTACATTGTAGAGAGAGAGAAATGCACAATAAAGATATAAGCAGTTAATATATAATATACTGTTAGGGAAAGGGCTTGAAGAAAAATAGGCTAAGGAGATAGAGAGTGGAGATGGAGAGGAGGAGCTATTTTTATGTGCCATCACCTTAAAGGAAGCAACTTTTGAATTGAGAACTAAATGAGGCCACGGAGAAAGCCATGGAACAGGCTGGAGAAAAGTATTTAAGATGCCGAGAAGCAAGAGCCAAAATCCTGGAGGGAAGTATGCTGGAGGTTCAGGGACAGCAAGAACTACAATAGGGATGGCGGCCCAGGCCAGGTCATACAGGGGCTTGTAGGCCATTTAAGCTGTTGGGATTTTATTCTGATTGAAATGAACATGACTAGAGTTTTTTCTAGAGGAGAATTTCAGGTCTAATTTCCCACGTGCAATCTAAGTTCCAACTTCTGAGATCCCCTCCTTAGGAGTGGAGGTCAGATGGAGTAAAAAACTCTTATACATTTGAGTTCTGATTGACTTTGATAATGGCCATCTAATTGCTATTAACCAACAGCAGTATTAGATTGTGTCGACAGTTTGGTTCTTTTTATTATGATAGTGTTAGGAAGAAAATAAGAAAACGAAAAGTCATGGGTAAGAAGAGTAAAAATTGTGGCAACAGCTCCTCTTTGAAAAAAAAATAGGGTAAAATAAATGGACTTACCTTCATTCAATGATCAAATTAAACACATTGTATACTAATTTTTCAGATAGTTTATATATCTATATATATGTATAAACTATCTATGTATACATTAAACTTTTGTATGTATATATAAACTTTTATTTTCTCAGTGGATAGCAAATGCACTTAAAACAACTGGAGCTTTAAAGTGTTTTGAAAAGGCGAGGTCTCAGTTATTACTAAAACAGTAACCATTTTTATTAACTTCATTCTTTCTCTATATATTTTGCTTTGTTCTGTTTCAGTGCCCAGGAGGAGCATTTACACCCAACATGCGAACCACCAAGGAGTTCCCGGATGATGTTGTCACTTTTATTCGGAACCACCCTCTCATGTACAATTCCATCTACCCAATCCACAAGCGGCCTTTGATTGTCCGCATAGGCACCGACTACAAGTACACGAAGATTGCTGTGGATCGAGTGAATGCTGCAGATGGTAGATACCATGTCCTGTTTCTTGGAACAGGTAAGTATTGGAGTTTAAGCTATACTTCACAAGGTGTGCAATGATAGACGCCGCAGGTTGGCACCATGGTACTAAAACTAGAAAGATTTCAGTGCTTTCTTTTGTCTGGATTTTAGTGGGATATTTAATCTCTATGTCTCCACATCTGTAAATGGAGCTAACAAAATAAAGTACCTTAGAGAGTTGTGAGGAACTAAAGAATTAATAAGCAGAGCATCTATAATAGTTCCTGGAAATATTAAGGTGAAATGTAGAAGTAATGAGCTGGATTAGGGGAGGAAGAAATTTTAAGTGTGGGTAAGTATTACTCTGAAGTAAAGCAAACTCTGTGACTTCTTAATCAGGAGGTGGGTCATTTTCTAAGGGTACTGATGATGATATATAACATGTTTTATACGATATTTGGAGGTGAATTTGACTCAGGCTTTTTGAAAATATTAGTATTGTGATTTTAATACATCCACAAATTATAATTTGTCAAATTAACAGAAGTTGAGTGAAAGTACTATTGTTTATAGATTTAATATCATATGTAACAATGAGCAGTAAATGTTTTATAACTGGTTTATAAAATGTGATCCTCACACCATAAAAAGCATTATAAATGAGAATTCTTTAGAAATATAGATTTTTATGTCCTGCCTCAGGAATTCCAAGACTCAGCCTTTTGCATTTTAGTAAGTCTTTCTGGAAATTCTGATGGATCTTAAAGTTTGAGAACCACTACACAAAGGAAATAACTTCATTTTGCTAATCAGGCAGTACCTAAAAATATATTTCTAGGCCTGGCTTACTTCATTTAATGTGTCTTCTAGATTCTTCCATGTTGTCACAAATGACAGAATTTCACACATTCCTGTCTATTTTATAGTCAAGGATAGAAGCTCATTACTTGCATTATTGTAATATCAGAACTACCACAAGAAATACGCTAGTTTTTCTTCTAATTTAGGAAATAGATATAAAATATATTTGTAAAAATCATTACAAAATATAGCAGTGATGAAATATACATTCTAAATTAAAGAATGGATTTTCCAGGTATAGTGGCACACACGTGTAATCCCACAGGGAGGCTGAGGCAGGAGGATTGCAAGTTCAAGGCCAACTTCAGCAATTTACCAAGGCCCTAAGCAACTTAGCAACAACCTGTCTCAAAAAGTAAAAAGAACTGGGGACTCAACTCAGTGGTAAAGCATCCTTGGGTTCAATCCCTAATAATAACAACAACAACAACAAAGGATGAACTAGATTCTGACTTCAATTTTTAAATTTGGTTACTTTTTCTCAGATAAATAAAATTTTCAAAGTGTGCTTTGCCAGTTACATTTACATTATTTTTCTATCAATTTTTATTCTTATATTTAAAACCCTAGATCTGAGTCTTTCATCCTCATATATTTCAACTTGAAATTTCAGAAACTGAGAATCTTCTAAAATGTGCTTTTTGATGTCCTCTCCCATGCTTAAGCATACCTGAGTTTTCACTGGTCCCCTCTTTGCTTGTTCAATAGCTAAGGAATAATCTCCCCTACCCAGACTACTGATACCTCACTTTACTCTCAAGTTTTATTTCTGCTATTCTGCCATCTCCAGGATCTTTGTCACCAATTATATCCTTAATCACTTCATTTTTCCATTTTATCCTATACTGAATCTTGTCTTAGAAATCTTGTGCCATGATATAACATGGGATGTACATCTCATCTATTGCCACTTCAACCTAATTGCTAATTTTGGGTCTTGAATATTCTCATGATAAGAAAATACAATCTTCTAACTAGTAATGATATCTCTTTCCTCTTTGCATCATTTGGCATTATAGAATCTCTCTTGGCCTATTGCTTAAGCCTTATATTACATAAGTCCTGAATTCCCTGGCTGCACCTTCTTCATTAGCTAGCTTCCTCCTGCTCATACTTGTGTGTATATCCAGAAGTTGTGTCCATGGTCCTCTTTTTTTATATATTCCTTGGCCATCTCATTTGTTGGTTTAGCTTCAATTATCTATTCTGTGCAAACAAGCAAATCCAAAATGTGTATCATCAGTCCTTGCCATTTTCTAAGCTCAACATTTGAATTTACAATTTACTGGTAGATAACACACTTTGTGTGACCCATTAACATTTCAAACATCATGCTTCAAACTCAATTTATCTTCTTCTAAGACTTCCTAACCAGCACTTACTTAATTCATTCTCCTATTTGGGTATTCACAACTGCAATTCCCTCAAGTTTCTCTCTCTCCTTGGTATATCTTTCTTTCTCTCTAGGCATATCACAGAACCTGGTTAACTCAATAAATATTTGTCAAGATAAAATAGAAGCCATAACTATGTCCATTGTTACCTATGTAATATAATGAATTCATGAATGCCTATGAAATCTAATCTTCATTTGCATATAAGCTACATTCTCCAAGAATGTGGCGCCATGTAAATGACTATAAAGAATTGCTTTTAGACTCAGCTCAGTTCCTCCGATATGGAGTTTGCATTTAAAAAAAATATTTTATTTCCTGAAGCAAAGTGGTAATTGCATCTCACCTTTCCCTAATGTCTTGTATTACCTAGAAAAGAAGATTGTTTTCTGTTTTCCTTTTAAAGCCTGTCTTAAAGGTGGACTTTGATGCCACAGTTGAATTGCTTTTTGTCATAAAATCTACATAAAATATGTAGATTTTATGGATGGAATTTTGAAGCCTTTTAAATCTTCAGTAATGTTTATTCAAATAGAAGACAGTAAGAAACATGCTTTTGCACAAATGCTTTGGCTTTTCTTACCACATAAGTTTCTGGCACCTTTACATAGACTTTTTATGTTGGTATTTAAACACTTGTGTCATTTTCAAAAACAGTATTTAGGCATATGTTTTCAATTGTAGTAGGAAGCCATACTAATGATTGCTTGCAAAGCCTCATGAGTGTCTTGGGAATTCTATCCTAATAGGAAAGTGTGTGCCATGACAATGCCTCTGCCAACAGCATCTCTCAGAAGATGGTAACTCACTTAACCATTGATCCCTTTTCCATGTTGTCATGTCAGACTGCACTCTAATTTTAAAAGTGATTTAGTTAACCTGAAACTCTACCATCAAGTATATTGGTAAAAAATATTTGCTGCCCAAATAGTTCTTTTTTCGCTGGCGAGATTTCTTCCAAAAAGAATTCTCTGTCCTTGCCTGTCACTAAAAGGGAAACTTTTAGTCTTTTCTGAAATGGCTTTTGGAAGAATCACAGATCATTGTCCCAGGATTTCTTAGCTATGTATTTAAATGGAAGAATGAAGCTTTTATTGGTTGTTGCCAAATTTCCAAGTACAAGATAGCCCTCCAGCTGTTACAAATAAATGATGATGCCCCAACATGGCCACGAAGAGGGAAGCTTCTATTCTGACATCCCTTCTGTACTATCATGAGAAGTTCAGAGGAATTTGGTGAAAGCATCAGTAGTCAAGGAAGATGCCACAGGAAAAACTTGTGTGACAGTTCATTGGAATGTAAGTAGGATACAATGTAACTGTATGAAATATGAATAGTATGAATGATTTTAAGGCTCACAGAATCTCCATGGTAGTTGTGTCTGCTCCACGCCTGATAAATGTTACAATTTCCTCATTACCATTTTAGTGTATAACTGTGGCTGAGTCCGAGATTCTGGTAACTTGTATTTATGCTCTCATCTGTCTCAGATTGTTTTGTATGTGCTGCCAGATGCCAAGCAAAATAAGTAAATGAGTGGGGGTAAAAGAAGGGAGGGAGCTTTGTTCCTTACCTCTTATGAACAGCCTAGCCCATTCATTTACATAATGTCTGTGACTGCTTTTGTGCTACCATAGCAAAATTAGGTAGTTTCTCCAAGAGTCCTTTAGCCAGCAAAGCCTAAAATATACACTGCTTGGCCTTGTATGAAAACCTTTACTGACCTCTGTTTAGGTTGATAGTTGTAATATTTTAGGAAAATTAACCTTCTTGAAGAAGTTATTTTCTAATATGTAGAGATAACACAGGGATGTATAATGTTGCCCAAAATAAACATTTGTTGTTTTATCTTGAATTAAAAAATATTTTTCATTTTATTAAAATGTAAATTAGAAGCTAAATATACTTAATTATTTTCCCACTCATTCTTGCTACTACTCCAAGGACAACCACAGGTTTGAGAAAAAAAAAATATATATACACACACACACACATATATATATATACATACACATATATATATACACACACATATATATACACATATATATACACACATATATATATACACACACATATATATACACATATATATACACACATATATATATACACATATATATATCAGTGCTTTGTTTTATTCTGTAGTATTTGTTAAATTTCTTTTTTTTCCTTTCTTTCACTCTGACTTTCTTTCTTCTTCTTTTTTATCTTTAGAAAGGGCTCTAAAGCAGCCAGCAAGAGCTCTCATAGGATTAGCATTTCTATTTTAACTTTGCCACCTACTACTTAACATCCAGTCCATTTGTTCAGAGCAGACAGTATTGCACTGTCAAGAGGGTTTTGCCAGTTTTCCTTTTGCTTCTAGAGTTATGAAAATATTTAAGTGTCTGGGTCAGGTTCAGACACATTCTGTCAAATTTATATTTTTAGCACTATACATGAATCAGAATGACATGTAGATTTTGATGAAAGAGTGAGAATACTCTTGTGAATGAGTGTTAAAAGTTTAGGATGATTTAGTATCATTATAATTTTTTAATGTAGGGTCAACATATATCCTATTCTGCCAAAATTCTTATATTGTACATGCTGTTTCAAGCTTCTTATTAGCTTCCGTTTAACTGGGTGAGGATTAAGTTGGAACGCTGGCTCCAGTAAGCCTTTTGAAAGTGTTGAGTTTTGAAGTGTGTGCCACATATGTGACTAAAGCTTTAAAAAGCTTGCCTTGCAGCATTAGAGTATAACTAGCTTCCTAGTAACTTGTGGTTCTGGCAAGTGCAACTCTTAAAATGGCACACTTAATGAACTGCAGAGCCAGGAATTCTGATTTTTAAAGAACTCCTTAAGATGATGCTCCATGTACATTTTGATAGCTAGAGTAGTTCATCTGAGTTCAAGGAAAAAAATATATATGTACGTATGCACACACACACACACACACACACACACACACACACACAGAGTTAGTTGGAAGCGGTGCATGACTGTCAACCTAAGGATAATGTGTAAATTGCCCCTTCACTTAGGAGTAAGGAGAAAATCTTTTTTTAAGTCACTGGTTTTTAATAACATTGTGGATCACTGCTTTCCAAAACAGAACCTGGAAACTTCTGAGTTTACCATGGATCTGGAGGGATTTTCACAGCAGGCAATACTAGTGGAACACAGTGAAATGATGGCTGAATTGACAGGAGAAAATGATGAATCATGGTGTCATGACTGCTTGATCATGTAGAAGAGTAACAAAGAGGGATATGTGAAAAAATAAGAAAAGTAGAAGGAGGAGGAAGAAGTGAAGAAGGGAGGAAGGATCTCACCCACAGAGTGAAAGCTAGTACAACGACAAATGTTCTCATTTAAATTTGACTTGAAAAAGTCAATTTAATTAAGTATCTGATTAATTGCTGAATAATTATTGTATAAAACAAAATTCTTTTCTTTTATGCTACTCTTCAGATAGCTTTTCCTTCAAGGATAGTAAAATCTCACATAATGGTTTCATAAATTTTAGTATTGCTGCACTGTTCAGATTACCTGCTTAATTTTTTAGTATTCTGATAATGTAAAAATGTATACTTTTTCAAGCTTCTGAAATATTTTGTTAGTATTATAATGATGCTAACTTTGGGAAGTATGTTATAAAAATTACCTCCTCCAACCATTATAAGTACTCAATGAAGAATTGTAAGAATATCAACTCCATGGAGTGAGATGGAGTGGTAGGTGGTACTGGTACTTATATTCAATGCTATAAAGAGTACCGAGAGGAGTTCATCATTCAGTAAGGATGATTTGAGCGAATGAATGAATGATTTGCACCCACTGTAAAAGCCAGATGATCAAAAGGCAGGGAATTAAAACCACTGGGCAAGGCTTTATTGGAAATACACGCTCTCGGGCTGAACTCCCCTGTCCATCAGTGTGTGTCCAGGAGAGTGGCACAAGTGTTCCAAGGTAAAGAAAATTTAAAGGGCCCCGTCAGGAAGGGGAGGGCTTAAGGCAGGAATGATGGCGCTATGAGATAGGAAGAGGAGGTATCTAGAGTCCTGTGTCCCCTGGGATTGGTCAGGGGATCCTGCCGAGGTCAGAGTCCTTCTGGGATGAGTCAGGAAAAGTCCACTGATTGGTAGGAGGCGTCATTACTGCTTACATATCAGCGTCTGGTAGGCTGTTCCTTTGAGCATGAGGGCTGCTTGATGCATCATTCCCTGCAGCTGCTCCAAAACGACGCCCTACACCCGCCGCAGCTGTGCAGAATCCGCTGCATGTCCTGCATCTGCCGCTACCACGTGGAACTTGCCACGTTGTATGCTTTGCCTCCGCCTTGTGCGAGATCTCCAGCCGACCTAACACCCACTATCCTCCACTGTGTTCTGACAGAGTCTCAGAAAAGTTAAGATCACATAGAAATGTAACAAATGACACAGTTGGAATACAAATCAGTCCAATTTCACAGTTTGAACATTTATTCTCTTCATATTCTACCTCATTTGTCATCACAGCCTTTTACATTAATGATTTTAACTTTATTTGTGTTTTCTCATTTTACTATGAACAAGCTGTTTACCACCTATTTAAGATACACTTCTGATATGGTTACATGCAGCATTCACGTTTGGCATCCCTTAGTTTGAGTGATACTGTTGTCTCCAACCCGCACTTCTCCCCAAGAAGTGCAGCCCAGACAACTCTGCAGAAGCAGCAAAGTTTATTGAGGAAATAGGCACACAGGCCAATCGATTGGGGTCAGCTCTCCTTTCCTTCAGAGAGTGACCCCGAAGTGAGGGTTTCAGAGGTTATTATAGGGTGGGCTAGCTACATGACTCAGGAAAACATGATTTGGCAGG
>CM053407.1:53191463-53234353 GCA_028644305.1 Xerus rutilus
ACGTGATAGTGCCTCCTATGTTCCCTTTCAGTTCCTGGAACTTTAGGTAACTGGCCAGGGGGTCTGGCAGCCTGTGGTTTTGCTCCCCCATCCGTGAGAAGCAAGCATAGCAGAGCATTAATCACAGAAGCACAAAGAGCAGGTTAACAGATACGTGCAGGCCTGAGCCAGAGTGACTCCATCTTGAGGTGGGATTTTACAATACCATCTACCTAACCCATCCACATGTTGTCACCAAGTCTTGCAAGTTAACAAACTGCATCTTATAAGACAAAAGGGAAGATTTGGATAAACTTTGCCTTGAAACACAGTAGATAGAGTGGTAACTGAAAGCAGGTAGGGTGTGGCTGCAGGAGGTGAGCCATTGGGGGCATAACTTCGGGATTTATATTTTTTGTGCTTCATGGTGCTATGTTCCCAGCTGCTTTCCTCCACGTCACCCTTCCTCCATGATGTTCTACCTCATCTTGAGCCCCAAGGAATGGAGCCAGCTCTCTATACATTGAGACCTCTGAAACCATAAGCCCCCAAATAAACTTTTCCTCCTCTAATTGTTCTTATTGGGTCTTTTGGTCACAGCAGTGAAAAAGCTAACTAAAACAGATGAATCACTAAATTTTTGCACATTAAAAATTTTCCTAAAAAGGGGCTTAAATCTGTATCCAAAATGTCTTACACGTTCACCAAAACACACATAAAACTCTTTGTCATGCTTCTGTTTATTTAGTTGAAGTGGATTCTGCAGAGTTGATTGATAGATTTGGAGGATTTCAGAAGATCCTGCAAGGACATAATGCCTCTCAGCAGGAGAGATGGAAAGATTTGCTTTGTGACATTGGCTTATTTTCTATGCAATCACATATTTCTCTAGACGATTTCAGGACAACTACACTGAAATCTCTTCGCTGTGTGTTGTCTCTATTTAACCCTGTACTCACATGAATGTAAGAAAATTTTCTAGCCTGAAGACACTAATTTATGAAGTCTTTTGTCTGTGTCAAGAATAAATAGCCACACTATGTTTTTGTTCTTGATGTGCTGCCAAGTTTCGCTGAGGCTGACTTGGCAGCCTTTGTCCCTACTAGAAGAACTCAGCTTCCTGCACAGCCAGGCCAGGCCTTCTCTGTGACTGCTCATAGGAGGCCTATAGCTGTCAGTTGTACTGGTGGTTTCTACCAGTATACTGGTGGAAAGCCAGCTTTTAAAAAAAAAAAAATTATTGAACTGGGAAGAGTTCAAATTCTAGGAAATGGATGGAAATGTTTCATTTTAGAATGTGAAATGTGCAAATTGGAACAAAAATAAACTGGAGTTTCTGAGGTAAGTCTGTGGCATTAGAATCATAGGAATTTTACTTTTCTTAGTTGTATGCTTATTTTTCTCATTCATCAATGTGGTAGCAGAATAACAACTCCCTCCCCTCCCAATTTATTTTCTACCTCCTAATTTTCTGAATCTGTGGACATGTTACCTTACTTGGCAGAAGAGACTTACGTGTATGTTTAATGGTATTGATCTTGAGATAAGGAGATTTTTTGGAACTGTCTGCACATGCAGTAGAATCACATGACTTTTTATAACCACAAGGGGATGTGACAGTGGAAGACGTGTCAGAGAAATGGAACTTTGTTAGACTTGGAAGTAGAGGAAGGGAATCGTATACCAAAGAGAATAGGTAGTCTTGAAGCTGGAAAAGGCAAGGAAGCAACTTCTTCTCAGAACATACAGAAAATTATGCAACCTCTCGAAACTTTGATGTTAATACACTGAGATCTGTGTTGGACTTCTAGTCCCCAGAATTCCAAGATAATAAATTTGTATTGTTTGAACACACAAAATTGATGATAATTTGTTTATGACCACAACATAAAACTAATAAAACTAGCTTTTGAATTCTAGCTTGATTGACATTTTTCTAAAGAATTTTTAAAATAAAGATTAATCATTTATGTTGTTTTAAAGCTCTCATGAAAGCCCTTACTGATTAATGTTAAATGTGGTATGTCTTTTATCTGTTTCTCAATTAGCATGGAATATGATGGTTATGCACCACAACCATGCCATTGATCTTTCATTAGAGTTTATTGAGCCTCTTGAATTCTAGGGCTTATGAAATATAAAGAAGAATAGCAATATTATTTTCCTGTATGGATCTTGCAGCCCAATGAAAGAGACAAGTCAATCCAATTCAGTAAGTGTCTATTAATCATTGGAGTGGCTGCCTGACACATTTTAGACAGTTTTCTATTACTGTATAACAAATCACCACATTATCATTGGCATGCAACCACATAGCTTTATCATATCACAGTTTCCACAGATGTGGCTGAGCTGGCCTGTCTGTTCAAAGTCTCACAGGTTATAGTCAGTGTAGGCCAGGCTGCATTTCTTTCTGGAGTTCAGTGTCCTCCAAACCCACATGGTTTTTGGTAAAATCCAGTTTCTTGCTGTCACAGAAATGAGGCCCTTGGCTTCATAAAACCACCCACAATTCCCTTCCAAATAGATCTATATTCATTGGCTATTCAAAACCAATTCCTTCTTCAAGGCTGGCAGTTTCTTCCTTCAATATGTTGAGATGAGGTCTCACATAATGTGGCATAATTGTGGTATTGACATACGATAACCTTGCTTTTTTTTTTTTTTTTTTTTAGTATCTGGAATTGAACCCAGGAGTGCTTAACTGTTGAGTCACATTCCCAGTCTTTTTTTTTTCTTATAATTTTTTAAATTTCGAGACAGGTTCTCACTAAGTTGCATAGGGCCTTGCTAAGTTGTTGAGGCTGGCCTTGAAATTTTGATCTTCATGTCTAAACCTCCAGAGCTGCTGGGATTACAGGTCTAAGCCTCTGCATTTGGCTACATTTGCAATTTTCTATTGGTTGGAAACAGGCCACATATTCTACCTGCACACAAAAGGAGGAGTTATACAAGGCTGTGACTCATTAGGAGTCAGTTTAGAGTATGACTGACACTGCCCACACACATTTTAGACAAACCACTTTGGCAATGATGTGAAGGCTATATTAAAGAAAAGAAGGAAAGAAGACTTTTGTATGTCATAGGCATGAAACGACTCCTATGACAGGAGATGGGAGCAGAATGTTGAAAGAGTTCGAGAACTATTTAGGAGCAAGAAAAGTACAGGATGATAGCAGATGCATTTGTGGCTTAATTTGTGAATGTACAGTTTTGCAGATACGTAGAAGTAAGTATTATTGGCTGATCAAGGTAACAGAATATCAGCAAGTAGATTTGGAAAGTAATGAATTCCTATTTGAATGACACACCTGTTCTATCCTTTGACCTATTATGCATCAGAGCCTGAACTGATCACTTAAAATCCATCATTAAAACCTCAGTGCAACCCAGTGATATAAAATCACTATCCCTGTTATTCAGTTGTATAAACTAAGGCTTCAATATATTAAATTGCCTGCTTGGGACTGTGAAGCTATTGGAAATAAGTAATTAAAGTCAAGCCCTAGTCTGTCTCACATTGGGTTGAAGATATGTTGGACTACCCAGTAGATAAGTCAAAGAGGGTGTCATTGCAGATACTCTTCAGCAGAGAGGGTGCTAGAGATTGGAGACACAATGTAGGTGATGCCTGAAACTCCTGACAGTGCTGAGGTCACTCTAGGAGGCTAGGAAGATATGGATTTAACCCTGAGGTCTCAGTTAAGGGTGGGAAAATGAAGAGTATTTTCCACGAAGATGGAGAGTGAGTGATCATGAAAATAGTTGAAGAATTAAAAGAACTCCATGGTGACCTTGAGAAAAGACAGTTTCAGGCAGCAAGAAGCAGCTATCAAGATCATCAGACATGGTATGATCGTATCTGAGTGTTCTTCTAACATGCTAGTTTCCTCACTATCCTGTCCTCTGACACACTGGTAACATTGAGAATTTCCATTGCACATGGAAACAGAAATCAGAAGGGGTTAACAAGGTTTAATAAATGGTGGGGTTGCAAGATAGCCAAAGAGGGTAAATTCTCTTTACCTGGGCACCCAGAAACATAGATGTTCCAGGATAATTTATGCATGGGATTTAAACTTTGAAAACGAATGCAGAGGGGCCTGTTTTATGATAAAAATGGTTCAGGGAAGTACATTAATCAGTGATCATATAATTCACTAATCTCAGATGAGTAATTCTTTCCCCAAAAAATAACGAGTTAAATAAAAAGGGTTACCCCAGTTTTGTGTGTTTGGAAATTTAGTTGTACTAGCCTGTGTAGGATCAGGAAAGTCTTGCAGAATATACCTGCATTATTTAAGGTAAGTTGATTTGTTTAAAATGGAAATCTAAATAAAAGCAATTCTTGATACTGTGCAGTACAGAATCCTGA
The DNA here is from genome assembly GCA_028644305.1 of Xerus rutilus. Taxonomy (NCBI): domain Eukaryota; kingdom Metazoa; phylum Chordata; class Mammalia; order Rodentia; family Sciuridae; genus Xerus; species Xerus rutilus. The sequence continues at coordinate 53,195,818 of CM053407.1, forward strand.
AAAGTGTGCTAGGTAGCTTTTAGTAATTTATAAAATCCTGAAACATAAATTTTAATGATTGCTTAGGCTATCTTTGAGGTTTCTTCAGCTGTATCAATAGGAAATAATTATAATAACCCATAAGGTGATAGATTATCACTTGAGGTGATACAATATTATGTTTTTCTTAATCCTCAGAGATAAAATGTTTCTAGAACCAGAATACACAAATATACTAGTTTTAAACTTATTAAGCACTTTGATATGTTAGAATAAACAGATATTTTAGTGAGGATAGATACCACACTTAATTAAAAGTTATGAACTCCAGTTTTCAAAGGGGAAAATTTTTTTATTCTCCAAGTTTTTTGGTTATGCCTCAATTAAATCAAAACATAATTTAGTCACTCTTCATTGTCCAATTACTAGTTCAGTAAAGTTATTGGTCTTCAAATTCTTTTTGCAACTTCATCATAGAAGTCTACTTTTCAGTTAACCAACCTAAAAGTAGAACTGAAACTTTCCACAGCAGTAATGGTTATAAGCTTGTGTGTGTTTGTTTACCTGTAGAATTCTAGGTCAACGTGTGGCAGTGTAGTATGTAATTAAAATTTTCAGAGATTTTCTTCATAATGACCATTTCTAATTTTGGTTGTGTTTTCTCGAAAACCATGTTAAATACAGAATAAGTTGTTACGATGGTTTTTAATATTATTATTTGGTAAACTATAGGGCAAAATAGGGAGTATTTTAGTATTCAAAGGCCCTTGGCTAGAATCCTGTCCTCTATCATTTATCAGCTGCATGACCTTGAGCAAACATCTCTAAGCCTCATTTTCCTATTTCTACCTATTTTATGGACTTATTTTAAAAGGATAAATGAGATAATATCTGTAAAACCCCTAGTGTACTGTTCAGTAATTACTGTGCATTTAATGGGTGCATAGAGACATATACATATTGTTCAATTAGTCAGCTTTTTCACTGCTGTGACCAGAAGATCTAATATGAATAATTTTAGAGGAAGAAAAGTGTATTTTGAGGCTCACAGTTTTAGTGTTTTCAGTCCATAGATGACCCACACCATTGCTCTGGACCCAAGGGTGTGTCAGAAAAATCATGGCGCAGGAGTGTAGTGGAGGAAAGTGGCTCAGGAAGAGGCACCAGGAAGCAGAGAGAGCTCCACTCATCAAGAAAAAAATCTATACCCCATTCACTAGACATAAATAATGAGCAGAACATACAAATGCCTCTCCTTTCATAGAGCTCCTGTTCTTGTGGGAGGAAACAGGCAATGAGCACTGTGCATGTAATTAGTTTACAGTGTTGCCTAAATTTGAGTAGAAACTCTATTAGTAAACCTGAAAGAATAAAAAGAAAAATGAAGAAGAAGAAAAGAGGAAGGGAGAAAAGGAGGTAGGGTGAGAGGCAGCAAGAAAACAAAGAAAACTTTAATGACAGACCATAGACCAATCTGGGGTAATTTTTGAAGTATTTCTTTTGTTTGAAAATTATGAAGTACAGCATTCATGTAGAAGAACAGTAAATGGATAATTTAGGTAAGAGGTGAAGAGTAGGAATAAGGAAATAAAATTTCATAACATGCAGAGTAAAATTAATTTTATTTTCTATTGTTTCAAGGAAGGTTCACATAGGCTTTCTCCTTTGATCTTGAGCAGCCTTATCAGGTATGTAGGGAAAATATAATATCCATATTTTATAGGGAAAGAAGAAAGATTACAGGCCACAAGTGTTATCAAGTTTATACTGTTTGCATCTGCAAAGAACAGGGGAAATGGATATATGGGTATCATTCATATATCAAACAAGATCTTGATTTCAGTCTACAGATTTAACTATCTCTTCAATTGTTATTTTTTAAAATTTTACTGAAGTTGCATATACTTATTATAAAAAGTTAGAAAGTATATTTTTAAAAAGAGGGAAGAAAAGCAATTGTAGTTTATGTTCCCTTATTTGAAACCAGATGTGTTGCAGGATATACAAGTTCTTGAATAGGAAAGGTAATGTGTACTTCTACAGGATGCCTTTCAGAACCTTGGACCACACCCCTAACAACATGGAGCTGTATCATGGAGCTGTTTCTAAAGTGAAACAGCAACATCTTCAGACCAAGTGAAATAAATAAGGATCATAAATAGCTTAAAGTCAGCACAGGTCAGGATGTATAACCAAATTGGTTCAAGTCAGGACAGGTTTTGCCACCAACCAAACTAATTGAAAAACTGAAGAAAAAAAAAACACCCTTTTTTTAGTTTTACAATTATAGATAAAAGATATTAAATGTGCCCACATTAAAAATAGAGTGTAATTTCCAACTAATATGCAGGTACTGTACTATAAATACTGTTTCAATATTCTTTAAGATATAACAAATAGCTCAGCATGTATTTTATTTTTCTGTCCCTCGAGATTATTGGAAGCATCCTTTTTGTGTTTGTTATATTAAAAGGAGATTTATTGGTTTACAAAACTGAAAAACACAGTGGTAGGGTGGGTTTTTGAAGTGATTTCGTAAGGGCTCCAGCTTCTTTCTTCGAAATTAATCTCTGTCTTCTGTAGAATGGAGCAAGGGATAGCTTTATCCTTATGTAAGCTCTTATCATGTTGATAAATGTCTGCAGCAGTTTAAAAATGCATATTTGCAAGCCAAACTGAAAAAAGGATCATATCTGGTTCTTCTTGTTCTTTCCTGCAGACCTGTTTACATTTTGTACAATTTAGCTGCAGACTAAGACACCCTTTCAAGTGTGGGATGTCTACAGGCAACACGTTTTCATAGCTTCTGTTAATAAAAAAATTATTGTCCGCTTCGTTTGTAAAGAGTATTTTCCATAGATACAGATTGAGTCAACATTCAAAAAGTATCATTTCACTATCATCTGCCCGCTATTGTTCATTGTTTCTCATGAAAAGTCACCACTAATTATGTTTCTTGTTTCTATAACCTAGTATCCCCTCCTCATTGACTTCAAGGTTTTCTCCTATCTTTTTTTTTTCATAAATTTAAATATACTGTGCCAACGTTTGGCTCTTTTTATATTTGCTCAACTTGGTTCTCAACGAAATCTTCTGTAATGTATATTTTTCATTAAATTTGGAAAGTTTTCATTCATTATTTCTTCCAATGTTTTTCTTCTCCAATTTCTCCTTAATCTTCTTTGAAACTCTAATTACACACCTATCAAGTCATTTGATGATACCACACAGACCAAATTACTCTATTCACCTCATCTATTTTCTCTGTTCTTCCAGTCGAATGAGTTCTTATTGAGTTCATTAATTTTTTTCTTTCAATTACAATTTCCCAATCTGCTATTAAGTTCATGGTTTAATATTTTATCACAGGAATTATATTTTCCATTCTAAAATTTCCATTTTTAATTGAGTTCTTTCTGTTATTTCATTAAAAGTATATCTTCTTTTAGTTTTTAAACAAGTTCCTTTTAATTATTTGATCATATTTATAATAGCTTTATCTGCTTTGCCAAATCAAAAATCTGGGATGTCTTCCTTGTTTTTCTTGATGCTTGATCACATCTTCCTTTTTTATGCATAATGATTTTTGTTATTGAATGCTGGAAATTATAGATAATACCTTGACTTTGGGACTTTGGGTTCTATTACACTCTTCTGAATAGTTCTAATTCTTATTACAAGAAAGCACTTTATTAGCTGATCACCTTTAACTAGTTTTGACTCATTTTACTCTTTGTTAGAATACCTATGCTCAGTCACTCTAATTTTACAGGACTCCAGTCCACATTTTTTCCATGTTTTCTTAGGTCATGGTTATAGGTTCTGTTAGGACAGGCCTAAACTGAGTCCTACTCTAGCAAGTGACATTTACACTTAAAGGGTCAGCCTTCCTTGTGTCAGTCAAATGCCAAGAGTTCTAACAGGGTGTTGATGGGATCTGAATGAGGCCAGAACTCCAACTTTGCCCAGCATTGCTTTTCCCGCAGAATTGCTGAATGTATAATTGATCTGTTCCTTTCACCCCATAGCAGGTACAATCTGTTAACACTTAGCACTCTCAGCCTGCAAAAATATTGCCCAAGATTCAGCTATAGACTCACAAGGTTTTTTCACATGGATTTTTGAAATCCCCTGCTGGACAGCAATCCCTCTCTCTCCCTCTCTGTCTGGTACCATGGAATTCATCTCCTTTTGCTGCTCCAAATTTTTATATCTACCTCGTCATCTCAGACCTCCAAGCTGTACTTAGACCCTAGCTCTCTGAGCCTCTGTTGGAATTATTCCCAGGCAGAAAGTGAAATGATCATGAGGATTACCTTTTAAGTACTCTTTCTTTCTTTTAGTCTTGCACTGCCTGCTACCTATTATCTAAAAAGAATTGCTGCATTCCGTTTGAGCACTGTTACATTTGTTTACCTCAAGAAAGTTTTCTAGTTTCAATTACTCCGTTATAGTCAATGGTCATATTGTCCTTCAGAAAGACTTTCCTCACAATATTTCTTTCCTTTTTTTTTTTGCTACTGGGGATTAAACCCAGAGGCATTTTTCCACTGAGCCACATTCATGGCCCTTTTTTTATTTTGAGACAGAATCTCACTACATTACTTCAGGCCTCAATAGCTTATGGCAGCTGATCTTGAACTTGAGAACTTCCTGCCTCAGTTTTCTGTGTCACTGGGATTCAGGCATACACCATCATGCCCAGCTTCCTGATGATATATTTCTGTTGAAAGGATTTAAAATCTCTTTTCTTCTTATATCAATGTCAACAAACTATAGGGTTTATCATTCATTATAATGTTTGCAGATTTAATATTTTTGTTATTTCATAAGTCATTTATATATATATTATATATTTATATGTAATATGCACACTCTGATTCTCGAAATATCTGAAATTTCTTTATTATAATTTTGCTTAGTATGTTTGCATTGTGTTTTATTACATTGCAAATGAATTAAACTTTAGTAAAAAATAATGCTAATTAGCTAAATTTAGACAAAAAAGAAAATAATTAACAAAGTTATACTAAAAATACCAACTTGGTCTGCTATAAACATTGAAGTGGCTGCATCACTGTAGTATGCTGTTTTTAAGTACTCCGGATATAGACCGAGGAGTAGGATAGCAGGCTCAAATGGTGGTTCCATTCCAAGTTTTCTAAGGAATCTCCATACTGCTTTCCAGATTGGTTGTACCAATTTGCAGTTCTACCAGCAATGTATGAGCGTGCCTTTTTCCCCACAATCTCGCCAACACTTATTGTTGTTCGTATTCTTGATAATTGCTATTCTGACTGGCATAAGATGAAATCTTAGGGTAGTTTTGGTTTGCATTTCTCTGATTGCTAGAGATGTTGAACATTTTTTCATATGTCTGTTGATGGATCGTATATCTTCTTCTGTGAAGTTTGTGTTCAGCTCTTTGGACCATTTATTGATTGAGTTGTTAGTTTTATTGGTGATAAGTTTTTTGAGTTCTTTATATATCCTGGAGATTAGTGCTGTATAAGATGTGTGTGTGACAAAGATTTGTTCCCAGAATGTTGGCTCTCTGTTCACTTCATTGATTATTTCTTTTGCTGAGAAGAAGCTTTTTAGTTTGAATCCACTCCATTTGTTGATTCTTGATTTTACTTCTTGTGCTATAGGAGTCTTATTAAGGAAGTATGGTCTGAATCTGACATGATGAAGATTTGGGCCTATTTTTTCTTCTATTAGGTGTTGGATGTCTCATCTGATTCCCAAGTCCTTGATCCACTTTGAGTTGAATTTTGTGCATGTTGAGAGATAGGGGTTTAGTTTCATTTTGCTGCATATGGTTTCCAGTTTTCCCAGCACATGTGTTGAAGAGGCTATCTTTTCTCCAGTGTTCGCGTTTGGCTCCTTTATCTAGTATAAGGTAACTGTATGTAAGTGGGTTAGTCTTTGTGTCTTCTATTCTATACCATTGGTCTACATGTCTATTTTGGTGCCAGTACCATGCCACTTCAATGTTTATAGCAGCTCAATTCACAATAGCTAAACTGTGGAACAAACCTAGATGTCCTTCGATAGATGAATGGATAAAGAAACTGTGGTATATATACAAAATGGAATATTACTCAGCAATAAAAGAGAATAAAATTATGGCATTTGTGGGTAAATGGATGAAGTTGGAGAATATCATGCTAAGTGAAGTAAGCCAATCTCAGAAAATCAAATGCCAAATGTACTTGTTGATAAGTGGATGCTGATCCATAATGTGGGGAAGGACATGGGAACATGGAGGAACTCTGTTCACAGGGGTGTAAGGGGGGAGGGGCATGGGGACAGTAAAGGTGGTGGAATATGATGGTCATAGCCCTAACTTTATGTATGATTGCATGTATGTTGTGATTCTATATTACTTAGAACCAGAGAAATGAAATGATATCCTCTTTCTGTGTACAATGAATCAAACTGCACTCTGTAATCATGTAAGCCTAAATAGAACAAATAAATAAATTAAATATGAAAAAAGTATCAACTTGGTAGCTTCCTCTGTGATAAATATAGACATCTGTCAAAAGATAAACTAGATTAAAAAGAACTATACTATCTCTCAGTGTTTGAGCAGACATGTGTTTCTGTAAAGCTTATTAATATACAACTTTTCCAAAAATTCTAGTCCATGATCTATCATGGGAATCAGCATCTGTATTTTTAGTAAGCTCCCTAGGTGACTTTGAGTGATGTAATGTGAAAGCCACACTTTGAGAAACTATTTGTATAATTCAACATGGCTTGAGGTGCTAAGAAGCTAAGTGAAATTAATGGCATCAGCAAATGAACTTGAAAGTCACTGAATACTTTATTTTCCTTACAATGCAGAAAAGCATTTTAACCTTCTAAAAAGATTCTTCAACAAAGAAGCTTATTGAACTTAGGTGAACCCAGTGCTTGCAAATTTATATGACCCTACAAACTTATAGCATCAATACACTTTGGAAAACGTTGATTAGATAGCTTTTATTGACACTGCCTTTGGGAGGACTTCCCCTGAAATAGAGACACTTAGAATGCCTTTGGTGACCAGCTGGGGCTCTAACTGCCCCAGGGCTGATGGAAAAGGTATCAACATCAGAGCTTTTCAATTACCTATTCAAGGCTCCCTGTGTGAGAACTTACTGAATGTTAAGAAATGGTGATAAATGGCCTCATTTAGAAACGCATATGCATTTCTTTTATAACATGAGTAGAATTACCACCTCTTAAAAGTAGATTCAGTACACTACTAACAAAGATTTTATAAACTCATGATTCAGTTTTATTCCCAAATTTTAAAAATTACTATTGAAACAATGTATCAGCAGTATGGTAACCTATGAAGCAAATGACAGCTATTTAGAATGGGTATTTTCACATGAAATAAAGCAGCCATTTCTTTAGATCTAATTGTAAAAACTAACAATGTGAGATGTCTATCATACTTCCTTCATACCTTAAGAGTTTTCATTTGTCAGAGATTTCATTTGCCAGCTCTTATTAACTTTAATATGTTTATTTTAATAAACAAAATACCAAATTGGTTCATAAAATTATAATAAAGGAAGAATTGCATTTAACATGTATGAATTTATCTTTTACAATTCTCATCTTAATTAATAAATACTAGAACTGATTATCTGCTAATACTGCTATTTAAAAGTCATGCAGTGGGCTGGCTGCCTAGAATGACACGTAGAGACTCTATGGAAAAAAAGAGAAAAAGTAGGAAGTGTATGACATCTTTACTAAATAAGATATAAGAATAAGGCTGAAGAATAAGAATAAGGCTGTGTCTCACCTAGTATAAATTAGTATTAATTACTAATTCCTAGAATTACAACTATCTACATAATTGTAGGGCACGGTGCAAAATGAAAATTCAGGATCTTTTTTAAAAAGGTATTAATTGTTTCAAGGAAGCAAAAGTGCATTAAATCAAACATGCAGCTCTTCTGAGCACAGGAGCTCCTATGACTGCTCAGGTCACACAACTGTGAGGCCAGCCTGGACTATAGTGCTTTGATAGCTTAGTCAACAGAGGAAAGGGACCAACTGGATCTGATTAAGGAGGCCGTATTTCCCCAAATCCAGAGGCAAGCACAGTTTGGCCCATCAGTTTCCAGGGAAACCCTCTAAGGACTGTAGTTTAAATGCGTCCCAGGATATAGATATCCAATGATTATTCAAATGACCTGCTGGGTAATGAGCTATGTTTGATCATTTGTTTGAGACAGCCAACACCTACTGGGCTGTAAATGCATGCTGATCTCTTGGAGACGGGAAAGTTGTAAAGATTATTGCTCTAATTCCTTGTATTAAAAAGAAAGAAAGAAAAATCCTAGATAGTATAAAATTAATAAGGCAGAAAAGAAGCTTGTCTGAGTAATTTTCTTTAAATATTTAATGAAAGGAAATAAAATTAAAATCACTAGTGAAAATTGATAAGTCTACTGTGCTTTGTGGAAAAGTGTCTTATTTACATATCAATGCTTTCATGTATTCAGGGATTTATTATCCATATATTACACATGAGGAAATTGAGGTTCAGTAAAAGAAAGTGACTCCAATAATGTCATAAGCGTAGTAAGCAGAAGAGCTGGAACTAAAAAATAACTTCTACTTACGTAGGGTACAATACGTACCATTCAACATTCCAGGCAATGCCTGTGTATTATTCATTTAATTAGAACTCTTTCAACTGAAAGTGAACACACGTTTTACTAGTTGAATAATTTTTCCCTTTTGGGACACCCAGAAAGCAGCCTCAGACTGAATTAAATTCAAGCTAAAATGATGTCAGAACTCATTTCTCCATCTTTCAGTTCTGCTTTCCTCTGCATTGCTAATTTTCAAATGGAATCTCTTCATGTATTAGGAGGTATGGCTTCAGTTCCTCTACATATGCAGGGCTTTCAGGCTCCCCCATACGAAGAAACTCCCACTTACCTAATTTCCAGAAAGAAATAGCCCTTAAATTGTTTCTATGCCTAATTCTGTGTGAATCCCAGAGGCAAGGAGATGTCTCCTGGAGCTGGAAGTAAACCATTCCTTAACCATGTACACTGAGAATACTGGAGGGCTGTTTCCAAAGGTGTCTCAAGGTGTTGCCAGAAAAGGGGGACATGATTCTAGGAAGTCTCCAGCAACACATATAACAGATATCTATTATTACCTACATTTTGCAAACAAGGCAAGCAAGGCTTTAGGAAAAAAGAACTTTCCTTCATTGTAACTGTATTGTAAGCATGTGCTTCTCCCAAGTGTATGAGAGCAATATCTCAATTCCACAGAGCAATAAAAAGGATTTATAGTTATGAGGATATTCAAGGAATACCATTCTCACCACCCCTAGAAGGAAAACATTTGATGACTGTATTATCATCATCTTCAAACAAAAGAGTACAGAGATGGCTTTATGTGGACATAAGTAATGGGGAGTTTTATGGCCATTCTGGAATGCATATCTCACAATGAGTAACATTTTAATGGGAACACGCTTAATACTCAAAAAACCATAAATTCTAGACTGTGAACTTGTAAGTACTATGCTTATTTATCTTTGCATCTATACTATCTGACTCACTTAAGACATTCAATAATTTCTTGTTGAGTAAGTGAGTAAAAATGGGTGGATGACAACCCAAGTCTACTTATTTTTTAGTATTGAATAGTGCAGCTTAAGGATGTCATTAAAGTATTTTCTACATAGAGAACTCATCATTCCTAGCAACATAAAAACTATGCAAAATAACAGAAAGGCAATAAATAAAAGTGGTATTGTACCTTTTCTACCTTTTATTGTGAATGAGTCAAAAACAAGGTTTACATTGTCTATTAGCTCATTTTATAGTTTTTATTTGCATAATTTTTTAAGAATGGTATAAATATAGTATCTTTATTGTAGATCCTTCCAGAAGAAAATGATGACATACAAAATTTTATTCTCATAATAAGTTAAAATATTAGATTAATAAAATTTAGTAGCCAGTTGTCTCATGTGAGAGCACTTACTAATTCTTTTTGTGTTTCAATTTTTTTCTTCTTAACTGACAAGTAAAAATTGTGTTTTTGGTATATTATATGATGTTTTGATATATGTATACATTATGGAATGCTAAATCAAGCCAGTTGCTCAATTCTTTTTAGAACTGTAGTTTTATCTTTGAAAACTTTTGTAATCAGGATAAGCTTTTGGGCAGTTTTCCTTGGAAATACAGTTATACCTAGCTTCTATTCAGTCGCTACTCAAGAAAGAAGCCATTGCTGTCATGGAGAACAATAGTGATCCTTATGAGGAGCAGCAGGAAACCCTGAAACTCCTCTCTTTTTAAAGAGTGTCACATTTATGATAACATGACCTGAAGTAAAAGTTTTGTACCCCATCCCCAATAATTCATTCAAGAAGCATTTCCACAGGGGCCTGTATGTGCATACATGCATACACAGTACCACACAAATATTGATGTAGCTGTCACAATTCCCGCTCTTTCTGATAGTGTTTTTGTTTTGCTTTGTTTTGTTTTGTTGTTTTTTGTTTGGTATGTTGTATTCCCCTAGATGTCTACTCTGCTCATTGTAATGGATAGTTTATAGAAAGTGAGGAACATGCCCAGCTACATTTGCCCATTTTCAGTTGTGATGTATCTCTGCACAGCATCCCTAAGAGTTTCCCCACTTTCAATACATTACTTACATTCCTAAAATATAGGGATGATTCTAAGGCAGTTGCTCAATGAATCAGAAATTTCAGAGATTTTAAATTATTCCTCGAGCCTGCAAAGCTTTAGGAGTGTTGTTGTTTAGTATAGTTTAAACAGTAGATTTTAAATTACAGAATGAGCTTTGAACTTCTAAGTTCATATGCTCATATGCTGAACCCTCACAGGTTTTAGAGATTGTTCTGGCAACTTCTTTCTGTCATATTTTTTTCTGTATAATCTTGTCTTTTAGTAGGTTCTTATATTTTTAGTTTCCATCAATTTATTTATTTATTTATTTATTTATTTATTTATTTATTTGGGTTTTGACCATGGATTGAACTCATAGGCACTCAACCGCTGAGCCACATCCCCAGCCCTATTTTGTATTTTATTTAGAGACAAGGTCTCACTGAGTTGCTTAGTGCCTCGCTGTTCCTGAGGCTGGCTTTGAACTTGTGATCCTCCTATCTCAGCCTCCCAAACCACTGGGATTACAGGTGTGTGCCACCACGACTAGCTGTTTTCTACCATTTTAATGTTGAATTTATGTTTTCTATTAAGATTTTTTTTGAGTCTTTCAATGAAGGTCATAAAGTACAAACTGTAAACATGAAATGGGATCTTTCATGTCAGGGTGACTCTTGCCTGTGGACTAGAAGCCAATCTGGGATGGGAGATTTGAGATTTTCAATATTAATCACTAAATGATTCCTAGTTATAAAGTACTATATTATTTAGTTCAAGTTAAATCTTCTTATCAACATTTTTCAACAGAATTAAAAAGTGCCATATTATCTGTTGATAAGAATGCTTATGTATAAATCATGAATTCACAGTGATAATTTGAAAGAGTAATAACTTGATGTTTATGATGTAGTTCATGAATAATTTTAATAGAAATATATTTTTACTTCACCGTGCTACTTACACATTTACCTTAATCTCACATGACTAAATCACAACCAAGTTTTTTTAGAACTAAATTTATGTGCTTGGTAAAGTACCATAATAATATGTGTATAAAATGCTTATGTGAGTATATAAAACTATCTCAATCATAAATTTTGATCTAAGTAACATTTTCTGTACCCATTACAATTATTTAGGCATCAGTATTATTGTCAATCTCTAGGAAATATGAGTAAATTTTGTGGTTGCTTTAGTTTATTTGGCCCATCTAATTTCATCATTTCCCCTGCATTTTAAAACATCCAAAAATGTTGGATGTTTTAAAGATGCCAAAAATTAAGTAAATTTGTAGAAACAGTATGGTTATCCTATGAGTATTCACACCTGAATAAAGCCATGGTTACATTTCTCTTTAGAACTTTAGTTTGAAGTGCTAGTAATTTATTATATAATTATTATAAAAATTTATTTACAGGAATCTGTCTTTTGATAATGAAATCATTATGTGTTGTTATTAACAAAATGGTTGGAGCATCACTTTACAAAGTTACTCTGGAGTAGCAAGTAATATTCTTAAGGACCGAACTTAAAGTTACACATTATATTTCAAAAACATATACTTTGTTCAGAAATTTAGATTACAGTCATTTGGACATTTTTTCCTTCTCTCATAGTTATGCCTATACCCAATGTGTGCAAGATATAAGATGTTCATACTAGTTCCTTTGGAATGTTACTTAATCTCAATTTACATATATAAGATTTGGAATAAATTCCATGTAATTGCTCAACATATTCAATATATTTTGATGACCAAATACATAAATAATAATTCTCAGCCAATTGTCTTATGTCTAAATGCCTTTCTTGCCTCTAAAAAAAATTATAACATCTCATTTTTTCTCTTTTTTTAAATTTAGATCGGGGGACTGTGCAAAAGGTGGTGGTTCTTCCCAATAACAGCTCCACCAGTGGCGAGCTCATTCTGGAGGAGCTGGAAGTTTTTAAGGTTTGATCATCTCTTCTATTAATCTCAGAACATGCAAGAAAAATGCAATTCTTTAATCTTACAGCCACTTGGGAGGAAAAAATATTTGATAAAAGATCAAATAAATGAATGTCATAAATTTTTCAGGGTAGGAAAACATCAGATAAAATGAGAAATATAGAACAAATATTTTTGTGAAGTATTTTCTTACACTTCAAGTTATCTTAACATAGAAGGATTCCTTTTTTTTTTCCTCAGCTTTCATCAAACTTGAAGAATTTTGGTCATCATTATTTTTAAAAAATGAGTTCTTGTGGTCAAGGTCTAGAAGTCTTTTTCATAAAAGTGCTTTTATCATTTGTTTCACAAGCCACTGAAACACAAATACTTTCACATTATTGATTGTTAGATAAACTTTCTCATATTTTTGTGACCAGTAAGTTCAAGAAAAACTGCTTTTCTCTTGTTTTATTGCTTTTAATTCAAATGCCACTCTTGTTTAAACAATGTTGTACTTTACCACTCAATAGTTTATGTTCTATCTGAATTTGAGATTTTATTGTTTTATTCTTCTTTTCCTTGAACTTTGGATTTTTTTAAAAAAAAGTAGAAGAAAGAATAGCAAGACAAGCAAAAAAGAAAAAAGAAAAAAATTGTACACAGTGAGAAATACAGAGTTTCTTAAGATCTCACCTGGTTGGGGTAGAGGGCCCCATTCTTTCTTTATCTTTGGACCAGGAGGAGGGATTTGTGGTGTCCTGACTAGCCCTTTTCTCTTTATGGTATCAGTCATTGAAGTTCAAGTGGTCTTTCTTACCTGCATTTGGAAAGGTGGGAAAATAACAGCAGGAGGATCCATTAGAATAGCAAAGAAACTGTGGCATGGATTCAATCCTGCTGCAGAACTTTTTTTCATCTAAATCAATTAAGAAACAGGGGCTCAGGGACAACAAAAGATCAGAGTCAACATATGACTGAGTAGAAGTAGCACTTCAGAACTCCCAGTGCAGAATATTACTAGTCTAATAAATTGCTTGGCTATGTTGGGTGAGTTTACAAAGACTTGACTCATTGGTATACATGGCCATGGTAACTAAAAATGCTGAATTAAAAGTATATAAATGCTTAGATTTTGCTAATGTTAAATTTTGCTAACTTTTATAGTAAACAAATACGAAAAGAAGTGAAGTGAAATGAAAGTGTGAGGAACTCTGCCAGATTTTTCAGCATGTTCTGAATTTGTGATCTTTAATGCTAAGCTCTCTTTGGGATTGGGTTCTTCATATCACTGTATTAAAATTGTACTCATCAAATAATATCACCTGTATCTGTTCAGTTTTTCTATGCCTTGTTTTATAAAGAAATCGCTTGTTTCACTAGATTAACCCAAATTGCAATATGTAAACAGTTTTTTTTTCCTTATACAATGCAATAGAGACAACCTGACTGGCCAAAATAATATAATATGCTTTACTCTGGAGTTTTCTGAAGATAGTATAGATGCCATATTGTAGCACTTCATTTATAATACTGAAATATCTTTTTTTTAATCAGTAAATTTGATTGAGTTTAACACAAACCCAAACATATCCTTATGGAAAAGTTTTAAAGAAATGTGCATTATTCTGATCAAGTGAGAAGTACTTATGGTCTGTAATGTGAGTTATGCTATTGTTATCATCAGCAAGAATAAACACAGGGGAAAATCAGAGTCAGTCATAATGCATGTAGGGAACAACAGCCCAAGAAAGCCACTAAAACATGTTTGAGCTTTCATACTGATACATGTGCCAGTGATTCATATGGCTAAATCAAGAGATACAGTTACCAAATACAGTAACTGTCATCGAAATGGTGTTCATGTCACATTTTCTTGACTGAGGTAAAAATAATTGAATGTTTATTATATACTTTGTTGGGTATGTAAGGAAATAATGTATTTAAATTGAAAAAAACAAATCCTTAGCCTGTCAAACTGATATACTGTAGAAAAGTCAATGTAACTTTTAAAAACCAGGTATTTTGTTTTTATACAGTGAAGAACCATAATCTTCTCTTTACTCCTCTCCATATTTTCTGAAAATAAGTCTAGGTACCCTAAGCTTAGGTTGAAGATATGACTATTAATACTTGCCTGAGTGGCTATAAGCAGCAACACTGTGTATGTGTGTGTGTGTGTGTTTATAAAGGACAATCAAACATTTATTCAATTGAGAGTTAAAGATATTACTATTTCTTTTTCTAAGTATTTATAAATACTTGTAACTCCAGAAAACACAGAAATTTGGGTTACATTAGATTTTGAGAGCTTGTTACCATTTGAATTACCCAAATAAATCTTCAAGATCTCCATCAGGTTATGAGAATTTAAGTTTAAAAGGAGCTAACAATGTTTAAGAAGTAAAGTTATGAATAGAGTGACTTTCAAAAGATTTACTATTTCAGAAAATTCTTAGATTCTTTTTCACTCATTCACACTTACCAAAAGAAACACTTTGCTAACAATATTTCTTTGTTTTCAACAATGAGAATTAATTAATATGGTTCAGCCTAATACATCTTTCCAAAACACTTGGCAGGTAAACAATGGTGTCTTATGCAGAGTGCCTGTGCTATGGGGAAGTCAGATGGGGTGCACAACCTCCTTACCCAAGCACCCAAATCCAATTCCATATTCAATGTTTCAAAATACACTTTTCTGAGTTATCTCAAATTTCTCAAACTTGTATTTTTTCTAATGCCTATAATGAAAAATGTGATATAATTACTACTTTTTCAATTTAGGCATATATTGTATGAGAAATCCATCTCTAGTCCCAAAAGAGAAATGTACTTTAATGAAAAATATATACATGTAGTGAAAAATAATAAGATTTTGAGTTTTTATTTTAAAAAGTTTAATATAAATGTTTTTTTAAGGATAAACTAACATGATGTTTTCTAATCTTTTAGAATCATGTTCCCATAACAACAATGAAAATCTCATCCAAAAAGGTAATAAACTAAGCCAGTTTGGTGTTTTTTACATACTAAAATGTTTTGTTATTATGAAAATATATTTTATAAATTCTGAGAAACTAGTTTTTCTATTAACAAAATAAGTGATACTAGTAAAAGTATACCATAAAATCACCTTTATTTTTACGTAGAATTTACAAAGATTATTTTTAAGGAAATTTACAAGCTGTTATTGCAAGACTGAATATGTTTATTTTTGTATGAAAGTTCATCAGAGCAGAACATATATACAGAAAGATATTCCAACATTTTGTATATCTTATATTCTTAAATATTACAGTGTGTGAAGCCAACTAAAATAGAAAATAATCTTTCTGAAGGAAGAACTTAGCACAATGTTTGGGCTACTATAATATCACAACATTCTCAGGGGCTTGGAATGAGTAATCAATCCACTTTTGAGTTCCTACTGTTGTCACATGCTTGAAATGTGCAATATATTCTCTAAGGGTTATTTTTAAGGAAATGCTATTTCCTAGGGTTTATACATATTTAAAAAAACTGAATATCTCAAATCTAAGGGCCCAGGATTTGAGGAAGAAATTTTTGACTATGATTATCAGAAATCTTCGAATTAATTTGATTTTGCCTGCATAGGCAAACATACAGTGGTCTAAATGTACAAAACATACTGTCTAGCACCCAAAGTTCTTACTATAAAAGTTCTAAAGGGGCAGAATAGTGTACTCAGAATGGAATAAGTTTCAGAGGGGGATTGAGATACATTGAAATCCCAACATGACTGTAAATTTTGGACAAATCAGTTGATTTCTCTGTCCTAGGTTTCTACATCTGCAAGGTACTGCCTTACTCACAAAGGATTTGATTTATATAAGTTGCCTAAAATAAAGTGAGTCTTCAGCAAATGCTATCTGTCAAAGCCTGAGACTTATTTTTCTTGGAATTAAGAATAAAGTTTTTATGTGTTTGCACAACTGATTACATAATTTTAGTGGTCTTTGCCACATTTGATCTGTAGAGATGATGTAGTATTCCATAGTTAGTCTTGCACTCTTTCACTTAACTAAACTTTATGAGAAAAAATAAATAAGGTACAATGGAGCTAAAGATCTCATCTGTAAAAATGTTTGTATGGTGCATAGCAAACATTTTCCCAAGTAACAAGAAGCCATTTGTCATTTTGCCTAATGTCCTAGGGTGCTGATCCCAAGTCAGAATTTTCTTTGAAGTCTGCAGGGAATCCCTTTGTTTACAGCAATCTAATGCAAAGAGAAAGTATAGAAGCAAAATTCAAAATGGATACAAAACCAGTTGTGTGGCTTCTCAGTCTTACATGAAATTATAGCTTTTGATTTATTCGTAGTTCTCATATTACCTTCGTTTCCAACGTCTTATAGATAGTTGAAAATGTTTCATTGCAAGGGTGATTATTTGACTTTTTAGAATTCATTTGCATAACTGCTTACTGCATTATTTATTCAAGTCAGAGGACTAAAATTATGAAGGACATCTTGTATATATTTAAATACCATGAATTTGCTACCTTTCCTGGTAGGCAAACTAATTCATTATTCATTTTATGCCATTATTTTCAATTTATTTTTGTGTTTCAAATAACAGAAAATAATTGGATAAATAGAAAGTGAATTATCTAGGATGAAATTGTGTGCATTCTTTTCTTAGCTAAACTAGTGTGCTTAAAACATTTTAATGAGTCTAATACATTCACTTTATAATTTATTCAATAAACATTTGTTTCAAATGTTCCTGCACAAATGTTTATTCTTAAAACATGCAATTATTTTCTTATAATTTGAACATTTAAATGTCAATCAATTTGAGCACAATTTCTGAAAAATCAATTGATCTGAATAATATAATTTCATTAGATATTATAGAATGAGATATGATTTAAATGATTTAGTAGAATTGAAAACTTATGGATGGCTAGTCTCTTAATTGGTATTTTCTTACTACTACAATTAAAGTAACATCCATTGAGCACTTACAAGCCAAAAACTATTCTAAACATTTTAAGTGATGGGAACCCCAACAGTATTTATGTCTTACAAAAAACTATGGGCCAAGTGTTGGACTGTCCCAATTTCACCAATAAGGAAACTGAGATTCAGAAAAATTACACAGTGGATTTGGGGCTGGGCTGAGATTGGAACCCAGGAAGTCTTTCTGCAGAGCTTTTAGAGCCTGGTGGATCCATGATGCCCCCACTGATTTAATTCTTAAAAGCATATGTGTATGTGGGAGATGCTCCCTTACATCTACATCTATTCAAGCTCCAGCTTAGAGATTCTGAGCTGACTTGAATTATATAATATCAGTCATTTGGAAAATAAGGAGTGTCATTTAAAGACTCCCAAGAACATTTTTATTCACAGCTAAAGGCATTGGAGTTGTATCTTAAGATGCTCTCGACACCCTACAAATGAAGGAGGATAAAATATTCATGACTTCTCTGGGGTGATGAAGGTTACTGGGTCATGCAGAAAGTTTAAGATCTGTTTAAATGTAAATGCTAACATTCTTCTAAATAATTTTTAAAATAGTTTTAATGAGTAATACACTACTTTCAAAGACATTTTTTCATTTCATCTAATATTTACTATCTGCTATTTTTCTTGTAAACTTAAAATGTCCTTTATTTTTATTTTCTGTTAAAGTGCCCTTTATTTTAAACTCAACTTTTAAAAATTTTCAAAGTAATGTGTTGCCAGACTTGAAAAATGAGAATACTTCCTTATGTTTTGCTAAGTGCATTCAGAGAAAAGAAAACACCGTAATTTAAATCTACAATATATTAGCTCACATCTGAGTGAACAATGAATCCCAATGTCTAAAGCACATTACTGTTATATGTGGTGCTCTGAGCTTTTTTTTTTTTTTAAGCAGGAAAGTGATAATGTTATAGGCATATTAACATAAGAAAATTCTGTTTATTTTAGCTTTATATCCTTCTGTGCTTTGCTTCTCGTTTTTAGTCTGTTTCTAAATGAATGCAAGGGTTTGTGGGCATATATTATAATGTATTCCTGCTGAATGTCTTCTAACTTACACACCTGAAATAAATCACCATCATTTCTCTTACAGCAACAGTTGTATGTGAGCTCCAATGAAGGGGTTTCCCAAGTGTCTTTGCATCGCTGCCACATCTATGGGACAGCCTGTGCTGACTGCTGTCTAGCAAGGGATCCTTACTGTGCCTGGGATGGCCACTCTTGCTCTAGGTTCTACCCAACTGGGAAGCGGTGAGCACTTAACATTTAACTTAAAATCAAAAGTGATGTTACCAACAGTACAGAAGTGCTCCATATTGTTAGAACCACTTGTATTGCCATTTTCATAAAAAATGACATGAGAACAGTAGCTATGATCAGCACCACAAATAATATTTAAATGAAGAAAATACCATACTTTTTTTGGTCTTATATGTTTAGTAATACATATTTTAATACATATTTTTGTCTTATATGTTTTATTTTTTTTAATTAGTTTATTTAATTACATTTTAATATTTCCTTTTAACCCTAAGGTTTCCCTACATTACTTAATTACTTTATAAGCAAATGTTTGTCCAGTATGTAACAAATTAATTGGATTAGTGAAAGGCATATAATATCTAGAATGAAACTACCTCTATTATATAAGGTCTAGAACATTGTGCCAGAAAAGTAACCTGATTTGCTTGATAAACCTTGATGACCATGCTTTTTCTTTTTGAGTAGAGAATGTATGCTTGCTGGATAGATTAAGAGAGAAAAGTATTCAGCAGACATACTTTTTATTCTGGGGAATAAATAAATAGGAAACACTGAATCAATTTGCAGCAAGTTGGAAGGGACCACTAGTTGAGAAACAAAGAACATGCAGATTTCAGGACCAGACAAGGTCATAGCTATTTTCAATCATCCTGTGATATGGACTACAATAAATGATAGGGACAAAACCTATAAAAATTAGGGTCAGCAGAGGGAGTAAATAGCACCAATCACGAACACCAATAATCTTTTGAGTAAAGAGCAGGAGTGATGGTGTTTTCTGGCTCTACTTCCATATAACAGAAAAATTTCTATATGGACAGATTAAAATAACCCTATGAAAGTACTTTTGCATATCAAGAATATTTTGATCCTTTTCATTAGTTCAACAAATATTTACCACAGGACAAGTATTTTTTAAACACGTTTCTAGCAGTTGGGCATATTACATGCAAAAAACCACACCAAAGACAAAAAATGTTTGAGTTCAGGTATAAAATTTTCCTAAAGGAGAAAACAGGCAACAAATAAATAATAAAAATCTCTAATCTATCAAATAAGAATAAAGTCTAGGTATCTAAAAAGGGGAGAGAAGGTAGGTAGAACATGTGGGAAGCAGTGGTTGGGACATCAGTGGGTGGCCAGGTAGGGTCTCACTGGGGTCATAGTGCTTGGACATGGACTTGAACACAGTGAGGAATGGCCCTGAGGCCTTATCCAAAAGAATAATATTCCTGAAGTGTACCAGGATTGGTCAAGAGACAACACCAAAGCTAAGAAGGCTACCCTCAAATGAGAAAAAGGAAGGTAGGAAGAAATGAGTCACAGTGCCGGATGATGTAGGACTTTATAAGTAATTGAAGGGCTTTCATTTATAATGAAAGTTAAAATGGCAGGGTATTTGAGCACATGAGTGATACCATTTGACTTATGGTTTAAAGAGATCACTGGATGGATTTGGCTTACATTGGAGCCCTCGGATAGGAAGAGATTAGGGTGAAAGCTGGAAGAAAGGAGGCTACTGTATTAACCCAGGTATAGTAGAATATTGCCTTGCATAGGAATGATAAGAGTTAGCACTGGCAAAAATAGTCTGACTTTATATCCTCATGGAATCTGTCAATGTATTCAATATGGGAGATTAGTAAATAAAGGAGTCAAAATGATCCAAGTTCTCAGTACTAAGTATAAGAATATATGTAGATGTCATTTCCTGAAAAAAGGAAGATTATGAGAGAAGCAGGTTTGTGGGGAGAAAGATGCTGTAAGTTAATGGTCTACCAGATACCGACGGGATGTTGACTGGGCACTTAGAAACATGAATCTAAGCCCATCCTGGATCATTCTATATTTGCAAGCATCCATATGAAGAGAAGGCCCACTCTTTAAATCAGAGTCTGTCATGTCTGTGTTCAAAAACTTGATGTTCCTCTCTGTCATTTTAGGACATATTCATGAGATTGGTAACATCAAATTTCAGGACCTCATTATCAAGCAATCTTTTATACTTACACTGGGCTAGAGAGACTGAACCTGGACACAAAGTGTGAGGGAAGCAAATTCCAAATATAATCTCAAATTAAAAATGATTTTATGGCCACTTTTCTGTTGGTATTTTTCAATCATACATGTTTTGTACTCCCAAATATAATAGCAGTGATATTTTAAACTTATTACCATAACTAAGCATTTAAAAGGCAATAAATGTCTCTTGGTAAGGAGCTCTAATAATTGGCATCTTCAACTCCTGGAATGTAAACTTCAGTCTGTCCTTCAGTGCTGAAGAAAGCGGAAGCATTGCCCTTTTCAAGGAAGATTGATGTGGGGACTGTAAGTTGCATCTTGCCATAGTCCTGCACATGTAAATTGAAGGAAATGGAGATTAGCACTTCTCTCCTGCAAAGACCTTGGCTGTGGACAGCAACTGTTTTTATTTAGCAAACAGAAAATATTTCTCAAGTAAAATTCCACACTATGTATAGACTATAATTTTTATTAGATATTTTTTATGTTTTAGAAATCCACCTTTCAATCCCAATTATTTTTGTGAGATGCATAAATGACTATGAGATGCATAGATGACTACAGATTGTCCTCCTACCACCACAAATTATGAACTTAATCATGTCTTTTTGAAAAGCAAAGAACTGAAGCTATCTTATCTTCTTTACTGTTCTGTTATCATGGTATTAAGCCATCATGTGTCATGGGATGAGAAAGTAATAATCATTTAAAGAACTATCTAGATCTCTCTAGCAGTATCTTAATTCTATTATGAAGAGCCAGAAAATGTAATCAATATGTACATATTAACATTTTTCTATATACTCCCTAGTATCTTAAATATTTGCACATTTGTATCAAATATTTCACTTGAGTGTCTAATGTTATTTATTCTGATTTCAGACATATCATTAGAAACTCTAAGATAAAATTACCAGTTCAATCTTCAAGTAAATATCTTTTCTATACAAAAAGAGAATTATTTCATTGTTTATCCAAAGAAACTGACTATAATGATGAAACATTGACAACTTGTGGCAAATCTCAAATTCTATGTGCAATATTACTTTGCCTACCAACAGCTTTTGTGATGCTGTATGAATGCCCTCCTGGGAATCAAAACACACAAAGACTCATGCTGATCACATCATATAAGTCAAGCCATGATAGTGTTTTTATGTTTGAATGTCAGGAAGTTGAAACTGTAAATTCAGATTATCTGGCTTGAGAGTTCATACACTTTCAATGAGTAATCCATTACATAGTTCTGCTCACAGAACAATAAATTTAAAGATTGTGAATGCCATTGTTTATCTAGGAGGCTAAAAATGACCAGGTCAGCCATAACAACCTCACATGGTGCTCATATGATACTTTCAAGTGGGCTGGTAGTAAATAATGCTGCAACTTCAAAATATAGTAAATACAAATCAGTAAAACTGCATATTAGTAATATTTATTGCCATAAGAGTTCCTAACGCTACTACTATTTTGTGTGTATGTCTATATAAAAATATAAAATTGTAGAAGGAACATACAACCTTTTCATGAAAGGAATCCTTAAATGATACAAAAGTATATACCTGTATTTCCCTAAGGAGATGTATACAAAATGTGGAGTACATAAAATTTTAACTATTTCTATAATCTTAAAATGAGATGTTACATTATTAATGACTTTGATATTAATTTTGCTTTGTAAGTTTAATAACTACTCTGATTTTAATATTTCTGTTCATCTTGCTGAGTATTTTAATTTACTTTTGAAGACAAAAATATGAATAAAGATTAATGTATAACCCCATTAGGTGATATTCTCATTCAAGCATAATTTTCATTAGTGTCAGGAACCATTCACACATTTGAAAAATACTCTTCCTTCTTACTTACAGCAATGTTCTTATCCATGATGCCTTGCTCAGGGGATTTAGTTGCTATATTTTGCTTTTCACACTGTATAATACAATTGAAACTAAGATACTCAGTGACTCTAAAAATCAAGAAATTGAATAATTAAAATGCAAATAACTTAAAACTTTTAAATAGCAACCAGATTATGTAGAAGATAGCTAAATTCTTAAAATGCTTGAACCAGTAACATGTAACTACTTAATGCAAAGAGTGAACTTTGAATGGATTCTGGATAAACTTTAAAAAAATCCATAAAGGATATTTTGAGAACAGCTAGGAAAATTTTAATATACAATGTGCATTAGATGATGCTAAATAAATTTTGATGTCTTTAGTATTATGTAACATAGGGAGATTACTTAGAAGATATGTGCTAAAGTATGTAAAAGTGCAACATGCTGCAATTTATTTTCTAGAAGTTTTCATATATGTGCATGTACAGTATATGTTTGCATATAAGAGATAACAAAATAAATGTGGAAAATATGATAATATACTCATAATACTCATAGGTATATGAGTATTCATTATACTCATATTTTCATTTTTTGTAGAACTGAAATTTTTCAAAATAAAAAGTTGAGGGAGAGGGAATATTTATTTTAGAAAACGAAAAATGTTCTTTAACTTTACATTAAATATTCATGTTTTATTACCATATCACTTGCTTGAGAAAAGTTTTAATACATCTGGAAGGTATTGATCTTTGTAAGAAAAGCATATTCTAACTTTTGTAAGAAGGAAAATGATAGTGAGTTTATGCCTTAAAGGCTACAATTTAGAAAATTTTGGATGAATGATCTTAAAATAAAAATTTGTATATTCAGTTATGAAACCTAGTATTAACCCAGAAAATGCATACAATAGAAGACCTGAAGCCATTCCACCACAAATGGTAGATGAGGAGGGATAGACTTTATTCAGATTGAAAAGTAAGGATTAGTACTCATCCTATCACTGATGTATTAAATGAGACGTGTCAGATACCTGCATCAGATAATCAAGCATTTTTATTGAAATTTCAGGCAATCAAAAGCTTGTAAAATAAAAATACAATGTTTTAAATGTGTGATAATTGCAAAGATAATTTTAAGTCACTTTTGACACATTTCTTCACCTGCAGGAGGAGCCGAAGACAAGATGTGAGGCATGGAAATCCACTAACTCAATGCAGAGGATTTAATCTAAAAGGTATTAAAAGTGAACAGTGGTCAAACTTGGTGAATAAATTAGTACTTCACATCACATTTCCATATGAAGAACAATGCATTAGGTCCAGGCCTTACATTTTAAGGAAAGTCAATTCCCATCCATAAGAGCAGTTGTTAACAGTGGTCAGAACAGTGGCAGTAGAGGTGCTAGTAAGCAGTGAGAATGACTTTGTATCAGAACCTGAGTTTAGTGCTTATCTTACTCAATGTTCAAAACTCAATACCAAAGTAGAATCTATTGTTACACCTGCTTTATGCAGATTCTGTTCATGTTTCAACTACCACATGATTATATTAAATGCTTATCTAATTTAATATTTTTATTACAAGTACAAAAATACTATAATACATGTTTTAGAAATGAGTAAAACAAAGAAATAGAGAGATAGAGTAACTTGTTTCAATAGAGGTCAAGTCAGGATTTTACCCCAGATTCCACTGATTCCAAGGACCATGTTTTCAGCCATTGCCTCCAACTGTGACCACGCTACAGTTTCTGCCCTTTTCCTGTGCTCCTGAATTTCCTCCATTCCATATTGAATATGAGTTTTGGGGAGGGACAAGCCTATCTTTAGTATTGCCTGGTAGTTGCTAACTCTGTCACTACACTACATAACATGCAGCCTCAGTTTGCTCAGCTGAGAAAAACTAACTCACAAGGATGTCCTAATAAGTAAGTGCCCAAAGTGATGTTAAATACAACTTTGGTGTAGGTTAATTCCTGAGCAAACATTGATTCCCTCGCCAACGTAGCCTTAATTAACTTCTCCTTTTCTAATTACATTGAACAGAATTGGTAAACACTGTATACTAGTTTGCTTGTTAAGTGATCATGATCACCTTCTGTTGGCTGCCATATTTAATGACAATTTTACAGAGATAAATATTGAAGAATGTGCCCTAAATTCTGTTGTGTGCTTTATTTCCTTTTCTTTTGCTTTCTTCAGCATATCGAAATGCAGCTGAAATTGTTCAGTATGGAGTAAAAAATAACACCACTTTCCTTGAGTGTGCCCCCAAGTCTCCACAGGCATCTATCAAGTGGTTGCTACAGAAAGACAAAGACAGGAGGAAAGAGGTGAGTAAGGCAGCCCAGCAGCCATCAATCAGAGTTTTTGCAAGGAGCATTAAATCAGCATCCCTCAGTGAAATGTGGATCAAACGAAAAAGGAAAGACATATGAACATCTTTTTATGTCATCTAGATGACAAGTATCACCTTCTTTAAAATCCTTTGTCCTTAGAATTGATGGATTAATTAGAAATCCTCTCCGCCTGCCTGCCCACTTCTCTAACACAGTGACTGAAACAAGAGCTTGGGCACTAAGACAGTGGTGTTGATGTGAGGAAACGTTTGTAAAAGAAACAAGATATGTGCAAATCCAGACGCCAAGTTCTCACACAAATGCACCTTTGTGTGATTCTCAAGATAAAAGAGGGCTTTAAAAATAGTTCAGTATTCCCCAACAAGAAATTACACTGATCTATAACCTATGGCAAAGAGCACTTTTCTTTTCTGAAGTAATGTTTCCATTGCTTTATTTTTCATAACTCTTGTGTTTTGCTCAGGTAATATATGAAATCATTGTTTATGGGTCCATTGCCTTTATTTAGTGACATGGAAAAAAAGTCCAGATTTTCAAACCAAAGGACACTTACTATAACCTTTCACTGATCGCAAAGAACTATTTTAAAATAGAGACATTGTAAAAAGGCATAGAAAGATATAAACAATGAATTCCATAATGTTGATGTCACATTGTTCTAACAAAAAGAAGAAAAAAACTGTATGGACATAAAGGCTTAGGGTATTCTAAGTTATACCATTGTTAGTACATCATAAAGTCTGATGGAGCCAAGGGGAGAATAGAACCTCCTGCACTGGTATGTGGGCAATTTTACTTGTACATATCAAGTTAATTAAAATGTAAAATGTAAAATGTATGCCCTCACAAGCTATAGAACAGATACTGCATCTAATTTCCTGGAATGTTGGTTACATAGGAGCATATAGTTTCCAGCTTTCAGACTTCTGTATTCAAAAGAGTTATGAGTAGCTTAATGAATTGTGTATCCTATGTTACTGGAATATTAAACCATAGACCAGTGACCACTTATATAAGAGGACATTTAATTATCTGAAGGAAAGATACTCTTGATGTACTTAAGATACCCTGGTTTCCTGGGAATTTTATAATAATTACAAATTTTATTAATTAAAAATTATTTGAGATCTATTTTTTGTTTTGCTGTCAAATCTATCATAAAATAAGTCTTAGAATTTCTACAGTCTAATTAATCTTAAATTATTTTGAATGGATATGGGAGTATAATTGTAATTGCCTTGCAAAATATCCTGAGTTAGAAGTCACTATGTAATGATGATTACCGTATAGAAAGAGTTCGTAGGCTAGAGCATGAAAAGATGGGCATGAAAAGTCCTTCCAGGAAAGGTCTAAACAAACATATGCGAATTAAGTAACTAATTTTCAAACAAGTATTACCTAATATGGATAAAATATTTTTATTTTATTCAATAAAAAGTTCAATAGAATATTAAACAAATATAATTTATATGATTTAAAATCAAACTATATATGAATGTGTGTGTATATTTAATAGTACATTTAATATATGCCACAGAAATAAATGATAAAATTTAAAATAGAATGTATGATTTTAGTTTCTTTTATTTTATTTCAGAATGCTCAAAAATGTAAACTGAACTATTAGTATTTTGTTTTATCTTTCAATTTCAAAGAAGAATAGAATAATTTAAGATTTTGATGAAAATTAATCTAATGAATAATTTAATGATCATGAAACCATTCATAATTTAAGAAGAGCTCAGTTCTACATATTTCTAATTTAAATAAAGCCTTAATGTCTCATTAAATTTATCCTGATTCTTACTATTTCAGACCAACATAGGCTTATTTCTCATATTACTTATATGTAATAATTGAACTCTTTTAAAGTAAGAGAAATGATAAAATCTCAGGAAGCAAAATTCAAATAGTTCATACTGAAAAGCATAAAGTGAGAACTAAACATCTTATTCACATTAATACTTATTACTACTTTACAGAGTATAAGTTTATGAAGAGTAATATATTCACTCATTATATATTCCCCCAAATATGCTCTACAGTCTAAAGTTCACATGTACACACACACATAAACACACTTTAATGTCAGTGTATGTGGAGCTACTTTGGTTTTTTTTGTTTGGTTGGTTTTTTATTGTTTTTTTTACTGGAAAATATTTCATTGTATGAATGAATGTACCTGAGCCATCTAATAGTTAGATTGTGTTTTGTTTTGTTTTTCTTAAAAAAATAATACATATAGATTGCGATTGTAGCTCGGTGGTAGAGCATTTGCCTAGCAAATGAGAAACACTGGGTTTGGTCCTCTGTGCCACATAAAAATAAATAAATAAAATAAAGGTATTCTGTCCATCTACAACTAAAAATATATATATATATATATAAATATTTTTATTTTATTCAATAAAAAGTTCAATAGAATATTACACAAGTAAATACATATTAAAATATTTTTATTTTATTCAATAAAATAAATATGTATAAAATATATTTATATACATATAAAATACATAAACAGATATCTGCATACTTGTGAGAATATAGTTTCTAGATAAATCTCTAGAAAATAAATTGCTGCAATAAATATTATGGGAATGTTATATGGATATCATCACATTGGCCCCGAGAAACTTCTTCCAATTTTGCACAAATAGGAAAGGATTTCTTTGCTTTAATTCTCAAATACATTTCTTCATTGTATAAATCATTTTTGAGGCACAATTAAACTCAAAAATTAGTTAATGTCAAAAATTGGTTTCCTTACCTCTTTGTAACAATTCTCTTTCCTAACTCTATTCTGTTGTCCATCTTTTAGTACTACACTTATACTTTTGTGATTGTTACTTTTTATCCAAAACAGTTTTTGATTTGAACTTCATTAATAAAAAATATCTATTTCAACAGAATTTTGTGATTTAGAAAAATATTTTTCATGTATTTCCTCTTGGATTTTGGTCAGATTTCATTTTTCCTCAGGTACAGAACATTACGGAGTATATATGGCAAGTAACATCTTACCCTGTGTGTGGTACATTTTTATGTCTTCATTCATGGACAACACTACAGCTGAACTCTAAGGAACATGGATTTTAAGCATTTGGCTTATATTTGGTCATTGATCATTCTTTCAGCCTAAACCTAGACAGTAATTAAATATTAACTCATTGCTTTTTATTGCCTTTCCTTCCAAATTAAATCTACCAGGAAGATTTATAAAATAATGTCCTTCCAGCTTATTTTTAGACATCCTATAGATCAGGAAATTGCAAAAGGTAGTATAAATGATCAAAACTTTATTTTTGCTTATATATTTTTCTATTTAGAAAACTCATTTATTGATTAAAGAAAAAGAATGAACTGTTTTTTCAATGGCTTCATGTTTTTACAAGTAAGTGAGTATGTCTGTAAAAATGAAAGATAAGAATTCCAGGATGAAAATAATACTTTAAATTATCTATGAATTTCATTTTTATAATGTTAGTGATACAGATACCAAAAGCAACCTTAGTCTGTACTTGAATGTGATAAAACTGTTTCTATCTAAAGGTAATGTACTTTATTTTTCCAATATGGATAATACCTCTTAAATACCCTCTCTTTAACAAATTGAGTACCTCTATAACAAGATCTAATATGCAAAAAAGGCAATGAGAAGGAAGCTAATTCATACACAGTGGTTTTGCCAAATTTGTGAAAGTGAACAATGTTTTTATGTCAGGCATATCTTTGTAGAAAATAGAGTCTTCAGTTTTTTTGAACTTCCATGTATTGTTCTCTTAGGTTAAGCTGAATGAACGTATTATAGCCACTCCACAAGGACTCCTGATCCGCTCTGTTCAAGATTCTGACCAAGGACTGTATCACTGCATTGCAACAGAAAACAGCTTCAAGCAGACCATAGCCAAGATCAACTTCAAAATTTTAGATTCAGAAATGGTGGCTGTTGTGACAGACAAGTGGTCACCATGGACCTGGGCCAGTTCTGTGAGGGCTATACCTTTCCACCCAAAGGACATCATGGGGGCATTCAGCCACTCAGAAATGCAGATGATTAATCAGTACTGCAAAGACACTCGACAGCAACATCAACAAGGGGAAGAGTTACAGAAAATGAGAGGGGACTATGGCAAGTTAAAAGCTCTCATCAATAGCCGGAAAAGTAGAAACAGGAGAAATCAGTTGCCAGAGTCGTAATGTTTTCATACATGGGGCTCATGCTTCTAGTAACAAATGCTCTTCCTTCAATGATCAAATTTTGAGCAAAGGATCTTGTTCTTTACCCATGAAAAAGTCCTGAGAAATGGTGATTACTCACTCCTTGAGTGAGTTTTACATGAACTGAAATGAGCATGCATTTCTTGTATGATATTGACTAGCACTAGACATGTCATGGTCCTCATGGTGCATATAAATATTTAACTTAACCCAGATTTTATTTATATCTTTATTCATCTTTTATTCAAAATCAATGTGGTGGCTACAGAAGTAGAACTGTTACATCCCTCAGTTGAATAAGGGTAGTAACACTGGTATTTCTTCCCTGCTTTGGTGGTGTAGATTTTTGATTGTCAATGATCTTATATATGAAAACAAATTCTAGTTCACAACTTTCATGTAGTTAAAGTCATGTAAATGCATGTGACATGACAGAATGCCATCAGAAGAAATGTAAGATAATGTACAGGGAAGAGGGCATCTAAGCATTATTTAAAAACATGAGATTCATAAAGAGAAAATGATGAGTTTATGCTTCCAGCGAAATTACTATTTTTTTTAAGATTGTAAAATTTGTCACTTGCTGATACTTGTCATTGATCTTGGTTCTCTTGTTTTAGGAACTAAACTGAGTAATCTATACCCTAAAGATCTTTGATGGAGCTAAAACAATGGAGCATATAGGTTTATAATGTTATCATTTTCCAGACAAAATTTGTTTGGAAGTTATTTAAATTATTATAGACTTAAATATAATCTTACATTATTTAATTGATGACTATTTTGGTTCTAATTTTCTAGTCTGTATGGCAAATTAAACAATATAAAAAGAAAACATTTTTGAAGTATCAAACTTCTCCATGGTGGATGAAACCATATAAAAGGAAAAAAGACTGAAGAAGAAAACTTTATGTTATCATGAGGAATTTATAACAAATGTAGCTAGTTTTCAACTTCAATCATCAAGTTCTGTGATTTATTCCCATTTAAAAAAAAAATCACATCATACTGATTTTTCTGCCCTACCCTCTCTTTTATATTCACGTATGTGTGATGGAGAGGTGCTCATTATGTCGAGAAAGGAAAAAGAGTATAATGTAAACAAAAATTAATATTCTTTAAGAAGATCTAATGTCTGTTTTCATTCATATCATATTATTTTCCTTTCAAATATTCTTTTAACTAAAGGTTGGTACATCTGTTCAGTGATCTTTAAAGGTCATTGTGGCAATCTTTTAATGAATAATTATTTTCTAATTGTATGTTTGGGTAGTTTTATTAGAATAATTTAAAATTATTTTCTCCACATTAAAAATTAAATGGGAGGATCAGAAAAAATTCCTCATGTTCTCATATTACTTTAAAAACACAACCTTTACTTCTTAATTTCATTTACTTTTAAGACATTTTTATGTTGCCAAGTAAAAACAAGAATTGCACCATATACCTATTCAGAATCTACTACAAAAATCTTATTTGTAGTTAACAATTCATGAAGAGGCTACGCAAGGCCATTTTGAATATTGACGAAAACTTTAAGAACTAAGATCAGGGCTTGTGGGTATAGCTCAGTGGTACCACATGCTTCACATGAGCAGAGCCCTAAGTTCAGTCACCAGCACCACCACTGCCACCAAAAACTATTGTCCAAATGAACATGGTCATTAATCAGAATCTCAGAATAATTTAAGTGATGGTAAATTTTGATATTCTAAGAGGGGGCATCAAAGTGGCAAAAATAACTATCAAAATGTACAACACAAATGACACTCCATTCATTTTTAAAAAGCTATTCTTTCAAATGTGTGTGATTCTAAAATAATCTCTAAAGCAGTTTATTATACAGTTTGCCTGCTGAAAAGATTTATATTTATTTTTTCCACTCCACACCCAAATAGCAGCCTGTGTCAACATAAAGTCAACACCATCCTCTGATCAATATCTTCTATGTATAGAGTTAAAGCAAAATTGTTCTAAAATCATAGTTTCTTCTGCTTCACATAGGCCCAAACTTACAGACATTATGGTGTTTAGTTTTATAATATTATTTGTACTATTTAATACCTTTTATTGTGACCATTACTAAATTGTATATACTTTTATTACTTTTAAAAGATGGAAATTCTTCTTCAACAAAGCTCTGCCAAATGTAAAAATAATTTTCTTTCTCAAAAATAGTGTTAATGTATACTGAATATTGGTGGTTGATTGGTTTTGTATGGTGTAGTTTGGTAATTCAATGATTTAGTATGTTTTCCATTTGTATTGTATATAAAATTTCCTAGAAATGCACTTTTTTTCAAATTGTAGGTTTGTGACTAGATTTTAGCATGATGAAACTGTCATTACAGTGAATGTTCATTCTGTGTAACAAAACAAAATGTAGTTATCACATTAAAATTTAATTGGACATGGAAGAAATCATTTGCTTGGCAAAATAAAACACATTGAATTCCCCCATGGATGTCTTTAGTTTTTCTTTTTTAGTGTAGACTTAAATTATTTTTAACATATTAGAATTTACTGAATTCTTATTATTTTTTAAGGATTTATTTATTAATTTATCCATTTTATAAAAGCAATATATCTATATATTTCAAAGTTTAGAGATTCCAAGCCATATATGTAAATCTCTTTGTGCACTATTAGTCCTCCTTCAGGTCTGAATCTAATGTCATCAGTTTTCTGTGTTACATTTACAAATATTTTACACATATGTAAAAATATGTATAATTTCCCTCATATTGTACATCAAATGATGTCTACCGAGAGTTTTTCAGAATATGTTGTGTTTACATTTTTAAATATATATAGTTTAAGAGTGCATGGATAGACTACCTGGAATTGAATACAAATTCACTGTTATTTTAGGAAAGTTTTAAAACTTCTGTCTGCTTAGTACTCTACATGAGTTCATACCTGTAAAGTGTTAGCAGAGAAGATGACATAGAATAAGTAGTCAATCATATCATAATATTTCCTGTTTTAGATGATATCTTGCTAGTTAGTACAGGGAGGAATCTTTCAGTTCTGCACTGTAAGTTGAATGCCTGTGACCCAGGTAGAGAACCTGCAATCAGTGATCAGGTAACACTTTACCAGATAAAATTAGCCTTTATAAAAGAAACCATGGGTAAACTGGGAACTCTGTTGACACATTTGAATAACAAATCCATTACGACTTTCTTCTGTCTACCTCTGGGTTTTCAATCTGTATTAATGTAAGTGAAGAAAAAGAAACAACAAAAATTCAAAGTTGTCTCAATAGACCTTTCAACCAAATATTTCTGCACTATCCCTTAATTGCCTATTTCTCAGTATGTCTCTTGCCTGTATTTCAAGTTAACCTTAATTTCAAAGTAATTTACGAAGTTTCAGAACTTTAATGTATTTCTGATGCTTAGTAAAACCTCTGATCTAGAAAAAGAAAAAAAATGCAATCTTCCTTGTAGTTACTCTCTGTGTCTATTCACCTCATAAAATCCTCCTTCCCACATCGTTTGAATTGTGTATTTCTCAGGGCTATTACATTGCCATGCTTGAGTGTTACTTACAGAAAATGCTATTAAAGAATGACATTATAACAAACACATTAAAAATGTTTATTCTATGTAAGGTTACCTTGCAACCCCCAAGAACAAAAGCTTCTATTCCTTAAGTGTATTTTTTCTCTCTGAGTTATTCAAACAAAAAAGTCATCCGAAGATTTTATGAGATCAAAAATTTAATTATTTCTGCAATGCAAAATGGATATATGATGATATTATTATGAAAATAAGTCATCCCTATTGTTTCTTTGGATATTTTTCAAAATACTTATGATCCTTGGCTCATGAGATTAATTCTCTGCTTTCTTAGGTCTTTTCATAATGTAATTCTTACATATTTACATGTAGAAAAGAAGTTATCTATCTTAATTTTTCTTTCTATTGATTTTGGAAGCAAATTATAATCATCTTCACTTCTCTATGATATCATGGATAGGCAAACAAAGAAATTAGATACTGAAAGTACCTTCTTTTGAATTGATGTGAACTGTTAATTGTTGTAAGCTATGGTTTGAAATTGGCAGTCGTTTTGTCTCACATAGAAGAAAAGTGGGCCACAGGAAACCAAAAGTGAAGAAGATGCTATCTAATACTATGTCTGGGACACTTAATGTAGCACTGAGAAAGCTTTTATGTATATACGTATGTGTGTGTATCAATGGATTATGCACCCATAAATTCACAAACAGCTATATCCTATTTATTGGTTATTCCAAAACAAATCTCATTTTCTGCTTCAAGTTCCTATTCTAGCTTCCTCACTAATAAATAATATAACCTGGATATGTTACTTAAACTTCCTCATGGATTGCTGTTTTTTTAAAATCTGAAATATAATATCTATTTCATGAAGTAGTTGTGAGAATTAAGTTAATTTGAGTGGAGTTCTTATATGATATGCTTTTGTTTTTCAGTCAAGAAATTATTTTCTTCATTTGACCTTTTGTCTCTCTCTTACTTTAGATTGTATCTAAATAGTTCAAGAGATACCTAATGCCATTTATCTATATTGGCATCTAGGGTGACATCAATTTTCTATTTAACTTTGCCATCAGTTCACATGTGTCCCCTGAGTTGTCCTTTGTTCCTGTTGCTAAGTCTGGTTCAGTTCAGGTGTGCATCCTACTATAAACACACACAGTTTAGGTAAATAGGGATTTTTCTGCTCTTCTTGCACATTCTGGAAATGACTGGAGCACTCCTCCTCCCTAAAATCACCTGAGTGTGTGTGTGTGTGTGTGTGTGTGTGTGTGTGTTTATCCCGAAATCTTGAATCTTCCTAGGATACAAACCTGGAAGTAAGCTAGAAACATAGGACCCATATATTCCTGTGTGTTCCCAGACAAGTTAGGCTATTCTCATATTCTCTGGAGCAAGATTTACTCATTGAATGTATCTCATGAGTTTTAGTAGTGGTTTTCAACCCTTGTCATTGAAGTATTTACAAGGGTATTTTGAAAAGTTTGTTGCCCCTAACTCAGGTTTAAAGTTAACGTATAAACTTTTTATTATAAAATCATGTAGTTGCAAAGGATATAATCCCTGTATATAAATTTTGATATTTTAAAATAGAAGTTACATCACTTTTTTAATGACAATGTAATCAAAATATTGTACAAATTTTTGTACATATTCTAAAAAACAAAGAACATGCTCTTTTTGTAACAGAAATTTTATATTATTCCTATTTTTCCTATATATATTTCTAATATATTCCAATTTTATCCTAATATAATAAATTTTATAAAATTTGTAATAGATTACTATCATATACTTCTGCAACAAAAATATGTATATCATTTAATTCATATTTGATGACAATAGGGTGCTAAGAAATACTGTTCTGCTTTTAGATTAAACTCATAAAATTATCACAATTTGACCAAAGAATATAACTATTCTCCAAATTTTCAAAATCATAAATATAAAAAAATGAAATCTTAAATGAAAATCTATACAATGAGAAGGATGGAGCTTCTTTTCTACCATTAACTAAATCATCTGTGGATGAGTATCACTTGAGAGAATAAAACAAAGTTCAAAATATGTTCTTCCTAATTTTTGCAGATATGAAAAAAGTGACCAAAAATGCCTACATAATTAGACAAAAATGGAAGGAGTTTTGTTATACTGCCATGGTCCAAATATTTAAATACCCTTTAATGAATATATTTCACATCATTACCATCAAAAGTTTATTTTAATTAATTAGTCAACAATGTGATGAGTTTCTCCTATATTTTAATTTAAGGATTTGCAAATCATCATTATTCTTCTCAATACTTGTACCTATACTTTCAGTATATAATGGGTTCTCTAGTAAATTAGGTTTTTGTCTCTGTGACCAAGACACCTGACCAGAACAACTTAGATGAAAAACAACTTATTTTGTCTTGTGGTTTTAGGGTTTAGACCATGGTTGCCCAACTCCATTGTTCTAGGCCTGAAGTGAGACAGATTATCATACAAAAGGATTCGGTGGAGGAGCACTGCTCAGCTCATGGAAGTCAGGAAGGAAAGATTGAGAGAGGAGGGTGGGTTAGGGACAAAATATAAACCCCAAAGGGATGCTCCCAGTGACCCACCTCCTCCATCCATGCCTACCTGCTTAACATTACCACCCAGTAAGTCCATTCAAATTATTAATCCATCAAGTAGATTCCTCCACTGATTAGTTTAAAACTCTCATAGTCTAACCTTTTCATCTCTGAACATTTCTGTATTAACACAGAAATAGTTGGGGGATGCCTTATGTACAAATCATAACATCTGGCTTCAGGGCACCATCTCTATAATTTTTCCAGGATAACACTCTGATTCTTCTACTGAAATAGACTCACAGCACCCACTTGCTAACTTGGCTGACTTTGTGTTACTTAATATATCTGTGCCTACTGGATTCCTTATACTGATCATCTCATAAGGTCGTAAGGGTAAAATCATGTTTATATATAAAATACTTCTAACATTCTTGCCACATGGTTATTATTAATTCAATTAGTGCTATTATCACATTCCAGCACAAAACCCCTTCACATCTTTCAGAAGTTCCAAGGACAACTACTCTGATTTCCTTATCCCACTGACACTGGCCAGCAGATGGTATGATATTCACTATCAGGTCGTGCACTTTGAGGGGCTTCATTTTTCACTCTAAACTTCTTTCCTCCCAAACCAAGAGGAAGTTCCTTATGCACTGCTTCCTTTCATTGAGTTCTTTCTCTATTCACTTGCCAACATTGGAGTTGTTAAGAGATCGCTTCCCCTGGAGCTTAGATTTCTTCTAAGATTTTAGCTGTCATCCTCAGTGTAAGAACTTGAATTTTCATAAGATTCTTCAATATTGTATTCCACAGCTTCCTGTCTATTGTCTTTACAGCTCCATGGGTATGGTCCATTGACTCTAAATTCATTCTGGCAGGGAAGCTTAACATCATGCTGGGGACTTCATATCATCAGCAGTTACAGAACCATCAGAACTTTGACCAACATCCTCACAAAAATAACCATTGTGGGGCATTTTCTGTGAATAGTTCTATGTGAAATTATACATGATATATAATTGTCTGCTTCCTTCACAGAATGTTCTGAAGTGGACACTATTAGTCTATTTTATAAATGGCAAAACTGAGGGACTGATGCTTTTAGAGACTTGTTCCCAGTTAAATGACTTCTGAAAGACTCAAGTGTGGAAGATGAAGAGTCTGGCTCCAACCCTTAAG
Source organism: Xerus rutilus (assembly GCA_028644305.1). Taxonomy (NCBI): domain Eukaryota; kingdom Metazoa; phylum Chordata; class Mammalia; order Rodentia; family Sciuridae; genus Xerus; species Xerus rutilus. The sequence continues at coordinate 53,232,373 of CM053407.1, forward strand.
CATCTTTCAAATTTTATTAGCTAGCCTCCCTCAGAAATGTCCATTAGGAAAGTAAGATCATTCAGACAGATTGTATATATAGCAGTCTTTCTCATATACTTTATAGCCTAGGTAACATCAAGCTGTGAAGTCAGAATACCAGGTCTTGTCTTTCTAGCTATTTTCTAACCTTTCAGTTCTGAGATTATCACAATACTAATCTCATGGGGCTAGTCTCAGGATTAATAGAGAAAGTTTGTAAAATGTGCTTAGAAATTACTTGTTGTAAAATGGATATGAGATAAATGTTGCGTAATTTTATTACTATGACTTTGATGCTGGATATGCCATTTATTCATTATTTCACCAATATTTACTGAATACTTATTATATAGCAAGCAGTAATTTAGGCATGAAGGTCATAGTGGGGAATAGAACAAAGTTTCTTTGTGAAGTCTACTTTCTGGAAAAAAGTAGACTGAGATAAGTACTTTGAGGAAAGTTTAAGGCTAGCGAGGGAGCCATGTATAAATCAGGAAAAGGGGCATTCTAGGCAGAGGAGCAAGCTGCTAAAAGGCTCTAAGAAAGAAAAATTCTGGTGGATTTGAGGAAAAGAGAAGAAAACCTGTGAAACTGCATGTTTGTGAGAGAGCAAGAGACAGTGTGAGACAGGACCCTAAAGGAAGAGAAACCAAGGCACTTTGGTCCTGGTGACCCTGGTGAGAAGTTTAGGTCTGCTTCTAAGCATTACAGAGCCACTGAACTGACACAAGTGACTTCCATTCAATGCAACACATTTATGGCTTGATTTTAGAGGTTTTTTAATAGGAATAATAAAAACAAAGAAAACAGAATGACCAGCTAGGAATCAAAAACTGATTGCAGATTTGTGTTCACTTCCATTCACCCAGAGGTATTACAACTTACAATAGATCTCTTTAAGAAACTTTTAAAATAAAGAGAAGGAGTGATAGATGTCATTGTCATCCCCAAAGGTAAGGAAGGATTGAATAGGCAAGGGATGGGTATGACCCAGAGGGATAAAGGAACACCAAAAAAGGAAAAGAAGAAAGCCCTACAGGTGGTCCTCGAATTAGAATATGCAGAAATTGTGAGGAGGAATTTATTATCTAATAATGTCCAGAAGAAGAAATGATTTCGATTTCATTATTAGAAACAAAACAACCATGGATGGAAATTCAAGGATGGTAAAAACAATGTTCGTAGATGCTTTAAGACAAGCTGGGGTAACATGGACAATGACTCTAAATGAGTGAGGATGCAGCCGCCTCTGTGGTTGAGAGGTCTTAATAAATAACTTGCTGAAGATACAATACAAGAGAATTAAGAGAACAATTATTTGCAGAGCCCAGCTGTCTTAATGGCCCTGTTACTTAATCCTAATTTTATTTCCTGGGGAAATGATGCACTTTGATAATGTGTTTAGAAACAAGCTGTCTAAGTGAACGAGGAAGATTTAAAGAATGGAGTTTGTGATGAAATCTCCTTTGTTAGAAGAAAGGAATTCACAATTCAGTTTATATGGGAACTCAATATTTAATTAGGACACGGGTCAGCACTGAAGCAGTGATTCCAGGACGTTACAGCTTCTCACAATGAACCCTGGTGTGCTCTGCTATACAAAAGAGGGAAATTTTCTAAAAAGACGATGTTTAAACATGAAGCCTTGAGATGTTCTCACCAGAAACAGGCACTAAACATTTGAAAATGGAGGTGAATTCAGTCTCTTTGTCATGAAAGGAATAATTATGGATATTTTGGATAAAAATGCAAAAATGAGCCGGCGCGGTGGCTCACGCTTGTAATCCCAGCACTTAGGGAGGCTGAGACAGGAGAATCGCGAGTTCAAACCCAGCCTCAGCAATGGCGAGGCACTAAGCAACTCAGTGAGACCCTGTCTCTACATAAAACACAAAATAGGGCTGGGGATGTGGCTCAGTGGTCGAGTGCCCCTGAGTTCAATCCCCAGTACCAAAAAAAA
>CM053407.1:53240379-53265135 GCA_028644305.1 Xerus rutilus
TGAAAAAAAAAAAAAAAAAAGAAAGTTAGGACCAGTGATGAACTGACAATACTTTAATAACTGGCTTGCTAGACAAAGGGAAAACAAGCCTTGATATGCAGCATTTGCCCATTTTCATGGTGTAAATACTACATCATGACCAAGGATAAGCAATACAATATGATGTCACATAGAAAATTAGGAGACAGTCACATAATTTTCCTTTAGAGCCAGCAGGGACCACAAGAGCCTCCACAAAGAGATTGAAGCCACAAGAAAGATGACATAACCCAAGAAAAATTACAAAGGAGAAAAAATGTTGAGGATCCAATCATCTTTTTAACTTTGTATTTATATCAAGACTCCTATTTTATTTAGTTTTGTCTCATTGTTAATTTTGGATTTATTCTCCAGACATTAGATCATAAGTCTGTTCTAAATGTCTTTGGTCCTTTATATTTATAGTAAATGATTTTTAAAAATAGATGTTGAATTTCAAATGGAAAGGAGTGTAAAAGAGTCCATTAAAACTATTTTTGAAGAAGACAGCACATGGACAACTTCAAAAATAAGAGGACGAATAGAGTAAATGTCAATGGTGATCATCTGTGATATTTTAGGAACCAACAGAATTTTTTATATTATAGATATTCTGAGCAAATTCCTGTAATTCTGAAGTAATTTTATCTAAAGTTGTGAAATACTTGTGAGGCAACCTTCAAATTTTAGGGTAGAAAAAAACCAAGCAACAGAATCCTGAGCCAGACAACAAGTAGTAACCATCTCTTATGAATGGAGATTGAATGTAGACAAAGAAGCGGAGCCCAGGGAGCAGGGACATCTCCCTGGGAACTATAACGGGGATTGAGGAGGCAGTCATGTAAGGATTTCTCTTCACATAAGTTTGTGAATTAAAACAAAGAATCCAGTGGCTATGAAAGAGAAGTACTGAACAAAGTAGGATTTAAATAACATTGATATATTTGTATGTGAAAATACAGAGCATAAACAGAAAGCTGCTGGGTAGCACAATTTTTAAAAATTAAAGTACAAAATTATAAAACTTTTATTGAATGGTAGAATTTTCAGTTGTCTACTTTTAGTAGGATTTTTTACCTGCACACTCCCATACAAGGTAATTAATGTCTTATTTTATGTAGCTTCTTAAGTGTTGGGAAGTGTTCCAGTTTATTGGAAAGTTTAACTGGAAATGTAAAAATACCTGAAAGGTCATTTTAATAATATATTGGATAGTTTTGTCATCACATCCAAACACCAGCATAAGCAGATGTTGTTATTTTAGAATGCTAAAGTATAATTTCGAGTGACCTACCATCTTCCACACTCAGCACTTCATTGGCTAGCACAGCAGGGCACAATTGGAAAACTAAGGTATGTCTTACTGCTAAAAAGCAGGATTATTTGCTCTGCTATCATCGTAGTGCTATACTTACAAACATACAGACTTGTGTATCTTACATCCGCTTCTCCAATAACTGTTACTCAGAGATGCAGGCTTAGATCTTTTTTAAGATAAGCAAATAAAATATTTTCTTAGCTAATGGATGGGTAATGATGCCATCAGTTTTATCACTTTTGCAAATTCATCTTCAGACACTGTATTCAGATTACCTTCGAATGTGCATTTAAGTATCAGATACCACCTAAATGTCAGAGGGAGAAAAATTAGACTAATCTTGGCAGTCTGGAAGAAAGATGTTGTCAGAGGTCATCAACAAGTCTGACAAAACAGTGCTCATTAACATTATCTGTCAGCACCTCCATTTGGAAGTAATTTGGATATTTGCAGTGACCCTGTCAGTTCTGATTGGCTGGGCAGTGACCTTGACCAGGGTGAAACCTGTTCAGTGTAGCTCATACAATGCACTGTAGGTGGAATTCAGGATGACAGATGGCAGTGGGGTCAGGGAAGAGGAACTTGTCCATCACTGCTATTGAAGATGAAACTACTCAACAGTATAATTCAACTGGCACAGGGGTTGTGGTTTGCATATGCCACAAGAGAATTGTTCAATTTCCTTTATTTTTAAAGAAATGTTAGTCCCATGATCTCGGACTAATGAATACTTGGATAAAGCATAGCCGTTGGAGTTTAGCAATAGACTAGATAATTTAAAAGCCAATGCCTGATAACTTATTTGGCTATGTCTTAATCATGGATAGATTTCTAATCAAAAACTAGTTGCTCTGGTATTTTTCTTTGTTCTTAATAGCAAATTGGATTAATTTACTGGGGGGTTATTAACTTACTATTATGGACACCTCTCTTCCTCTCTTTCTCTCTCTCTCTCTCTCTCTCTCTCTCTCTCTCTCACACACACACACACACACACCACACAGAATCAATATAAAATATATCTGATAGCATATTATACCTTCTAAGTGCTGGACTAATAGGGCTATTAAAGCAGTTACCACATTCTGAGAATAATTAACCTGTGGTAAAACAAACTGAATCTGCTTTTGCAATTTTGGAAGCATTTCTTTTTATATAAATAAAACCAGAAATGGAAAGGATATTGAATGACATAGCACAGTGTTTGAATTCTGGATTCTAAGTCTCAGTAGTTTGATATATTAGTTTGTCAAGGACTTAATAGAAATATATGTAATCCCTAATAGTAATATAGGTATGAAATGATGAATCAATAACAAAAGGCCCCAAATTTAAATTATTATGGAATTTTTAACCATCTTAGAATTTCTTTTTTGTCTTTCTTTTTTCTTTTTTCTTTTTTTTTTTTTTTTTTTGGTGGTACCAGGGATTAAACTCAGGGGCACTGGACCACTGAGCCACATCCCTAGCCCTATTGTTTTTGTGTTTTATGTAGAGACAGGGTCTCACTTGAGTTGCTTAGCGCCTTGCCTTTGCTGAGGCTGGCTTTGAACTCCTGATCTTCTTGTCTCAGCCTCCCAAAGTGCCAGGATTACAGGCATGCACCACCGTGCCCAACTCAGAAATTCTAAGATTTCTACAGAACAGAGGCCTTTTCTATTGACTGCTAAACTAGGAGTTTCTCTCAAATTTTTCATCTTTGACTTCCTTGAAATGTTGTTATATCAAATAAGAGAGAGAGGAGGAAATGGGAGAAAGGAGGAAAAAAATGAAAAAAGAGAAAAAATTAAAATCAGTAAATCAACTATAACCAAAAAGAATAAAAAGCAACAAGTGAATTGACTTTTTTTACTGATGATTAAAACTTGTAGGATATTGACAGACGATGTAGTTAAATTGATTTTCTGACTTGTGGATTACTCTACTCATTTTCCACATTTAGCATTTAGATGAGCCTCAGATGTTTAGAACAAGATAAGAATTCACTGAACGCTGCTTAGTAATTAGACATCATGATTTTTCCCTCTTTTGGTTTAAAAAGGGAATTTGCTGCAAAGCGAAATACTACCCTGTGCATCCAAATCCCAACATAGACTTATATGTATTAGGTATTTAATTTTTTATTTGGTCATTTTATCCATAACAGATAGCATCATCCAAATGGCTTTTAGGATAATACATCATCTTCTCTGAAACACTTTGCCTAACTGAATTTGAGACACCTTCCATTTAGGCAGAGCAGCTTTTATACAAATTGCGGCAGTGCCACTCATTACAGTTCTATTTATACCACCTATTTTAATGTGCATATTGTCATGACCCACAGAGACTGCATTAAGTAATTAAGACACTGGCCACATAGTGTCATTTGCTGTAACTGAATCTGTGGACTCAATCAGTAACCACCTGAAAGTGCCTTGGGCTGCAGGATTAGGGTGCAATCTGCTGAGTCAATGGAGAGATCCAAATGGGAACATGCTAGTTTCTGACACTATCATGCAATTTTCAGTTCCATTTTAATCAGTTCTAAAACATAGTATAAGCCTCATTGCCAAACCATCTAAGACAAAGTCCTCCTTTCCTTGGAAAAGATTTGAGATGGACCTAAATAAAGACGGAATCAAATAGCCAGTCGAACAGAAGGAAAACATCAATCTTTCCTGCCTTTCTAAGGCACATTTTATCTACAAAGAGGAACTGAATCCTGTGATTGCTGCATGCTTTCTTATTTTCTGCAAACTAAAACAAATAACCATTTTTGAAGTGTTAAAACCAATGTAAATACAGTTCATTTTATTTGAATTTTTATAGTCCATTGATGAGAGGGATACACAGCTGTTGTTTGCTGGATTGTCATTTGTTAGGTTGAAAGTTCATTCTATCCATACAGGCTATGGTCACTGCTTAGGAATCAGATGACCACACCAGAGCTACATACTATGTGGATCATATAATTTGTTTTGGATCATCCTCCTTCCAGATGCTAAAATCTGGTGTATTTGTTAAGTTTTGGCTTAAGCCTTGATTCACTCTGGAGTTCAACTAAAACAGATTAATTGAATGGGACCAATACCAACACATATGTCTCCTTGAATCTGAAAGTGATTTAAAGTTTTGATGGCAGTTAGTGACCACTGGGTAGATCTGTACTCATTCTGATGGTTAACATGCGCACAGTGTTTCCACCCTGGAAGAAACCCTGAGGTGAATACTTCCCAGATGGCTTTTTCAGACAGAGATCTCTTACAAAAGAAGAAAAGAAGACTTTAACAAATTCCAAAGAGCAGTTCATATTAAAGATTTTTTTTCTTTTTGAGGAACACATTCAGAGGTCTTTTCAAACTTCACAGGGTGCTTTAGGAATGTGTTTGGAATGTAAACACATACTTGAGTTGCCCAGCTACCACCTGGCTTAGAGTGTCACCTTTCATAGAATTTTCAAGTTTGAAATCCAAAAGGAGTCTTGATGATCATTGGTCTGAGACTGTCCCTTTCTTTAGAGAAAGGAAAACTGGGACAAGGCTAGGTTAAGCAATGCATTCACATGAGCTTGATTTCCACATTCCCTCCCATTAAGAGCACCAGGCACAGGTGCAGTGGAGTAGAGTGGCCCTTACTGGTGACATTTGCTCTCCAAGACTTTTATGTTCATTTCTCCTTTCCTTTTCACTTCTGTTTTTCTTTTCTTTTTTTCCTTTTTCTTTTGCACTTCTATTTCTTTTTTGCCATCTCTTTTTAAAACCACCTTCCAATTCTAGCATTAAATTTAATTGTAGTGCCAATAAGTGGGGGAAAAGTGGTCAACTGAACAATTCCTGCATGATTTCTGATTTCTAAGTTTCATCTGAGTGTGCTTATTGACTACACCATTTGTCTGAAAAACATAATGTCTTATGGTATTTGGGGCTTTATTGTTATATGCTTTATTTTATGCATTTATGTTGAGGCAAAGACATCAGACTATTTTGAATTCTTTATAGTACCTAGTATGATGTGTGGCTTTCTGATTTAAGAGACTGTTTTTCTATCTGCATCTTTTAAATCAGTGGTTTTGATGAAGATGTGTCTAGTTACTCAAATGTTTGCTTAAAACTAGTTAGGATCATTGTAAAGAAGTTCAATCTATATATCTGTGTATGCGTGGGTATATATACAGTTATATATATAATATGTATCTTAAATCTTTATGTATCTTATCTATCCATCTGTATATATCTATACATAATCTATAATAATCTAAAATGCAGATTTACCTATGTACCCTGTGTGGGGTAGAAATTTTAAATGTTCCATTTCTTAGCAAAGTGAAATCTAGGTATTTAATTAGGCTTCATAAGATTGTTCCTTTTTTTTATGCACCAGGCATTAAACCCAAGGGTTCTTAACCACTGAACCACATCCCTACACCCCCACACCCTTTTTTTTGTTACTGGGGATTGAACTCAGGGGTACTCAACCAATGAGCCACATCCCCAGCCTTATTTTGTGTTTTATTTAGAGATAGGGTCTCACTGAGTTGCTTAGCACCTCGCCATCCTCCTGTCTCAGCCTCCCAAAGTGCTGGGATTACAGGCATGCACCACTGCGCCCACCCAGCCCTTTTTATATTCTATTTTGAGCTTACTGAATTGCTTAGGGTCCCGCTAAATTGGTGAGGCTGGCTTTAAATTTGGGATACCTCCTGTCTCAGCCTCCAGAGCCATTGGGATTACAGGCATGTGCCACCACAGCCAGCCAAACTTCTTGAGGTTTTAAGGTATCAATTTGTCAGTTATGAGGTTTAACTTCTTATTCCAAGTGAGAGATTGACTCAAATATTTTATTTATTCTTTGTTTCTACCACATGTGCCTGCACACACATTCAACAGTTGAAGTATAAATGTGCAAAAGAAGCTCATTCAAATCTTAAAAGCTTATTCACCTAATCTGCAGTCTTATATATGCAGAATTTATGTGGCACTCACAACAAAATGAATGTTGAGAGATCCCATTAGAATTATACAAAAAATGTAGAGAGGTGGCACATGCCTGTGATCCCAGTGACTAAGGAGGCTGAGGCAGGAGAATCACAAGTTCAAAGGCAGCCTCAGCAATGTAGCAAGGCCCTAGGCAACTTAGCAGAACACTGTCTCAAAATAAAAAATAAATGGGCTGGGGATGTGGCTTAGTGGTTAAGCACCCCTGCATTTACTCTCTCGTACCAAAAAAAAAAAAAAAAATTAATAAAAAAAATTTTTAAAAATTACAAAAATGTAAAACTGTGTTACAATCTTTATCATTATCCACAATGGAGTCTATAAATCAAAGAAATGTGTATCTCAACATAGCAAAAGACTTTTTGAGAGAGCAGCATAAAATATACACAATAAAACACAGATGGGGCTATGTAGAATGCAAGTTTGACTGACAGAAAGCCCAGTGGCCCAGGTAATGCAGAGATGGGTGAGATGTGGGCACTGGGTAGATCTTCACAAGGCGCTGTGATTTATGCTGATAGACTGACAGCAAGGGAGCAAACAGCAGAGTTGGGCAATTGCTACTGTGGGTCACAGGAATGTAGAAGGTCAACTCATTGGAAATTGGATGACACAAGTTGTTTTGCATAACCACATAAGTATTGGGAGTTAGTGAGTCCAAATGTGGCAGGATGAATTTCAGATCATTTACTTTGTTCTGACTGTATTTTCTCCCCTCTTCCCAGGCCATGATGCTCCCTTGCCCCTCAGGAGATTTGTGCAACTTGATTAAAAATCAAATTGCTTTGGAAAAGTTAGCCCTGAGATTTAGTTTTCTGGGTCCTAAACCATTTGAGTGGATCATGCTGAGAAATCAGAAGTGAGCAATGACAGGGAAGAAAAAAATAGGAAGAGAAACTTTGGGGAGGGAGTTCTCCCAGTCTTGGAGCAGCAGGGACCTAGTAAGTGATTTCAGACAGTCAAGTCCCTAGCTGCCCTGGACATGTGATTGACAAGAGCAGCTTATTTTGAAAGAACCCTAGGATGGCACAGCAGGGTCATCCACAGTGACCCCTACCTGAGTAGCTCTCAGATTCCTGTGTAGTCACAATAGAAGTGAAAACTGCCGGGCTGGTATCCCCCAAATTGTCCTAATTATTTAAAAATTACTTTTTAGTTATTATGAATAGCTATTATCTCTACTATGAGATAAATTGAACTTCTTTACAATGATCAAATAATGTTTTATTTCGTTACTTAGGTTTATTACAGGTTATGCCATGTTAATTAACTAAATTAACTTTGTTTTCTGAATACGTTTCCTTAAAAAATATGCTTAAGGGCTAGGTTGTAGCTTAGTGGTAATGTTTGCCTAGCATATGTGAGGCACTGGGTTCTATCCTCAAGACCATATAAAAATAAAGAAATAAAATAAAAGTATAAAAAATAATTTTAAAGTATGCTAAAAATTTAGATTGTATTGGTTCTATTTTTATTTTCTATTACAGATATTTTATGTATTATGTTGTATATAATACAACATAATGTACATATATGTACATATATGTATCATAATGTACATATATGATACTTGTATTTATATTAGGATTTCTGTCAAAATAGTTTACTCGTCATTAGTATTTATATTAGGATTTCTGTCAAAATAGTTTACTCGTCATTATATTACTACAATCCATGTTCTTGCCTTAGTCAAAATCTGGATGGTAATACTGTCCTTCATGACAGAAGAGTTGGAGAGCTTTCAGTTCTCATATTTGATATTGTATCCTCCACATCTGGAAAAAAGAGATTAGATTTCTAACTTTCAGAACTTTAAGGAATTGTTGATACCCGGGTCAATGTGAAGCAACAGCTGCTGTTTCAAGGCACACTCTTATACATACCACTGTCTGTTAAAGGCTGGTAACTCAGTACCAGGACCCCAAACCCTAAAAGAGAAATGCCCATCTGTCCAGAGAGAACACTCTCAGAATCATCTTTAAACGTTAATGCGATGCCCTTAAGGATAAAATCATATCCTTATTTCTAAGAATTCAAAGCACTTTCACATACAGATAAGAGAATTCAATATTCTGTTTCAGGACACAATGCGGTACTCTGAGATGGAAGAGGCAGATTTCTCCCTCTTTTGTAAGAATGATGGTAGAATCTTTTCTCCTTTTTCGTTTCTAAGAGATAAATCATTCTCAGCTATGTCACTGGAAGCAGAGGATTCACCATGATCTCATTTGTACTTTCAACATTTCTTAAGGTATCGGTTGATTCTTGAAATACATAGAGAAAATCTGATCACTAGGTGAATAAGATCACATTTTTATTTTTGTTGTTTTAACAGCAATTGTACCTGCTTACACGTTTTTTCAAATTTTCTATTTAATATGGAGTCTTGAGTGAATGTTAATCAGCTAAAGTGCTAGGCAGGGCCAAGGAGATTATTAAGATTGCATTACTTTTCAATCTGGATAAAAAACTGTAAATTGAAATTGATGTTACTAAATTTAGCTGATGACCCATAACTTAATTCAATCAAATACTTATTCTATTGTACTAAGTCTGTAAGAGTATCAATGCAAAATGCAAGTGATAGTCCTCTTCAGTCTTAGAGTTAAAGCAAATGAAAATGATCAGCAATTTGATAGATCATGCATATGCATAACTTGCTTGAGCCTGTCAGTAGTGATGGCCTGAGAGGGTATTTTTTTCTAAGCACATATTGTGGAACACAAAGCCCCATGAAGCTCCAGCATCAAATGCTACATTTTGCATCTCTGTCTTCTTAAATGTGCACACTACACTGCTGAAGAATTCTGCAATAAAACAACTTTTTAAATTTTGTGCACCTATCTAGTTTAGCTAAGAGTTATTCTCAGCCTGCTGCCCTCCTTTTCTTTTTCTTTTCTTTTTTCCCCCTTTTTCTTTGGGTAAATACCATTAATATTCTTTGGAAATAGTACCCTGAGATCATGTATTGAAGAACATTGCTTTTAATAATTTAAATTTCAGTCATGTCCAGAGTAAAATGGGCCTTGCCAAGTTAGAAGTTTCTTTATTATTTTAAAATGTTTTTACCTCATTTTTTTACCTCATTTTTTAATCCTATAACAATTTAAAGTTCTTTGAGTTTCACTTAGCAGTATGACCCTCATTGATCAGTTGTTCAAATAAAAAAAAAAGAAGGGAGTGACAGTATGACAAAATGTAACCAAATGAGGAATTCTGTCTGGGCAGTGGCGTGTGCCTATAATCCCAGAGATTCAGAAGGCCAGGGCAGGAGGATCCAAGTATGAGGTCAGCCTAGACAATTCAGTGAGACATTATCTCAAAATATTTTTTTAAAGGTGTGTAGGAGGCTGGAGATGTAGCTCAGAGGTACAATGCTCCTATGTGCAATCCCCAGCAAAAACAAAAAGGAAAAAAAATAAGAATTCTAAATCCCAGCTGTGTGCAGAAGGCTTAGGGACTTAAGACAGGGTCGGTCAGCTGTCATGCTGGACACACTTGGGCTCACCGCACTCCTCAGTTCAGAGGAGCTGAAAGCCTAGTCAGCCCAACCCAGATGTTAATCCCAGTTGGCAATGGGAGATATCCAGGAATTGTTGGCCTAACTCCTGATTCTCCAAGTCCCTCAGCCAGATGCAAGACCACTGGGGAATAGTCACTCAGGACCATGATGAAGAGGTTGGCAGAATCCCATGTGAGTCAGGGGAAAAAGGGTTTAAGTGGGCGTGCCTGACAATGAGGTGTGTGGTGTGCTGAATACACCACAGGGGAACACGCATGAGCAGAGCCAAAGGATGTTCCAGAGACCGAGGATTCAAAAAGAGTCAATTATGCACACAAGAGGACAGTTAGGTCTTAGAGAAAACACAATTGTAAACCAGAACAACTTGGTAATAATAAATGTAAATTTATAACAGCCATGACAGAAGCATTTTTCACACTTGGAGCATTTGGAAATGTTTGCAATTGGCATGAATATTGTAGCTCTGAGAAGAAATCACTGTTTGGTTTAGTTATTGAAGTTGTATTCTTATAATACTTCCTATGTTATTGTCTTCTTTTTTTGGCATACAGTTAGAAAACTCCTGGTTCTAATCTTTCAATGTTATGTAGGCTTCTTTTGTTATGGAGTAAATTAAAATAGAAAACCTTTAGTGAGAAATTACTGTATGTAGACATTCATGCCAAACAATATGGGAGATACCAATGTGGAAAGAACTCTGCCCTCCAGAAGTTTATTTTCAATTAACTGCAATTTGGATGTGACTTAAGCCAACTGAGATTTTCAAATGATTTACTTTAGCAAATATTTTTATTTTTTTCATAAAACTATGCATGTTTAAGGTCTACAATAGAATGTTTTCATATAATATACATAGTACAATGATTACAAGTTAGGCAACTTAACATATCCATCCATTTCTTTAGGCAGTTCCCTTTTTGTCAATGTGAGAACAGTGAAATTCACTGTGAGTACATTTCTATTAAATAACTATAATGTTCATGTTGCATCTTTGATATCTAGACTTATTCATCCCATATTGCTGCAACTTTGTATATTTTGACCAATATCTTCCTGTTTTCCCCACATTCTTGCCTCTGGTAAAAACGATTTTACACTCTGTTCCCATATATTCAATTTTTAATACTACACATGTAAGTGAAATCATGCAGTATCTGTTCTTCTCGGCCTGACTTATTCACATAGCATAATGTTCTCCAGACTAATTCTTGTTCTTGCAAATAGCAAGAGCTCCTTTTTGAAGGCTGCATGATATTCCTTTGTACTATTCACCTGCCACAAAGGCTCAGGTTGTTTCCTGTGGTGACTATTATAAATAATTCTGTACAGATTACCTGTCTGAGGCATTGGCTTTATTTCTGTTTTTACGTACATAGATGGGAGATTGCTTGATTATGTGGTAGTTTTATTTTTTTAATTCAAATTAAATTTATTTTTTAATTGATACATAAGACAAAACTTATGGAGTGTGATGATCTGGATCAGAGTCTTTGACTAACTCATGGCTGTGGTGCACTTGCAAATTCTGGGAAATCTCTGTGTAAAAAGTAGAGGTCAAGATTGCCCAGTTGCTATGGAGACGCCCTGTCCATGAAGGCTCTGTGTAAAGCATGGAAGCTGTGTCAGTTTTGGCCTAGATCTCAGACACCAGCTCCCAGGGATACAGGATTCTGAGCAGAGTAAGATAACTACTATGTTTCACCAGTGCTGTAACCTCCAAGGCCTGCCCGCTACGTAGATACTTTGGACAATGAGCTTCCTGGGTGCTACAGGAAGGTCCTAGCATTGCAACAGTGGAATAGCTACAAAAATATTTCTAGTTCTATAACTTTCTAGTGCACAAAGAACAATGCCTCTATAGTCTAACTTCCTGATTATGAGACCCTATATAACAAATATGCAGACCTAGATCTGGGATTAGTGACCCGAAATCAGTGTCCCACTTGATATAACTTTTCTATGTTTTTGTGTCTTTTTTAAACACCCATTTCCCCTCATTGGTTTTCTGAATTAACAGGTATGCAGGTTGTGGCAAAAACTTACACATATTTATGTAAACACATTGTAGAATGTTTAAATCAGGTTAAACATCCTTCTCTTCAAATAGTTGTAATTTCTTTGTGATGAACACATTCAACATCCTTTCTTGTAGCTTTTTGAAATATATACCACATTGCTAAAATCTACAGTCACTCTACTTTTCAAAAACATAGTGGAATTTCTTACTCCTATGTAATGGTAACAATACCTATTGCTCAAGCTCTCCCTTTGCCTCCTGCTACCATCTGTAGGTACTGGGGACCATCACTCATTTTTCTGTCAACTTCTGTTGAGACCAGTTTTATCAGCCTACCCTTTAAAGTCAGTGCTCCTCAGGTTTCTGTCTAGACTGCTTTATATTTTTTTGTTCTATATTTTCCCCTGGATTATTTTATTCATGCCCATGGCTTTAATTATACCTCTGTCCAGCTCTCACTCTCTTGAGTTCTGTATCTATAGGCACTTGAAAAAAAAGTCAGCACTTCTAAGGCTGACATATCACTGTACTCCCTGAGATCCAAACCTACTTCCTTCTTGTCTATCAATGATTGGCATCATCCATCCATCAATTTGCCCCACGTGCTATATAATAATGCTCTACATTCCATGAATTTATTAGAATATCTTGTCAACTCAATTAGCTCAATAGTTCTTGAATACCATTTACTTTCATTTAAAATTTCACTACCTTAATTCAGTCACTAATTATCTTCTACTAATATCTTTCAAACGACTCTACACTGTAGCAAGAATGATCTTTCTAAAACATTATCTGGCAATGCCATTATCCTTCCTATCCAAAATCCTCACCATCTCCCCTTTGTCCTCGGGAAGTCCAGTGACCCTTAACCTGCCTCCTGGAATCCTTCCCAGATCACCTGCTGTTTATCTCTTCAGCCTCATTCTTGTCAATCTAGCTTGCACTTGACTGCAGTCATATGCCCTTGGTTTTGTCCTTCTATGACCCTCCTTCCTGTCAATATTTTGGTATCATTTTAATTCTGCTTAGAATTTACCCAGCTTTGATTTCATTGATAACTCACTCTCTGGTTTTACAGTTTCTCAGACTAATTGTCCATAGACTTCTGTCCTGCCCTAATCAGAGCAGGTAGCAATGTATTACAATTTCCTGTTTGTATGCATACCAAATGGAAAGCTCCTTGGATTGATCTTCCTCACAACTGAGTAACTGAAGGAGCCATTCACCATCCTAAGAATAAAGGAAAAGGAACAAATTTCACACATACTATCAGCTCCACTATGCCTCTGGGGTAGTTTATTTTCTACTTTTGTTACATTGCCTTCTTAAATCAAACTTAAAACAGTACAATTTTTGTTGAGTAAAATTATCAAGTTGAACCTTGAAGTAAAAAGAAATAGAATATAACTATTGTTCAGATTTTACTTGATGGCCTGAGCTAAATCTAATATAGGTCACATGAAAAAAAATTGAAAGTGTTGGGGCCTTATAAAAACACTGGGAAGCGGCTGGGATGTGGCTCAGTGGTAGAGCACTTGCCTAGCATGCCTGTGAGGCACTGGGTTCAATTCTCAGCACTACATATAAATAAATGAATAAAATAAAGGTCCATTGACAACTAAAAAATATTTAAAAAAAAAAAAACACTAGGAAGAAACCTCTAAATGTCCTTTAAATATAAAGTTGAAAGAACAAAATCAATAAGCAAATGGATTTGTTGTCAAATCCCATAGCAGGACACCTTTGCTTTTCTTAGTTAGAAAATCCAATAGAGTGTTCTAACTTGAGACATTTTTTTCCTTCTTTTAAAAAATAATTGTGATTAATAAAGTGTACAAATAGAAAAGAGTCTATTTGATGTTTTAGTTTGGAATAGATCATATTACTAAATCATAAATGCCCCAAGCTTGAAAAAAATTGTTAACAAATCTTATGTATATTTGAGGTGTGGAACATGATGTTACGGGATACATACAGTAAAATGGTTGCTTTATTGAAGTAAGTTTGTTCACATATTCATAATCTCACATTGTTACTTTTTTTTTTTTTTTTTTTTGGTGGGAGCAGTTAAATTCTACTCCTTAGCAAAAATGTAGAATACAGTATTAACTACAGTCCTCATGTTGTGCAGGATCACTCTGGACTGTCCATCCTATATCCTGCTACTTCATATACTTTAGACATCTCCCTGTCTTCCATCCCACCCATGGTAACAACTGTTGAAAAAATGTTTGGAAACATAGCAATGGAAACTATTTACACAGATTATTACCTACTGGGTTATATTATATCTTAATATACTCAGATTAGCCATTTATCTTCTTTATTATTGTTTCCTTTATGATTGTCTTATCTCACTAATTAGAAAAGTACTTCCTTGAAGATTTCCTTATACTTTTCATTTCTCCCATAGCAAATAGAACTGTTCCAGACACACAGCAGATATATTCAGTAAATATTCTCTAATTAATTGAGTACATTTGGAATCTCTCTTCTGTTTAATGTTAGCAGTGTTCTTCACCATCTGTGCTTCTACTGAATCAATGTTATATAATTACATAAAAAGCAGGCAGACCCACTGCTCTGATTGTTCTCTCCTTTAGCTTAGGGACATCCCTGCACACACATTCTCTCTCTCTCTTTCCATCTCTCTGCCTATTTGTCTCCCATCTCTGTCTCCCCCCGCTGTCTTCCCCTTTTATTCTGTAACCCCTCATCTGTTATTTCTCTATCTTTTCTCTCTCTCCCTGCCCACCCCTCTGTTTCTGTCTGGTCTCTCTCCTCACCTTCCCCTACTCAATTAGTTATTGATGATGGAGGGTGAAAATATTTTATTTAGATATAATATAATCCTTCCACATCGGGTGCTGTTCCTGTGTCCTCTCTATCCACAGGTCTATTCTTTAGGGATAGCATGTGTGTAGGTTTTCAATGTGTACTTATCATTTCAACACAATTTCATAATTTCTATATTGTTTGCCTTCAGAGACTCTTAGAAAGAATAAAATTGTTTTATATGATAGATACCATATTAAAGTGAATTAAATGATTAGGCAACACCTACAAGGAACAGCTACTTTCCACATGACTGGTAGAAGTAGGCAAGGGTGGGACAAAGAAAAAAACAAAAAAACTTTTCAGCAGAAACAACTGGAAGACTTCAAAACAAAAAACAAACAAAAAATCACCCACTTTTTTGGTTTTCTGTCAGTATATCAAACTATCCCAAATGTAATTCATAAAACTACAACAAGCATTTATCATTTTCTCTCATGACTTTGGTAGGGACTGACCTCTGGTGTGCTCCATATTGTGGTATCTCTTTATGAACTGGAGGTCTCTGCCTCTCCCAAAGTCAAATGTTGAAACCCTAACCCCCAATTGTGATGGCACATGGAGATGGGGCCTTTGGGAGGTAATTAGGTTCAGATGAAGTTAAAAAAAAAAGTAGGATCCTGGCCTAAAAAATTGTGCCCCTCCCTACAGGAGACAACGAGGCTTGCTTGTTTGCTCTCTACTATATGAGGTCAGCATGAGTAGGTGGCTATTAGTTAGGAAGACAGCCCTCACTGGAACTTGACTATAATAGCATTCTGACCTCAGATTTCCAGCTTCCAGAAAGAAAGAAATCCAGAACTGTAAGAAATAAAGGTCAAGCCACCCTGTCTATAGTATTTTGTCGTGACAGCCCCACTGTGTTGATAAGTGCAGGTCTCCATTGTTGGAGAGATGAGATGAGAGTCATTCAAAAGCTTCCTCGCTTACATGTGGAAGTGGGAGGAGAAGAATCAAATAACTGGAAATCAAAGATGTGGGGGCTCCATGGTCATTTCTCTGTCTCTGTTTTCTTCAACATGGGGTTTTCAGGATAGCCACGCTGATTACATAGGGGCCAAAGGGACATATATTAACGTAGAGACAAACCAAGAAAATACTCTATCACCTTTGTAATGTACCTTGGGCAGCCATACAGATCACTTCTGCCAGGTGCTAGTAGAGAGAAGCGAGTCATTAAGGCTCACTCATATTCCAGGGAAGGAAACTTGGACTCCATCTCTTGACTAAAGAAATTTAAAAATGTATGCATATGTTTTAAAGTCACTGTTCCCTGTGAAGATTTATCTATGTGCATTTGTATGGTGCTGGCTGCAAAGAGGAGGAAAATGAAGCCGATTTAGTAAGGAGAATGGTGGGGAACTGATCAAAGAACATTTGAATTGAATCAAACCTATTCTCACAATGTACTTCATGCCAATATCCACTTGAGTGCTTTTTTACCCTTCATCTTGCTTTGACGCTACTGACAGTTCCCCCAACCCCAGGAAGAGTTCATCTTTTGGCTCCCATTCTGTCTCCATTTTCCTAGGCTTTGTCTGTTTGCTTCTTCTCAATCTCTGACAATTCTTTTTCCTTGAATATGCCATTATAGTCACTCACTAAATCCTGACCTTTGTCTCCAACGTATTGCTCAATATTTCACACCTCTTCATCCTCGTAATTCTTTTAGTTCATGCCACTCTCACCATTTCTATCATCCAACATCTATTTCCTGAATACCTGCTATATACTACATTGAAATGGGGCATTATATCAATTTACAACACAGACAATAATGCTCGCCATCTTTGAGCTGCAGTGAAGAGAAAAATAGACTCCCATTCCCTTTCCCAGGGGAATGAGGTTACTGATAGATTCATATATATTTACTACCTGACCTCCTCCACATTGTGCTGTCTATGTAAATTACTCTGCTTCCTCATTATGGAGATGCTCAAGTAAAAAGGCCATAGTGATCTATGGGCACCTCTAGTTTGAATGATCTGTCCTTGCCACTTTCAACTGGGACTTTGAATTACAATTACTATTTGTTTTCTCTGTGTGAAATGTCCTAATTTGTATAAGGTATTGTGTCAGTTAGAGGCCATATGGATCTTTATTTGTGCCCCACTGGCCCCTGTTCTGGAGAGTAGCCTTTAACTTTGAGATGTGCTCCTAAAGTCAGCTTTATATACTTAGATAGCATACATTTCAAGTCAACTCATTCCAACATCATCTTTCAGTTTATTCCAACTTTGTGTGGTTATTTGTCTCCATTTGGTAACAAAAGACAGAAATTTAACATTTTCACAAATTAAAATATGCTAGAAGACCTCAGTCTTATATGGTAATTTTTAGGGGCCTTATAAGCTAGTTAAAATCACAATTGTTTTAGTTTCATCCTGTTCTGGTGTTTTTAATGTGAAAGCTTTGGAAATTCATCCTTGTTAGGTCGGTTCAGGGCTTCAGGTTTGGGCGACTAGGGCAGCTGCAGGAAATGAAGCAGCAAGCAGCCCGCATGCGCAGAGGAGCAGCCAGTCAGATGCTGATGTAAGCAGTAAAGGTGCCTCCGGTCAATCAGCGGGCTTTTTCTGACTCACCCCAGAAGAGCTCTGACCTCAGCAGCATCCCCTGACTTTCTCTTCCTACCTTCAGCCCTCCCCTTCCTGACAGGGCCTTTTAAAATTTTCTGTACTGGGGAACTTGTGCACAATTCTCCCCTCTCCTTCTCTGGGCCGGGGAATTTGCCCATGAGTGTCATCCCAATAAAGCCTTACCCAGCGCTTAATTTGCCTCTTTTTGGTCGTCTGGCTTTACAATCCTGAGCAGATCAGTTATTTATCCTTCAACTAGAAAGTCAGGAATGACTTCCAGAGAAATCAGTGGCTCAGCTCCATCATTCTCAAACTTGAGATAAGCATGTTTTGATGATAATTAGTATTTGAGAAGCTTCAATTTCTTTGAGAAAAATTATTAGCTAAATGTTCAGCGGGAATGTGTCCATGATAGAATATACCTTTCAAACTTCCTGCAAAGGCTAGACAAACTTTAAGTTCCAAACCAGCAAGAGAGTTATCCCCACTATTCCTATATAAAATGGCTATTTCAATCTCTGAATGACGTACTTGACTAACACTTCCTGTTTAGTCAGTTTTGTGTCATTGTGACCAAAATAACTGACAAGAACAACGAAGAGGAGGAAACGTTCATTTTGGCTCTCTTTTTCAGAGGTTCAGTTGATTCCATAACTCTGGGCCCAACACAAGGCAAAATATCATGATGGAAGGGTGTGTTAGCGGTAAGCAGCTCAGGACATGACAACAAGGAACTCTCCAGAGACAAAAAATATAAGCCCCAAAATCATACTTTTAGTGACCTACCTCTTCCAGGCACACCCAACCTGCCTACAGTTACCACACAGTTAATTTACATCAGTGGGTTAATCCACTAATTTGGTTAAGACTCTTATAACCCAATCATTTCACCTCTGAAAATTCTTACATTTTTCTCACACATGAGCTTTTGGTGGACAACTCATATCTAAGCAGTAACATTCCCCCAATATATCTTTGTCACAATTTTCGTTGAGTATTCTGCAACAAAGTGGTCTATGCAGTTTCAGATCTGACAAAACACTTTTGACTGTCCTCTTATATGCAGAAGAGTTGTCTCAAGTGTTGCCTGTTGTAGGTACAGGATTGTGTCAGCCAGTGTAACCTCAGACTGTAGTAATTAGTTTAAACCTTAAACACTATTGTTGGGATGGGCTTCATACTTTCATTCCTAGGAAGATAAAGAGTTTGGATTTTGCTGAGTCTGAATCACTGGGGTCTGGACAGCACCACGAGAGAGACATAGATTCTACTTACAGCATTCTGACAGGACAAGGATAGTGGAAAAATAAAGGACAAGGGTGACACTCTCTGGCTTCTGTCACATTTAAAAATTGATTCCAGAAATGTGACTGAAAAGTTTCCTATTTTTCCCCTTATGAAAGCTAAGTAGAAATTTTAACCCCTGGAGGGAACAAGAGTCCTCATAATACAGTAAATTCTGCAGGCTGCTTTACCCAGGATAGGGAAAGTTGATGTCCAGAAGAGTCTGGAAGTCAAATATAGACACCAGCCAGATGGGTGAAGGCTGTGAGTCCTAGTGCTCAAGGTTAGAGAGGGAGTACAGGCTGGGGTGTTGGTGAAGGAGGGTTTTCCTGGCCTGAGGCCCTCAGTCTCACCATCTCGGTCAAGAACAGTGATCAACACTTGCATAGTGCTCTAGT
The DNA here is from genome assembly GCA_028644305.1 of Xerus rutilus. Classification (NCBI taxonomy): domain Eukaryota; kingdom Metazoa; phylum Chordata; class Mammalia; order Rodentia; family Sciuridae; genus Xerus; species Xerus rutilus. The sequence continues at coordinate 53,259,328 of CM053407.1, forward strand.
TTTTACAATGTGATTTTCCAAACCACCACACAAATTAGTAGTGTTCTATGAGATCTTATCCACAATGCCAGGGTGAGAAGATGTGATTCAAAGTTATATAACTTACTTAAGATCACTTCTTTATTAAGTGTCAAGATAAAACCAGGATCCAAGTTCTTTTTATAATCCCCCCCATATAGAATATGCTTTCCCTTTCTATATATAGACATACCATGAGTTCAATTAAAAACTGGGAAGTGTTCATATGAAATATATTTCAATATATTAAATTAGTGATAGGAATTACATAAAGAAATTTATACATATAAAAGTCAGAGATCTAGTCTTTTATTAAAAATTGCCTTTTTCCCCATTTTACCATCTTGTCACAACCTTTTTAATACTAGGCTTCTTATGCCATCTAGTGGACATTTTCTAAATTACAGGTAAAAAACAGTCCTGCCTTAGGTTTCCAGTTTCTGAAGTAAGCACATTTATGCACAGACTTTGTCTAATCTCTCAAAGTAGGAAATGTCCAGCCATTCTCCTGAATTTTAGTACAACATAGTTCTTGACTATTTTTTCTTTCTTTAAATATCCCTCATAAAATAAGATAAAGTGCTTTCGGCTGCAAAATTCTGACCCTAATATGTTACTTAAAAGTAAAAATCACTAATTTTAAAATAATCAGTACTTTTCCTGTTCCCAATACCTAACTCTTCCCTACCTTCCTTGGAGCATCCCTGTAGAACAGTGAGTTGCTAGAAGGCCAGAATTAAATGGAAAATCAACAAGTGATGCCACGTCACATACATCATCATAAGAAGGATTAAAAACCAATTGAAAGTACAAAAAAAAATTGAAAGAACTCTTGAACCTATGTAAAAATGCACACACAGGTATTTTTAAATCTCAATGAATTATCTCATAAAATCTCAATTCACCTTCACGATAGTTCTGTGAGGCCATTAGAGCAGGTGAGTTTTTATTATTTCCCAATGAATGAACAGGAGGAGAGATGTTCAGTCTCACAATGGTAAGAAGTGGTAGAGAATGAATTAGAACTCATCCTGGCAAGGCCTGTGGAGCAGCAGTGTGGGAATCACAAGGACGTCTGTAAAATGTGGGATCTTTGCCTGTATGTTGGCTCTGTGGAGTCAGAATCTGCACTCTGACAAGATCCTCAAGTGATTCCATGTCTGTTAATAGTTTGAGAAGAACCTGTCTAGCCCATAGATCACTTATGAGATCAAGATGCATTACTAAGGTATACCAAGTCAGCCGCCCTGTGTAGTCTTTGAGCAGTGTTTGAATTAGTTGTAATTGGAATAAAAACTTAAATATAAAATAACATTGAGATGAGAGAAACATTTTTAAAGTAATCAAATCTTTTCAAATATTTAAAACATTCAAATAATTCATTTGAATTATTTTGAATTCAGATTTCATTGGAATTATTCTGAAAATATTTGTGTTCCTAGAGCAACAATACCAGTTTTCTTGTTTGGGGAAACCATATGTCTGTGACAGAATGTTATAACCAGAACAAGCATTTGTTTTGTTTTGTTTTTTAACTAGAATTGTCAAGCTAAAAGTACTTATTTTAACTCAGTTTCTTCAATTTATATATGAAGCCAATAGAGTTCACTCAAGAAGTCATTGGCAATGGGACTCAAGAAGTCATTGGCAATGGGACTCAAGAAGTCATTGGCAATGGGACTCAAGAAGTCATTGGCAATGGGACTCAATTTGAAGCTTTGCTTAATGGTCTGATCTTCCACCATCCCCTTTCTCTCTATATATACAGATTATATGTCTGGAAGAACTTTTCCCAAAGCTTATTCTGTAGGACCTTAGTACTGTGGGTTGTATTACAAGAATGCATTTGAGAAATATTGTATGATATAGCTCCTTCCTTGTTGATTCTCAGCAGAGTCACAAATGAGAAGACATTCTATAAAGAATGATTTTAACTCTTTAACTCCATTTACCAAGTATTTTGCTGTAGCTTTCTTCTCCGATGTATTTTTCTGTCATACTTTTTAAAGTAAATTTTATTGTGTATATTTAGGGTATACCACTTGATGTTATGGGTTACACATCGTAAAAAGGTCATTATAAACAAATTAACATCCGTTAGTTCTTACAGTTATCCTTTTATTGTTTGATTTGTAGCAGTGCAACATGCTACTATTGCTTGTGCTTATGGGAGAGGTGGAGTGCCTCAGCAACTAGGACTTTGGAAGGCTAGTCTAGCTGCAGGAAGGTCAGGTGCTGTGGCTACTCAAACTACAGTACAAAGTGACACAACTTAGCCAAGTCTCTGATGCCTGGGATGTAAGATGTCATGCCTGCTTGACTCCAGAAAGCATGGCTACATGGGTTAGCAGAGCCTCTGGATCCCTGATGAAGAGGTGGGGGCCAGGTGTTACTGAATTAGCCATGGTGCTGGGAGATACATGGTGCTCAGGTTTCCTAGGGCTCAGAGCATCTGGGAGTGACATGCTTCCTAACCTTTGGCATGGAGATATGACTGCTCCAGTGTGTCCAATGCCTGAGGTTCCTGGGGGACAAGCTTCTGCCTGAGATCAGTGCAGGGGTATGGCTGCTTTAGTAGTTCAAGAGTCCAGGTCCCTGGCCTGGGAAGGGCATCTCTTCAGCTCATCCTTGAAGGACAGGTGCATCAAAGACTGGCATAGGGCCCTTTGGTTGCTTGGCACTAGGACATAGGGTGTGGCAGCATCTTTGCCCAGGGATGGTACACCATGTGAGCATGGTACAGTATACACTGAGCCTCAGGGATACATACAGTGGCTTCTTGTCCCTGTAGTAGCAGTGGTCCCTTGATGGCACAAAGCAGTAGCAGCATGGTCCTTGGCAGGGTAAAAGAGCCTGGTTCCTTCTGTGGAGCAGCTCATTGTGTGACACCAGAGCTCCCTCTCTGGGCTTTGGGCCTGTGAGTGCTGGCCTACATTTCCTACCGGAAGAAGTCCTTCCTGGTTCTGAGTTGATCTGGACTGCAGGGATGGGGAGGTAAGGAAGGTATTTCCTTCTCTTTCTGTGTGGCAGCCTTGTTTCTGCAGTCTATGGGATTTCTGTTGCTTCTTCATTGTTCTCTGGTGCACTTTCTGTTACTTGGGTCAAAATATAGTTATTTGTTTGTTTTGACCGTGCATTTTTGTTTGTTTTGTTTTGTTGGTGAGGGAGAAGCACAGTATGAGCTTATTGTCAGCTATCTTACTCATTCTCTCCTGTTCCAGGTTATGCCATGGAGACTTTGTTAAGTTAGACTATAGTAAAATATATTCTAAAACCATATTTTGATTAATAAATAATCTCCTAAATATATTTTAAAAAACAAAAAAAAAAAAAGGTTGTGTTTGGAGCTATAGGTAGCCTATGTAAAAACCATGTTAAAAAATTTTTCCTCCAAGCAGAGAAAGTTTTGTTTTCTTCTTTTTTCTTTTTCTTTCCTTTTTTTTAAGGTACCAGAGATTGAACGTGGGTGCTTAACTAATGAACCATATCCCCAACTCTTTTTTATTTTTCATTTTGAGACAGTGCCTCACTAAGTTGCTGAGGCTGGCTTTGAACTTGGTGAAGTTCCTTCCTCAGCCTCTGGAGCTGCTGGGATTATAGGCATGCAGCACCACGACTGACTGTTTTCTGTTTTTAAGGTTCACGTAATTCGATTTGTCCTACCTGAATAATCTTTGATAATCCCCATATCTTAAGATCTGTAACTTTAATTATATCCACAAAGTCTCTTGGCCATGAAACAATGTATTGACAGGCTCTAGGAGTTAGGACAAAGATATATGGGAGATGGTTCTGTTTACCATAGTGCTAAACCTTACAGATGTCTTCCTTGGCTACCTAATATGAAGAAACTGCTCAGCCAAGTATAATTTAATTCCTTAGGCATATCTTTTTGTGTTATTTATATCACATAGCATAATATAAGCTCAGTGAGAACCAAAAGCTAGGAGTTGATGATCCTGGAATAATGTTTAAGATATAATAGGTGCTGAATAAGAATTTGCTGCTTGAATTTCATTGAACCTATTAGATATTCCAAACCCATTTTTCATAAAATTTGGAAGTCTGTGTCCAAATGAGACACATAACATTTCTGTTAATAAAACCATTTCAATGTTCTTACATATATACTTATATGTATGTACATAGGTTCATGTGTCTACATATATGGATGTGTGTACACATGTATGAATTGGGTACATACAAATATTATATATATACCTCCCATTTTTCTGCTTTAAAATTTTATGTTATACCACAGGAAATTTTTGCCATGATTCAGAAGTTGAAGTTCAGATGTATTTTCCTTTATTGTATTACCCATTTTTTTCTTGATATGATTTATCCTTCTATCACATAGTAGCCATATTGAGAAGAACTAAATTTTTCTCTATGCTGGCAGTTCCCAAATTGGAATTCTGTAAGTCACTACTCCAAATAGCTAATAGTGATGGTAGGGGGCAGGGAATGCATTACATTCTTAAGTTTAGAAACACTGCATTGAAAGAATGGTGTCTAGAACATTCGTCATGCCTACATATCCAGTGGCTCTTCAGCAGTGCTATTTAGTTGGTAACATTTCCCAAATATTGCAAAGCAGACCAATTCTTTCTTCCCCCCAAAAAATATCTATTATTGTGTCTCAAAATTAATTTTCTAAGAGATACTTACAAGTATACTTATATCTCTAAGAGATATATTTACAAGATATTTTAATTCTCAAATATCAGGAGCTTCAAGGTTTCACAATTTATAACACAGGTTTTTACATAGGCTACCTGTGGTGCCAAACACAACCTGAAATATTTTTTTAATCTTTGGGGGGATTATTTATTATTCAAAATATGGTTTTAAAATATTTTATTGTAGTCCAACGAAATCTTCTTGGCATAACATGGAGCACTTAATATACACTCCTTTCTGTCCCAGGCACCTTATAATCATATAGCTATCTCACAGTGATTGAAAAGACAGGTCAGGAAACAAATTATGAAAATCAAGAAAAATAGCAACAAACAACAGTGTATTTTTTAAAACAATGTGTTCCATATTTCTAAATAATCATTCATCTGTGTTCACAAAACTTTGGTAATAACCAAACACCAATTTTTCTTCTTAGATTTATAGCACATTAAGGGCTCTGAGATGGCTTGAACAAGAAATCAGTCTTTGGTTGTTTACCGAATTCATCAAACTTTTTATCATACTGATAGAAAAGGGGTGGAGAGGCAGCTACTACCAAATGACTACTAAAAGAAACTTATTTACCATTCAGGTTTTTACTGGCATATGGTATTTATAATATATTTAGTAAGCCTATTGAATACTTTATATTTTTCATGCTGAATATATTGTGTTCTTAATCTCAGCACTGGAACCATAGTATTGTATAGGAAGTCTTTTTTTTTGTTTTTGTTTTTGTCATACTGGGCATTGAACCCAGGGCTTTGTGCATGGGAGGCAGGCACTCTACCAACTGAGATATATCCCCAGCTCCCTAGAAGTTTTCTTAATGTAATGATATTCTCCAAGTAATACTCCCAGGCACTATTCCAGAGGTCTCAGAACAGAATATCTCAAAGAATGGTTTAAGAGCCGGGCACGGTGGCTCAAGCCTGTAATCCCAGCACTTAGGGAGGCTGAGACAGGAGAATCGCGAGTTCAAAGCCAGCCTCAGCAATGGCAAGGCGCTAAGCAACTCAGTGAGACCCTGTCTCTACATAAAACACAAAATAGGGCTGGGGATGTGGCTCAGTGGTCGAGTGCCCCTGAGTTCAATCCCCAGTACCA
>CM053407.1:53265235-53310575 GCA_028644305.1 Xerus rutilus
TAAGACTAGAGTTGGGGATTGGACAAGGGAGTCCAAAATACAGAAGGTACTTGGCAGCATAACTGACTTGTACTGGGGAGACATAGGGGCAAGTACACCTGATCACAACTATAGAGAACCAGTGACCTGTCATATTTGCTGTTTGTTTTTTGCATGTTGCCAATATGGGATCTCTATATAATTCACATAACTCATGACTGATGTATATTTGGTATTCCATTTCTTCCTATTTTCAACAAATGTTCCACTTGATATCTAACATATTACCCTAGCTAATTCCTGCCGTACTCGGTTTCATCCATCCTTCATTTCCTTAATCAAGAGAGCTGAAGATCACTTACTCTCAACACTTCTCCCAGTGTAGTAGGCCTATCTTTCCACACATGCCATAGTCTTCAACTGCGTAGACTGAGGATAGAATGAGGGCAGGAAAACAGCTATGAACTGGGTACACTGAGCCTCTTACAGGGGACAGAAAACGTAATGCAGCAAAGTAACATTCCACACTGTGGTCAGAGGTTATTTGCAGGAGAGATTTCTGAATCCAAATGACCCTACTGTCCATTTAGTTTTTACTGAAGTGATATCTCTGTGGTCTAAACATATTGCCTGTATCCTGACTATAGAGCTGAGATAGGCTGGCAAGGCAGGGAAGAATAAAGGGGAATACCTAAATTATCAGCAAGTGCAGATTTAATTTCACAAACTCATAGGACTATTATTTTTAAATGATTTTCCAGATATTATTGGGGAAATATGCAACATTAGCATACATAGATATTTCAAATAGTTTCCAGAAAGAGAAAGTTTCAGTCTAGCTCCCTAGTCGATAGCAAGAGATGAAGGTATTTCATACTTACCTACAAAGTGCATTTCCATTGAAGATGATTTATACAGAAGTCACCAATAACTGTTGTCTTTACTTCATTGAAGTAGTATATGAAACTACCCACCACTTACTTACAAATCATCTCCTAGTTTTGTAGATCTATCTTTCTATTAATGCTTTGGTCCTCAACTGTGTGGACTGACGATTGGATTAGGGCAGGAGAGCAACTGTCAGCAGGCACACTGAGCCCACATAGAATCCTCTCAGTCAGTCATCTCTCTACCCTGGCCTCCTTCAATCTTATATAATTGCGTATTCATTCTTCACCACAGAGAAGTCTATTTGCATTCTTCTCTTTATCTCCTCTGTTTCCTGTCCCCCAGTCTACTGCAGATATCCAGCAAGCATGCAATATAGCCCAGATTTTTCACCATAGTTGAAATTGTTATTTTGTTTAATATAATCCATATGAATGTTATGGTTTGGATATGAGGTGTCCCCTAAAAGCTCAAGTGTGCGACAATGCGAGAAGGTTGAGAGGAGAAATGATTGGGTAGAGTCTTAACCTAATCAGTGAATTAATCTCTGATGGAATTAACTTGGTGGTAACTGGAGGCAGGTGGGGTATGGCTGGAGAAAGTGGTTAATTGGGGGCATGCATGGGGTATATATTTTGTATCTGGAAAGTAGTGTCTCTCTGCTTCTTGATCATGATGTGAACTGCTTCTCTGCCACACACTCCTGCCATGATATTCAGGCTCACCTTGAGTCCCAAGGAATGGAGGCCTATGGACTAAGACCTCTGAAACCATGAGCTCTCAAATAAACTCTTCCTCCTCTATAGTTGTGCTGGTCAGGTCATTTAGTCATAGCAACAAAAAAAGCTGACTAAAACATGACACATAAAACTACTGGATTCTGAGAATTCTCTTTAATCAGGTGGATAGTTTCCATTTCAGATAAATGCTAAGTAATATCTCAAAATTTTCTATCACTTTCTTGACCCTAACCTATCTCCTTCTTTATATGCAACAAATATGGATATTTGTCATGAATATTGTCAAGCAGATCAAATAGCACATTTCAGCAAATTCAGGGAGTATAAAGTTAGTACCACTTTCTACTCTGCCATACAGATTAATTTTATTACTGTCTGAAAATATCATTTTACAAGCTCAACAGGGCAAATGGCAAAATAGGGAAATATTTATAGTAATGTTTTCAAGTCTGATGGATTTCCTTTCAACTCAGTATGCTTATACAGCTTTGATCTCTTATGCCCTTCTGATAATAAATCAAACTAATAGCAGCAACAGGTCAAATAAAATGCTTACTGCAAGTCCAGCTTCGACATGACTTCAGTCACGTTTTTCAAACTGCTCTCTGTATGAGTCATGTGTGCATTACATTAAAATGTAAATTCTGATTTGGTAGGTCTGAGGTAAGACTAGAGATTCTTCTGTATTTTTAACAAGCTCCCAGATCATATGGGGACTAGATCAGAATTCAAGTATTTAAAGCGGCAAAATTTTAAAACATTTATCCTTGTCCGAGCTAAGTCTCAATTCCCCTTCATGAGTATGTGAAGTCGAGCATTTATGAAATGTGTAGACAAAGGGTACTAGCATTTTAAAACAGTTGAGAAAACAGGTGCAATATGTAAATAACTCATGAATAGACAAATAAAAGATTATGTAAAATTATAGCAATATCAAACATGAAAGTCAAACATGTTAAAAAATAAGAAGAAAATTTTAAATATTTGTTTTTACAAATATTCAAATGCAGCTGCCTTTGAGCCACAGGAGGAAAAGGAGGATTCCTATATGTATTTGATACAAATATAAAACACAACTCATTTTTAAGTTGTTAGCTAACTTCACTGCAAATAACTTTGGAAAACAAAGAATCTTAGGTACTTCTGTTGGTATATTCAGAATATATACATATAATATATAGTGTTCGTTATTTGAGTTCAAAATCCATTCAGAATTGTAGTTAGGACAAAAGAGGTAGTTAAAGGACAGTCACAGTACCATGAATATTTTGGACTTTAAACATAATAATTGAGCTATAAGTTGGAACACACCTAAAACTCCAGCCAGAAAGATAATTGTTATATAGCTCAGATATTGATAACTGGCTTGACAGATGATTGAACACGTAAATATCTTAACCTAAATATTTAGCATTTTAACAGAGTGAATTTTCAGAAATAACCAATATGTGCAAAGCTATAATTGTTCCTGAAATAATTGCCCTTTTTATCCCCCAAGAACTGAAAGTTATATTCATTGTTTTATTTCTTCACATACTTGTAAGCAGCAACATGCCTTAACTCATTTTATGATACTGTTGATTCTCTAGTTTTTTAGCTCATCTGCAGTTGCTGTAGATTTTCAACCTTAAGTTATAAACAATTGCTGTAGATTTTGTAAATATATATAATTTGAAATAAAAATGTACCTCTGCTTTATTTTATTTTTATGTGGTGCTGAGGCTCGAACCCAGTGCCTCCCGCGTGCTAGGCGAGCACGGTACCACTGTGCCATATAGAGAAACACTGGACTCGACATGGGGGAGGCGGGGGGCAGGAAAGGGGAATGGGTATAGTAAAGATGGTTGATAAAAAATATATATAAATATATATATATATACTGTTCATTGAAAGTGCATATAAAGATGTTTAATATGAAGAATTTAATCTGCTTATAATTTTGTGCAAAGTTAGAAAAACTATGATTGTAACAATTTTTTTTCTATTTGCCTCAACAAATGTTTTCAGTGAAGAGTGTGTACAGCTTCTGAAAATTTGTTTTTTTTCTGTTATGTTTGATAACATATATTAAAATGCAATTTTTGAGAAAAAAATAAAAATAAAAATATAAATAAATAAATAAATAAATAAATAAATAAAAATGTACCTCTGCATCAAATGGTACAGTTTTGCTATGGAATGAAGCATGTACATTCACCGATGAACTATGACAAATATAAAAATATTTACCCTCTCTGAACATCATTTACTTTCAGCAGAGTAAAACAAAAAGTCACACATTTAACATATCTCCTAAATTGACTCCCACCAGAGCACTCACATGTGCACACAGATCAAACACCCACTTTTGTGTTTTTAAAATTTACAGATAAAACTATTTCTTGTATACAACATGATGAGTTGAAAAATATGCACACATATATATATGAATATTTATATATACACTATTAAAACTTTAACTATGGGGAAATCTAGTTAAATTATATGTTTCCTCACAGATTTATATTTGTGATGAGAAAGCTAGAAAAATACTGGGATTAGAATACAATGTATTGTTCTTAATTATAGTCACCATGTTAAACATCAGATTTCTACAAATTATTCTAACTACACTTTATATCCTTTGACCAACATCTCAACACTCCCTACAACCATCGCCCCAGCTCTTGGTAAACATATTCACGCATTACTTCTACAACATGTGCTTTTTTAGAATTCACATGTCAGTGAGCTCATTGCACTATTTTTCTTTCCCTGCCTGGTTATTTTACTTAATAATCAGGTTCATGCATGTTATTGCACATGACAGATTTCCCTTAATTTTTTATGACTGCAATAATTCTGCATATATTTTCAACATTTTCTTTGTATGTTCATCAGTTGCTTTTGCTGTGTCCCATAGGTATGGATATGCTGTGTTGACATGTTGACACTGAGCTTCTTTCCATTATTAGCTATTGTGGATAGTGCCACAATGAACATGAAAGTGCAAATATCTGACATACAGATTTCTTTTGTATACATACCTTGTAGTGAGTTTGCTGTATCTTATGGTACTTCTATTTTTTAATCTTATGAGGACCTTTAAAAGTATTTCAATAATGGTTTGACTAATTGACCTCCTCACTACTAGTGTGCAAGGGTTGGTTCTTTTGCATTCTCACCAATACTTTTCTTTCTTTTCTTTTTTTTCTTTTTGGATAATAGCCTTGGGGGTGGCTATTCCTTCTTCTACACCTAATTGAGAGGTTTTATTATAAAAGATGTCAAATTTTGTCATTCTTTTTCCACAATTATAGAAATGATCATATGGTTTTTGTCTTTCATTGTTGTTAATGTGACATATAATGTTTACTGATTTGGATGTTTGAAGCTTCCTTGAATTTCTGATTAATCCCATTTGATCATAGTGATAGTTTAAGTTTGATTTATTAGCATTTTTTGAGGATTTTTGTATCTCTGTTCTTCGGTGATACTGGCCTGTAATTTATTTCATCTGTCCTTTTCTGATTTTGGTATCATTATTATGCTAGTTTCATAAAATAGGTTTAGAAATATTCTCTTCAATTTTTGGAATATTTGAAAAGAATTCCTATCAGTTATTTAAATGTTTATGTGGAATTCAACAGTAAAATTAATAAAATAATTTATTTTATTAATTAAAATTAATAAAATAAAATTAGAATCAAACAAATGATCTTAGTTATGGGTTTGTCATATGTGGTTACAAATGATCTAGTCCTGGGCTTTTAAAAAATTTTAATAATATTTTATGGGAAACTTGTCTTTAGATAATGTCAAGGATTTTATATATTCTTCAAATTTCTTATTATAAAATTGTTCATAAGTCTCTTAATGACCCTTTGTATTCATGTACTATTATTTGTAAATTCTTTTCTGATTTGGACATTCTCTTTATTTCTTATACTAACTTTAAGTCTGTTGATTATTCTTTACCTTTACAAAAAGCCAACTGTTCATCTTATTTGTTTCTATTTTCTAGTCTCTGATTTTATTTATTTCTGCCCTCTGATATTTATTATATCATTCCCTTCAATAGTTTTGAACTTTGCTGTCTTTCTAGTTTGTTAAGGTACAACTTTAGGTTGTTTGAGATCGCTCTTCCTTTTGATATAAGTATTTATTGCTATAAATATCCCTCTTAGAACTGCTTTTGCTGTGTCCCATAGGTATGGATATGCTGTGTTGACATGTTATGCTGCAAGAAATTTAATATCTAGGTATTTGTGAACTACCCTCTGTTGTTTGATTCTAATAAAATTAATAAAATAAAATTAGAATTAAACAAATAATCTTAGTTATGGGTTTGTCATATGTGGTTACAAATGATCTTAGCTATGGGCTTGTCATATGTGGCCTTTATTGTGTTGAAATACAATGCTTCTCCACCTAATTTGTTGAGATTTTTAATCCTCTTGGCATAATATTTCCATCTTAAATTTGTTGAGACTTGTTTTAAGGCCGAAAATTATTTTTTTTTGGAGAACATTCGTTGTGCAGTTAAGAATGTGTTTTCTGCAGCTATTTGTTACATATGTTCATGTCCATTTGATCCCTAGCATAATTTAAGTACATGTTTCTTTTTTGACTTTCTGGATGATGTGTCTATTTATTAAAGTATTGAAGTCTCCTGCTATCATCTTATTTTAGCCTATTTCTCTCTTTAGATCTAGTAATATTTACTTTTTATATTGAGATACTCTGATGTTGGGTGCATATATATTTACCAGGGTTATATTGCTCTTGTTGATTTGATCCATTTATCATTATATGATGTCCTTTTTAATCTTTTGATAGCTTTGGACTTAAAGACTATTTTGTCTCAGTGTAGCTAATCCTGCTTTCCTTTAGTTCCCATTTGCGTGGAGAATCCTTTTCCTTCTCTTCCTTTTCAGTCTGTCTGTGTCCTTATATTAGAATTGAGTCTTTAATAAGTAGCAGATAGTTGGGTCTTACTTTTGCATCCTTCAGTTCTCCTCTTTTGGCTGGAGTATTTGATTTATTTATATTCAAGCTTATTATTAATAGGTAAGGGTATATTACTTCCATTTTGCCAATTTTTATCAAGTTGTTTTATATATCCTTTCTTTTTTTTTTTTTTCTTTTTTATTTTTTTAAAATATTTTTTATTAGTTTATTTAATTGCTTTTCAAGTCATAGCACATATATAGAGCTCAGTTTTTCCATTTCTCTGGTTGCAAACCAGATAAAGTTATACCAATTGTGTTTTCATACATGCACCAAGGGTAGTGATGACGATTTCAATCAACCATCTTTACTATACCCATTCCCCTTTCCTGCCCCCCGTCTCCCCCATGTCGCATCCAGTGTTCTTCTATTTCTCTTATGTTTCCCATTCCCACCTCCCTTATTCATCAGCATCCACTAATCAGAGAGACCATTCGGCATTTGGTTTTTTGGGATTGGCTTACTTCACTTAGCATAATGCTTTCCAACAGCACACTACAGTAAAGCAGCCACTTCAATGTTTATAGCAGCACAATTCACAATTGCAAAACTGTGGAAGCAACCCAGATGTCCTTCAATAGATGAATGGATAAAGAAACTGTGGTACATATACACAATGGAATATTATTCTTTTTTTCTTTTTGATTTATTTTTCTCTAGTGGTATGTTTTGATGAATTGCTTTGTATTTTTTGTGTATACATCTAGTAGAGGGCTTTGCTTAGTGGTTACCATGAGGCTTACAGAAAAACATAATAGGTTATTTTAAGCTGAAACCAACTTAACTTTGGTTGCAAAAACAACAGCATCACTTACTTTACTACCACCTTCACATTTCAATTTTTGATCACCATTTGTCTTTTTTATTATATATCCTGTACCAAATTATTGTAGTAATTATGACTTTTAACCTTCATACTAAAGATGTGATTCACACTTGTATTAAAATATTTTGAATTTGTATACTTTTATGAGTGAGTTTTATATTTTTAGATGTTTTTGTATTACTGATTAGCATTCTTTGTTTCCACCTTGAAGAATTTCACTGAGTATTTTTTATAAAAAATTTATTTTGGTGATGAATTCTCTCAAATTTTGGCTGTCCAGGAAAGTTTTTCTCCTTCACTTTTGTAGGACAGCTTTGCTGGGTATAATATTCATGGTTGGAGGGTTTTTGTTTATTTTCCAAAATTTGAGTATATCATCCCACTCTCTGCTGTCATATAAGGTTTCTCCTGAGAGGTTTTTTGTTATATGTTTTGGCAGTACCTTTTGTGTTTGCTGCTTTTTTTTTTTTTTTGCAGCTTTCAGGATGCTTTTGTTCTTTGACAGTTTGATCATAATATGCCTCATGGCAGCCTTATATAAATTGAATCTCACTGGATACTTATGACCATTCTATACTTAGATATTTATGACTTTAGGTTTGGAAAAATTTCTTCCATTACTTCTTTAAATAATTGCTTTATTCTTTTAATTTTCTCTTCTTATTTGACTTGAATATTTGCTTTTGGTTGCTGTCCCATAAATAACCATATGCTTTGTACACCCTTTTCATTCTATTTTTCTCCTCTGCTGTGTAACAGTTATCCATAGATAAGTGTAGATTGGTTCAAGGATGCCCATACATGCCAAAATCTATAGATATTCAAGTTCCTTTTATGAAATGGTGTAGCCTTTGCATTTGACTTGCACACATCCTCTGTTATATTTTATAACATCTCTACATGATTTATAATACCCAATTCAATGTAAATGATATGTAAATTGGTATGTTGCATTGTTTAGGGAAAAATGACAAAGAAAAAGTCTATACATGTTTGGAATAAGTTATTTTCCCAAGTACTTTTGAAAAAGTTTCTCTACTCCAAAGGTGTAATTTTTTATGAGCATTGTATCTATACATAGTGTTTGGATTCCTTTGGCTTATATTCAAATAATTTGATTTCAATCCCCACTCCCAGTCTTCTTTGCTTCACACCTCCTCACTGATCTGACCTGTATCTTTATGATATCTGATCCTCTTCCCCACTGTGTTCTTTCTCTATTTTGCTTTAGCTTCCCCACATGAGAGAAAATGTTCAACCCTTGATTTTTCTGAATCTGGTTGATTTCACTTAGTATGATTTTTCTCCATTTTCATCCATTGACTAGCAAATGCTATTATTTCATTCTTTATGACTGAGTAAAACTCCATTAAGTATATATACCACATCTTCTTGATCCATTCATCTATTGATGGGCATCTGGGTTTACTCCATAATTTTGCTATTGGGAATTGTGCTGCTATATACATTGTAGTGACTGTATTGCTACAGCAAGCCAATTTTAGTTCTTTTGGATAAACACTGAGGAATGGGATATCTGGGTTCTATGTTGGTTCCATTCCTAGGTTTTGGGGTAATCTCCACACAGATTTCCAAAGTAGTTGTAATAATTTATGGTCCCACCAACAATGTATGAGTGTACCATTTTCCCCACATCCTTGACAACATTTATTATTATTCATATTGTTGATAATTGCCATTCTGACTAGAGTGAGATGAAATCTTAGTGTAGTTTTGATTTGCATTTCCCTGATGGTTAGGAATGTTAAAATTTTTTTTATTTACTTGTGTTTCTTTTAAGAAATTTCAGTTTTGTTCTTTTGCCCATTTATTGACTAAGTACTTTTTTTAATGGAGTTTTTTGAGTTCTTTTTAAACTTTGGATATTAACCCCCCATCAGGGGAGTACTTGTAAAAATTTTCTCCAATTCTGTAGGCTCTGTCTTCTTACTCTTAATCATTTTCTTTGCTGTGAAGAAGTCTTTTAACTTGTTGGCATCCCACTTATACTTTATTTCCCTCTCTCTCTCTCTTTTTTGGTGCTGGGGATTGAACCCAGGGCCTTGTGCATGCAAAGCAAGCACTCTACTAACTGAGCTGTATCCCCAGCCCCTGTTTTATTTCTTGAGTTTTAGTGGACTCATTGAGGAAGTTGGTGCCTGCACTTATACAATGGAGTGTTGATACTATATTGTCTGACAGTTGCAATGCTTCTGGTCTAATTCCTAAGTCTTTCATCCACTTTGATTCGACTTTGTGGAGGGTGAAAGATAGATCTAATTTCATTCTTCTACATAAGGATATCCAGTTTTTCTAGCACCATTTGTGAAAAGACTGTCTTTTCTCCAACATACATTTTTGGCACCTTTGTCAATTATCAGAAGGCTGTGAGTATGTGGGTTTGGGTTTGTCTTTGTGTCTTCTATCATATTCCTTTGGTCTTATGTCTACTTTGTTGGCATCTGTTTGACATCTTTTTTTGTTACTATAGCTCTAGAGTATAATTCAAGATGGTGTATTGTGATGCCTCCTGAATCACTTTTCTTTTTTAGAATTGCTTTGGCTATTCTGGATCTTCGAAATGAATTTAAGAACTGTTTTTTCCAAGTTCTGTGAAGAATGTCATTGGTATTTTGATGGGGATTGCATTGAATCTGTATATTGTTTTGGGTAATATGGCCCTTTTGACAATATTAATTCTGTCTATCCAAGAACATAGGCATTATTTAAATCTTGTGAAGTCTTCAGTATCTTTCTTAGTTTTCACTGTAGGGTCTTTCATTTCCTTAGTTAGATTAATTCCCAGAGTGTTTTGTTTTTTTTTTTAATACTGTGAATGGGATTGTTTTCCTGATTTCCTTCTCAGCTGAAATGCTGTGGAATATAAAAAAGCTATTGAGTTATCAGTGTTGATTTTGTATCTTGCTACTTTGTTAAATTCATTTATTAACAAATTTAGGAGTCTTCTGATGGAATTTTTTGAGTCTTCTAGATATAGCATTATGTCATCAGCAAATAGTGATAGTTTGACTTCTTTTGCTTTTGGTGTCCCTTTAATTTCCTTTTCTTGCCTGATTGCTCTGGTTTGAGTTTCAAGAATTATATTGAATAGACATGGTGAGAGTGAACATCCTTGTCTTGTTCCTGATTTTAGTGAAAAAAGATTTCCATTTTTCTTTATTCAATATGACGTTAATCTTGGGATCATCATATACAGCTTTTATGATGTTGAGGTAAGTTCCTTCTATCCCTAGTTTCTCTAGCTTTTTTAAGCAAGAATAGTCACTGTATTTTATCAAAGGCCTTTTATGTATCCCTTGAGATGATCATATGGTTCTTGCTTTTAATTCTATTTATGTGGTGAATTACATTTATTGATTTGCATTTGTTGAATAAATCTTGCATCCCCAGAATGAAGCCCATTTGGTCATGGTGTATTATCCTTTTATTATGTTTTAAATGCTGTCTGCTAATATTAAGAATTTTTTTGCATCTGTGTTCATCAGGGAGAGCTGTCTGTAGTTTTTTTTTCCTAGCTGTGTCTTTGTCTGGTTTTGGTATCAGGCTTATACTGGCTTGATAGAATCTCAGTTTTATGGAATAATTTGAGAAAGGTTGGTGTGAGTTCCTTAAAGTTCTGGTAGGACTCAGCCGAGAATCCATCTGATCCTGGGCTTCTCTTTGTTGGTAGCCTGTTAATTGCTGCTCCAATTTCATTACTTGATATTGGTCTGTTTAGTTTTTTAATAAATTCCTTAATCAATTTTGGCAGATCATATGTACCTAGAACTTTGTCAGTGTCTTCTAGATTTTGCAGTTTCTTGTAGTATAAATTTTCAAAATAGTTTCTAATGATTCTGTGTATTTCAGAAATGTCTGTGGTGGTATCTCCTTTGCAACTCTAATTTTGTTGATTTGTGTCTTCTATCAGTTTGGTTAGTTTGGAAAGGAATTTATCAATTTTTTATTTTTTTATTTTTAAGAGCACCAACTTTGTTGCATTGATCCTGTTAAATTTTTATTCTCAATTTCAGCTCTAATTTTTATCATTGCCTGTCTTCTACTGATTTATGGATTTGTTCATTCTAAAGTCTTGAGGTGGAGCATAAGTTTATTTGGGATCTCAATTTTTTTTAATGTAGGCACTTAAGGAAGTAGGTTTTCTCCTTAGTACTGCTTTCATTCTGTCCCAGAAACAGTATTTTGATAAGTTGTATCATTGTTTTTGTTCATTTCTAAAAAATCTTGACTTCTACTCTCATTTCTTGAATCTATTCTTCAATTAAAAGAGTGCAAAGTTAGAAAAATTATGATTGTAACAATTTTTTTCTATTTGCCTCAACAAATGTTTTCAGTGAATAGTGTGTACAGCTTCTGATAATTTGTTTTTTTCTGTTATGTTTGCCAACATGTATTAAAATGCAACTTTTGGGAAAAAAATAAAATAAAAAAAAAAAAAAAAAAAAAAGAGTGTTGTTTAATTCCCATGTGTTTATGTGGTTTATATCATTTTTCTGGTTGCTAGTTTATATCATTTTTCTTGTTGCTAGTTTCACCCCATTATGTTTGAATAGGATGCATGGAATTATATCTATTGTGTTTTGTATTTCCAACACTTACTTTGTGACCTAAAATATATTGTATTTTGAAAAAGGTTCCATAAACTGTCTTTGCCTATGAGATGTCCTTCAGACAGCATATAGTTGGGATATTGTTTTTTGATCCAGTCTGCTAATTTTATATGTTTTAATTGGAGAGTTGAGACCATTTATATTCTTTCCATGGATATGCATTTTTGGTTTACAGCAATTTTTATTTTTATGTTTAACTCTGTCTTCTCATTTAGATGATTAGTCTTCTATTGATCTTCATCTATCTGGGAGTTTGGGGATTTGTTTTTGGTTTCCTCTGTGTGCAGTTTCTTTGAGAATTCTTTGTAGTGCTCTCTCAGTTGTCATGAATTATTTTAGTCTGTCTTTGTCATGGAAAGTTTTAATTTCCATGTCGAATATGAAGGAGAGCTTTGCTGGGTATAGCAATATTGGTTGGCAATTGTTTTCTTTTAGAGCTTGGGATATCTCATTCCAGGCTCTCCTTGCTTTTCAGTGTCCGAACTGAGAAGTCAGAAGTGAGCCTTATTGGTTTGCCTCTATATGTGACCTGGTATTTCTGTAGTATCTTTTAATGTTTTTGCTTATTTTCTATGTTAGTCATTGTGATTTTGATGTGTCTTGGAGAACTTCTCTTCTCATCAGGTCTATGTGGAGTCCTGTATACCTCTTTTCTGATATGGGAAAAATGTTGTGACTACCGCATTGGAAATGTTTTTAATGCCTTTAACTTGTATCTCCATGTTCTATTTTATCCCAATGATTCTTATATTTTGTCTCTTGATGTTATTACAGAGTTCTTGTTTATCCTGATCATGTTCTATTATTTTTTTCCTATATTGTAATCTGTGCACTCAAATTCATTCTGCCTTCAAGGCCTGAGGTTCTGTTTTCAAGTATTGAAGTTTTATTTTTTTTATGCAAGCTAATCTACTGGTAATGCTTTAAAGCAAATTCTACATTTGATTCATTGTGCCTTTCATTTCTAGTTCTGATTAGTTTTGTCTCCATTTTTCTATTTATTAAAATGGTCTTTTTTCTTCTATATTTGCTCTCTTAATACATTCCTTAGATATGCTTTTTGTTCATTGAAAATTCTTATAATCTCTGGAATTTCATCCTCTTTCGTATCTATAAGATCCTTTATTGCGGGACTATGAATTTTGGCAGGAGATTTGCCTGCCTGTTTCCTCATGTTTTTAGAGGTCCTGGATTTGTGCATGACATGGATTCCCCTTTCTCTTTTATAAGTGTGTGTACTTACTTTTTATTCTCTTCCTTCTGTTTTTGGTATGACTAGATACGAAGGGTTGGAACCTGAAGTACTCCTCTGCTTGTTCCACCTTGGGGCCTTGTTTTTGGCTTGAATTTTTTGTCTTTCCAGTTCCATGAGCTGAAATAATGTTTAGGCTCAGTTGGGATTAGATGTGTGGGATGAATTTCACTGTGGCTTGGCTGAGTTGTGAGGATTTCTTGGCAACAGTAACTCTACTCTGTGGTCTTGAAGTGTCCCAATCACTTCCAGACACTATTAGGGGATAGGGAGAATTAGGAGTAGCTCATTGGCAGTCACATATGTATAGTTATGATCTAGTCCACAGTTTTGTATTGCTGGTGCTGATGTGACCCCCCATTTTTATAGAGGTGGCAATTAGTATTATTAGATATCAATTTGGACACTAATTGCCACCTCTATAAAAATGTGGGGTCACATCAGCACCAGCAATACAAAACTGTGGACTAGATCAGACATTCAACATCAAGGATCCACTGTGTCATCCACTGTGTTCATAATCATGACACAAATAGGGTATGAATTATATATAATTATATAATTCTATTATTCAGTGGGATTACAGTTTCTTAAGCCTGGAGAAAGTAAGGTATGCATGTGAGAGAAAGCTTAAAATATTTTTAAAAAGTGATCAAAGAGGGGCTGGTGATAGTTAGCAGATGTCAACAGTGAAGAAAGAATGAAAGATTTATAGAAAGTAATAAAGAGAGGAAGTGGGAACAGGAAAATTTGGTTGTGAGGGGAAGAGAGTGATGAAGGGAAGATAAGAGGGATAAGAACTGAGTATAGACAAACTAGAAACTCTAAGATCAAGACAGAACAAGTCTGTGAATAATTGAACCTCACTGAAGAAAAATCAAGGCCAAATAACAGGTGCAGAAGGAAGTAATTAATGTGAAAGTAAAATTATATTTTTTAGTCTATCCAAGTAATGAATAAATACATAACCACACACACAACTACACACAAAATCATACATAATGGAAGATAGTAGAAAGTAATACAATGATGAAATGATGTTTGAAAACAATTTTTTAAATAGTTAAAAATTTAAAGAATAAAAAGAATACATTAAAAATTTGAGTATAGGGGCTAGAATTGTGGCTCAGTGGTAGCACACTTGCCTTGCATGTGTAAGGACTGGGTTTGATTTTCAGCACCATGTATAAATAAATAAAATAAAGGTCCATTTAAAGCTAAAAAAAAATTTGAGTATGAAGAACAGAAAAAGAAATGAGGAAAGAAAATAAAGAAGAAAAAGTGAAAAATCTTGTTGAGAAACAAGTTTATTTCTGCTGAGGTGTTCAGAACTGTTGGCAGGAATAGATCCTCATTCTTGGAATTTGTTTTTGGTTTTGTAATCCTTGGGTTGAAGATTGGGGTTATGAAGCTTGACACATATGTTCCTCTTTTAGCTGTCAGCCTTTGTGGCTAGGAGGCAAAGCTGATTGTAGTAGATCTCAGCTTCCAGTCTCCCAGTACACAATCACATGTTTAAGGTGTGGGAATGTTGCAGATTTCTAAATTAGAGATTCCAGTAATTGGGGGTTAGTCTTCATTAAACTTTGTAACTCCGTGGGTCATGTTGAGAGTTGCTATACACTCCCTATTGAAAGGGGGACGCTGGTTTCTGCAGAATTTCTTGAATTCTGGGTCCCCGTTAAAATCTACTTTTAGGGTATAAGGGCAAAACCATCACAGGTTTCAACCTCACTGCTAAGAATATGAAATAGCAGATATCTGCCCTGGGGTGCAGATTCTCTTATGTGTCTCCTGTAGCACACTGTAGCACCAACAACAATGAGGACTTTCTCCCTTGGGATCCAGAGCCTAAGTGGTTCAGGTAAGCTTTTCTCTGTGCCTATTTCAGTCTCTCTGCTTCAGGTGACTTCTGGGAATTTGTGGTTAGCTGCAGGGTTTCCAGATCTCCAATCTCCAGGCTGTGAGAAGTCTGATAGGGGGAAGGACACAGATTTTGCAGGTGGTGATGTTGTAGGGACAGAGGAGGCAAGACACTGGATAGGAAACAAGAAGCAGGTTTATTTGACTGCAGTCGGTTGAGAGGGTACAGCTTTCACTGTAATCAATGAATACTCGTGCATCCCAAGTTCAGGCATTTCAGAACTTTATACCCAGTATGTAAGGGGAGGGGCTCATAAGTTTATAGTCTGCAGAATTTCACTCAAAAGCAGCTCTTTTTCTTTTACTGTTCTTGGCAAGTTAACACTTCAAGGACAGCACCTGAGAAGGGGAGAGCTGCTTCTCCCCTTTTTTCCTCCCCCTGCCAGCTATTGCCATGGAGCCCAATTAGTAACATCTCTTATCTCTGAAATGTAAACATCTCTGTGAAGCTCAGGCCCAAGGCCAGAGGCCTTCTTAAAGAATTTGTCCTTCTTATTACACTTTGCATTAACAAACCCACTTTCCATTAAAAAACTTCTATAACCCATTATATTGTTACTACACTAGATAGTTAAAAAATGTTTCTTTTGAAAAACTAGTAAGGGGGCATTCAGCACCTGGAGTGCTGATCTCTTTCCTGCCGTGGCTAAGCAAGACAGAGCAACAAGAAACAGGAACTTAACTACATCGAACTCTTCTGTAGATACTCTTGCTGATAGTCCTAAGATCAATTATGGTGAAGATTTCTGGAGGAGCTTAATTAAGATTTTGTGTGAGGGGCTGGGATTGTAGCTCAGTGGTAGAGCGTTTGCCTCGCATGTGTGAGGTACTGGGTTCGATCCTCAGCACCACATAAAAATAAATAAATAAAGATATTGTGTCCATATACAACTAAAAAAAAATTAAAAAAAAAAAAAAGATTTTGTGTGAATGAGGGGGTGCCACTACAGTGGCAGTGTGGCCAGGATGGCAAAAGTGTGCACTTTCCATGGCTGCAGAACAGCCACCAGTTGCTCTCTGGTAGCTGAAGTACACATTTTTACCAGCCATGAGAACACAGTGGGTAGTAACCTCTTCTTGCTAAGGGTTGTTTTGGCTATTCTGGGTCTCTTACTTTTCCAAATGAATTTCATAATTGCTTTTTCTATTTCTATAAGGAATGACATTGGGATTTTAATTGGAATCACACTGAATCTGTATAGCACTTTGGGTAATATGGCCATTTTGACAATATTGATTCTGCCTATCCAAGAACATGGGAGATCTTTCCATCTTCTAAGGTCGTCTTCAATTTCTTTCTTTAGTGTCTTGTAGTTTTCATTGTAGAGGTCTTTTACTTCTTTTGTTAAATTGATTCCCAAGTGTTTTATTCTTTTTGAGGCTATTGTGAATGGATAGTTTTTCTAATTTGTTTCAGAGGCCTCATCACTGATGTATAGAAATGCATTTGATTTATGGGTATTGATTTTATATCATGCTGCTTTGCTGAATTTGTTTATTAATTCTAGAAGTTTTCTGGTGGAATTTTTTGGATCCTCAAAGTACAGAATCATGTCATTGGAAATAATGATAGTTTGGGTTCTTCTTTGCCTATTCATATCCATTTAATTTCTTTCATCTGTCTGGTTGCTCTGGCTAGAGTTTCAAGGAATATGTTGAATAGCAGTGGTGAAAGAGGGCATCCCTGTCTTGTTTCTGTTTTTAGAGGGAATGCTTCTGATTTTTCTCCATTTAGGATGATGTTGGCCTTGCATAGAGCATAGATAGCTTTCACAATGTTGAGGTATATTTCTACTATCCCTAGTTTTTCTAGTGTTTTGAACATGAAAGGGTGCTGTGTTTTGTCAAATGCTTTCTCTGCAATTGATATCATCATATGGTTCTTATTGTTAAATCTATTGATGTGACGGATTACATTTATTGATTTATGTATGTTGAACCAAACTTGCATCCCTAGAATGAACCTCACTTGATCATGCTGCACTATTTTTTAAATATGTTTTTGTATGTGATTTGCCAAAATTTTATTAAGAATTTTTGCATCTATGTTCATCAGGGTTATTGGTCTGAAATTTTCTTTCTTTGATGTGTCTCTGTCTGGTTTCGGTATCAGGGTGATACTAGCCTCATAGAATGAGTTTGGAAGGGTTCTCTCCTTTTCTATTTCATAGAATAATTTGAATATCATTATTAATTCTTCTCTGTAGGTCTTATAGAACTGGGCTGAGAATCCATCTTGTCCTGGGCTTTTCTTGGTTGGTAGGCTTTTGATTGTGTCTATTTCCTAGCTTGAAATTGATGTGTTTAAGTTGTGTATGTCCTCTTGGTTCCGTTTGGGTAGGTTATATGCCTCTAGAAATTTGTCGATGTCTTCAGGATTTTTATATTACTGAAGTATAAGTTTTCAAAATAGTTTTTAATTATTCTCTGTATTTTGGCAGAGTCTGTCATATTTCCTTTTTCATCATGAATTTTAGTAATTTGAGGTTTCTCCTTTTTGTTAGGGTGACTAAGTTTTTCTCAATTTTATTTATTTTTTCAAAGAACCAGCTTTTTGTTTTGTCAATATTTTGAATTGTTTCTTTTGTTTCAATTTCATTGATTTCAGCCCTGATTTTAATTAATTCCTGCATTCTACTTCTTTGGTGTTGGTTTGTTTCTCTTTTGCTAGGGCTTTGAGATGTAGTGTCAATTCATTTATTTGTTGACTTTTTCTTCTTTTAATGAATGAGTTTAATGCAACGAATTTTCCTCTTAGCACTGCCTTCATAGTGTCCCAGAGATTTGGATATGTTGTATCAGAGTTTTCATTTTCTTCTAAGAATTTATCTCCTCTCTGGTGTCTTCTGTTATCCATGGATCATTCAATAGTGTATTATTTAGTATCTAGGTGTTAAAGTAGTTTCTATTTTTTTTTTTTTTTTTTGGTACTGGAGATTGAACTCAGGGGCACTCAACCACTGAGCCACATCCCCAGCCCTATTTTGTGTTTTTTTATGTAGAGACAGGGTCTCACCGAGTTGCTTAGTGCCTCGCCGTTGCTGAGGCTGGATTTGAACTCACAATTCTCCTGTCTCAGCCTAAGTGCTGAGATACAGGCTTGCGCCACCACGCCGGCTTCTATTCTTTAATCTGTCATTGATTTCTAATTTTATTCCATTGTGGTCAGATAGGATGCAGGGTAGTATCTCTATTTTTTTGTATTTGCTAAGACTTGCTTTGTGACATAACATTGGAATATTCTATATATGTCCGTTAAGTCTAAGTTACTGTTTTATTGAGTTCTGAGGTTTCTTTTTTTAGTTTTTTTTGGGAAGATCTATCCACTGGTGAGAGAGCTGTGTTAAAGTCACCAAGTATTATTGTGTTGTGGTCTATTTGATTCTTGTAGTTGAGAAGGATTTTTTTGATATATGTAGATGCCCCATTGTTTGGGGCATAGATATTTATGATTGTTATGTCTTGTTGATGTATGATTCTCTTAAGAAGTAGGAAATGTCCTTTTTTATCCCTTTTCACTAACTTTGGTTTGAAGTCTACTTTATCTGATATGAGGATAGACACTCCTGCTTGTTTACAAGGTCCATATGAGTAATATGTTTTTTCCCACCCTTTCACTTTCAGTCTGTGGATGAATTTTCCTGTGAGATGAGTCTCTTGAAGGCAGCATATTGTTAGGTCTTTTTTTGTTTTTTAATCCAGTCTGTGAGTCTATGTCTTTTAATTGATGAGTTTAGGCCATTCATATTCAGGGTTATTACTGAAATATGATTTGTAATCCTAGTCATTTTGGTTTATTTTTGGTTTTTATCTTGACATGGTTTCTCCTTTGATTGGCCTTTTTTTTTTTTAAGTGTAGTTCCTCCCTTTGTATATTTCCATTGTTGGTTGTCATTTCCTCCTCATGGAATATTTTGCCAAGAATGCTGTGCAGTACAGGCTTTCTTGCTGCAAATTCTTTTAAGTTTTGTTTATCATGGAAGGTTTTTATTTCATCATCAAATCTGAAGCTCAATTTTGCTGGATATAAGATTCTTGATTGTTGGCATCTATTTTCTTTCAGAGCTTGGTATATTTTGTTCCATGATCTCCTGGCTTTTAGGGTCTAGGTTGAAAAATCTGTGTCTCCCCTTATATATAATCTGATTCCTCTCTCTTGCAGCCTTTAAAATTCTATCCTTATTCTGTATGCTGGGAATTTTTATTATGTGCTATGGTATAGATCTGTTGTAGTTTTGTACATTTGGTATCATGTGAGCCTCTTGTGTTTGATTTTCCAATTCATTTTTCATGTTTGGGGAATTTTCTGATATTTCATTGAAGAGGTTGTGCATTCCTTTGGTTTGAAATTGTATGCTTTCTATCTATCCTTAGATTTGGTCTTTTGATGCTATCCCCTAATTCTTGTATGTTCTTTTCATAATTTCTTACCTTCCTCACTGTATGGTCAACTTTATTTTCAAGATTGTATATGTTGTCTTCATTATCTGAGGTTCTGTTTTCCAAATGATCTAGTCTGTTGGTGATGCTTTCTATTGAGCTTTTTATTTGGTTTATTGTTTCCTTCATTTCAAGAATTTCTGATTGTTCTTTTTTCATAATCTCTAGCTCTTTCTTAAAGTAATATTTTGATACCTGTACTTGGTCCCTTATCTGTTTGTTGGTGTAAGCAATGGTTGCCTTTATTTGCTCTCTCATTTCTTTGTTGAATTGATCAATTTTTGCCTGTATTTGTTCGCTTAAGTCATTCTTTAATTCACATATCATTTTAATTATGTGCATTCTGAATTCTTTCTCTGACATTTCATCAACTTTGCTGTCAATTGATTCTATTATTGTAGTATCTTGGTTTGTTTGAGTCACTTTCTTCCCTTGTTTTTCATGTTGATTATGTGTCCTCCTTTCTTGCAATGCCAATCTGAGGTATTGCAATTTCTATCCTATAATCTTGCAGTGGCCCTACAGATTACCTGTATGTCACCTTGGAGTTCACTTCCAGTCCCCAGCAGATGTCCTTAGATGGGCACGACTCCAATTAAGGATGGTGGCAGTGGTAGTGGAGGAACCTCAAGATATCAGTGGCCCAAGCTGGATGCAAATATTTGAGATGGGGCTGAAAGGATGGGACTTACAATGGCTTTGAGCTGACTGATTGGAGATGCAGAGCTGTGGCATGCTGAGCTGTGGCAGGCAGCCTCCAGGTCCTATCTGTTGTCCCAACTTGGAGGCTAATACATGGGGAGGGCTATGGTGATGGGTACAATTTCCCAAGATAGACTGAGGAAGGGAGCAACAGTGTGGACCTCCACTCTACGCAGGGGTGGTCCTTGGCCTGGGCTCTTGCACAGGTCTTTGCGGGCGGTCCTGGGTCTGACCTTGGCCTGGGCTCCTGTGGGTCAACAGGGGCTCTGGTGCAGAATGGTGGGGGCAGTCCTCTGGGAATTTCTGCTCTTTTATTTCAATCTGTTAACTGTCTGTCTGATCACTTATTGTATTTTCTTAAATTTGTGAGCTTCCATAATGTACTTATTTTACATTTTTCAGTCTGTATATCTCCATGTATTTTTATTCACTGACATTTTCTCTCTATTGATAATGCCTCCCTGATTATTTTTGATCCCTGTGGCCATGTGTTAATGTCTGTACATTTGAAGAAACAGGTACTTTTTGTAGACTAGTTTTGCCTAGGAAAACACTTCAAGAGTTAGCTCATCCAGATAATCTGGGAAAAGCATCTGGAGAGGGCCCTACATCTGGGACCACTCTGTCTGTAGCTGTGCTAGGGAATGCCCTATGCTCAGGACTGCCAGGCAGCTGGCCACCTGTGCTACTGAGGCAGATTCAGCTTTCAAGCACATCTGAAGCTTATGGCTGCTGGAACCTCCCTGCTATTGTTTTGTCTAGAACTCAAGTTCACAGTACTTTCCTAAAAGTGATACACTCTATGGATTGAATCTACCTTTGGGTGCTTACAGTTCCTTCCTGGTTCCAGGGCAGTTCTGAAGGCTATTTGTATCAACCTAGATTATTAATAGGTGTCTTCCCCGTGCTGGGTTTTACTGTGGTATACCTGGGGTTGGGGTCTAAGACAAAGTCTCATGTTTACTTTACTATTAAGTAAACAGTATTTTTCTCCATATGATGTTGCCCATGGGAGAGGTGCAATGCATAATAAAAAACTCTTCTTCCTACTCTTTCCAATGCATGCATTTACTATGTTATAACCAGGAACTGTGTGATCTCTCATCTGGTTTCCTCTGCACTTGTGTGAAGGTTTTTTCTTCTTCCAGGTATGAATAGTTGTATCTTTGTTTCTGCAGGGGTACAATTATTCTTCCATAAATGTGTTCCACCCTTTCTCTCATATATATTTTAAAAAAAACCAATCATTTACAGAATCATTTTTTTCTACTGGAAATTTTAATATAATCTTTATGTAGATTAACTCTCATTTTTATACATTTTAGAGGATTTGAGAAAATAGGAATTATAAGCTTTAAGATAGTTCACTCTTCCATATTCAAGAATTAAATTTATATTTCTTAGATCGATATACTCACAATTACCTTAGTGCAAAGAGAATTGATTTGTAATTATCAGGGAAAGATGTTTAGAATTTCCTTTTGGGAGGAAAAGAGGTATTATTCCAAGATATTGACATAAAATGAAAGGCATTAATTTAATATGTTTCAAGTATCATTAGATTCAATAGATCCCTCCAAAAGGGTAATGTCTTAGTTTGGGGTTTTCAATAGGAATTTTCAATATTTGCATAAAGAGACCAAGATAATCTTAATTGTGGTATACAAACAGGTCAGTTACTGATCATTTGTTCTATATCCCTCTGTGTTAAACACAAGACAGGATTTATCTGTCTTTCCTTTCTATGTTAGAGCTTTATAGGACTAGTGCTCTGTTACAGATGAATCCCTCCTGAAGGCAGAATTTCATTTAAATTTATACTTTGAATGTTCATAGATTTTCATGTCTTCACATAAAGAAACTTTGCACTCAAGTCCTGGTACTATAAAAGTGTCTTTTTTTTTATGCCAAGAAAGTCCCACAAGCAAGTGGTTAAAGTGTGGATTCACCTTGCATAATTCAAATGGAAATAAGGGTAAATATTTTGTAGCACATGTTAGACAGAGCACAGAAATTTAAGAATATCTTTTAATGCTTGAAACCAGTATTTGCGAGGTGACTATGAAAGCAAGAACTAGTACAACAAATAACATTTAATGCTTATTATTCTCTTTGTAACATTCCATACAATAATTGTTATATCATTTACATCTCTTTAATACTAGAACAGCATTCTGAGGTTGCTAGGCATAAGTTGCAACTGAATAGATAGACCAAATTTATTCACTTCCAGAAGAGCTACACAACATGGAAAAAAAATACAAGAGTTACAGTATGTGAAAAATAATGTCCATCTTCAGTGACAAACAATATAAGCCCATTGTTAAAAAGTAAAAAATGGCTCATAAGCCACTCACTTTCCATTCTTAAACGTCTTTCAAAATATTTGCTCATGAAATGCAATGTACTGACAGTCCTGAGGTCTGTCCATTGCCAGTGAACAGGAACACTTTAGGTGTGATGGTGTTTCACCTTTCATGAGGAAAACAAGAGTTAGGGCCCTAGGATTTGTTTAGAATGTCCACTTCTTTACCACCAGGAAACCAATAGGTAATCAGAACCAAGCAAAAACCATCATTTCATGCTAGAGCCAGGTCTGTAGAAACTGAAAAACACTCAATTGTATAAATAATTACTTTGAACAAAAAATAAAATTGATCATTCTGTTCAAATTCTAGATTTTAATGACATCCTAATCCTTTTGAAATGTGCTGTCGCTTAGTGCAAAACAAGTATATATAGAGAAAGCATTAAATATCCATTTTGTAGCTCTGTATCACCAAAGGTCTTGACGTAGCTGGTGCTTAAGTCTAGACTCGTTTACTACCTGTAAAGTAGAGGAAGTATTACTGTATATTAGAAAGTTGAATAATAAAGATACTGCATTCCTATATATCCAAGATCTGATGCAGTTCTCTATTCAGCCAATGCACATTCCCATTCAAGTATCTATGGAAAACTGCTTCCCAACTTGCAAGATGACCACATAACAAGCCAAGGGAATGGTAGCTAACTAAATCTGCTCTGAACAAGCATCTCTACTCACTTAAGATAATATTTTTCTTGCAGAGGTGGATGTATTACTACTTTCAAAAAGTCCATTAGCATATTCTCCTCATGAGCCACTGAGTAAAACACTTTAGTTTTACCATCTTAAACTTTATTGCTTCTTATACATCTCTTTCCTTTTAATTGTCCACAGATTTCCTCAGACATAATTTTTAGAATATTCAAAACTGAGTCTTTAGGATTACTTTCTCTTATAATTCCTTCAACTCTAGTAAATCAAGTAATAAAGAAATATTTATAGGGGGAAAAGTGTTATTAAGGCAATAATTTTTCCTTATAACTAATATCTGTTGACCAACACTGACCATTTTCAGTGAACAAAACTTTCTATTATATAAATGATCATATGAATATCCTTACAAATTGTTATTTCATTAATGGCATATATTAATACACTAGGTTAACACTTAATACATTTTGTTCATTGGGCAGGGTTTTTCAGAAGTCTTTTTGTGTGTGTGTGAACAAACAGTTGCAGAAATGATCCAGAGCAAAAATATTGAATTACTTCCCAAGACACAAGCTCTCAATATCTTAAAAAGGTATGAAAAGACAGTGGAATTAGTCTGACATAATTTTTCTGTATACATCCACAAGAACAGAGTCCTAACTAGAATAAGACATATTTCATGCATCTATAACTATGTCAAAATGGATTCTACTCTCATGTATAAGTCTACTTTAACTGAATTATACTTTGATAATAGTCACATCTATTAAAATTGGATTTTATGGAATGTCTCCAGAAGATAGAACTGAGGTTGATCAATCCAGGTTATTGGAAACTTATTAAATTGTATTAAGGAAAAGATGTGACAATTCACATAAAATGTGAATATTTAAAGCTCAAATATTAGTTACAAGTAGCAAATTCAGAATTTCTCCATAAGACAGTTTAGTTCATTTGTTTGATTAGAAAGAATTTAACATTTTGATGTTGTGATTTTCATAGCAAGCTTTTCCTATTTATACTGCATTCTCTTTTGACATGGTTTGAGAAGGGGGAGCTGATGGAAATACCTCTATAAAAGACCATTTAAAGAAAGGCTTTCATTTAGGGACAGTAGTGCAAGGCATTAATTTCTGTTAATGTACAGGGAACATGGCCACTAATATCTACATCAGTGACCTGAACTCCCTTTGCAATTTGACCATAACTCTTTTCCACAGTTACTGGGTTTATCTTCTAGCCTGTGCATAACTTGGTTGACTAATTGTATTTTTTAGTACTGTTACACTCAAATTTTTAGATCATGATTTTTAGTTGTTCATCAGTACTTCATATGAAATACCTAGGGTACACACTCTGGATTTGGACATATAGACATCTTGTTTTCCTTAATATGTTTTGTTTTATAATTCATTTTGCTTCTATACTTTGTAGAAAGAGGATAATTTTCTTGCCTTTATAGTTTTTTGGTTCCAGGGATTGAACTCAGGGGCACTCAACCATTGAGCCACATTCCCATTCCTATTTTTGTGTTTTATTTAGAGACAGGGTCTCACTGAGTTGCTTAGTGCCTTGCTTTCACTGAGGCTGGCTTTGAACTTGTGATCCTTCTGTCTGAGCCACGGGGGTTACAGGCGTGCACCACCACACCAGGCAATACAACCTCCAATTTTTGAAGTGCTTAATATAAATTAAGAAATGATAGTTGGCTAAATATCTCCTGAAACATTTGTCACTCAATATGCCACCCCTCTTTGACAACATGGAAACAAGAATTATATGTACTAATGTTACTTCAGCAATATATATTTTCATGTACTTACCATTCTTTGATCTGCATGCACAATATGAAATCATAAATACAACAAACATTGCCACCCCAACACCAAGTAAGATGTTTTCTACCAGGCCAAGGAGTTTTATTTTTCCAGTCACTTTACTTCTGAACATTTCTGCCTTCTCATCGCCAATAGTTCCAGTCTGCAATCAAACGAATACTTGGCATTATTTGCGAATGTTAGTAAAACAAAATGGTCAAACCCTCCAATTATGTACCATCCAAATAGTTTCAGAGGTATGAGTGATCTGCATCTATAGGACAAGTCAGTGGGATTCCCTTGGCATGCCAAAAATGACATGCCAACATAATAATAATCCCCTTCCCTTTAAATGTGCTGTATAGTATTCTTTAATGTATTAGGACTTACATGATCTTCAGAAGTATGTGAAATATTTCATGATTTTTCAAATGTTGTTTTCCAGTAACAGAGGGAAACTACAAAGGTCAATATTTCTAGTTGCTTTGAAGGCTTATGCATGGCATTTTCTAATTCTGAAAATAATTCAGTAGTTTGCACTATAATTGACTAGTCAGGAAATAGGACAGTGTGCCTGCACCTACTGTAGCCTGGTCTTTCAAAGCATAGTTCATTATATTATCATTAGCATGTTCAGTGAGTCTTTGGTATTACTTGTATGCATCTCTCTTTCCTAAGAAAGAGATGATCACAAAGAAAAATATGTAATAGGTGAATTTTGAATATAAATTGAAAATACTTCATTATTTTGAAAACATGAAAATTAAGTTTCTATGAAATTTGGTTCTCTCAAAAGATAGCACCAGTAAAGTGCAAACTCATCCATATGGGCAATGAGAATACAATTTCAAATACTATCTACACACAATTTTGAAACATCAAAAGCTTTTTTCACAAAAGAAATTGACTGTTAATGACTAATAAATGAAAATACTAACCTCATTAAGCCAAAGTATAGGCACAATATAATTTTTCTTCAGGCTCTTTAATGCTCTGTAATACACATTGGAAATAATTATGAAAACATATGTCAATATATTTATATTTGATAGTAATTACTAGTGTAAATAAATTTTCAGAAATTGAATCATTTAAATCTTAACACAGCCATTTCTCAGACTTTTCACTCATAATTATACATTTCCCAAGCACTCATTTTTCTTTTCAACAAGTTCTATTCAGGAAAGTAAAATGTGATCTAGAAGTTATTATCACAGGAATAATGGATGTCTAGTGAAATGAGAGGCACCAGTGCAAAAATCCAATTAGAAGTATTCCACAATACATAAATACCATCTCGATAAGCTCTATGTATTATTCTAAATCATAAGAGAAAAATACCATAAGCATTTAATAGGTAATGTATAATGACATTAAGCTAAAAAGAAGTCAATATTTGATATTCTTTCAAGACAATGCTACAAATTATAATTAATCTTATCAAAGACTCACTCAATTTTTTTTGCTGGCTTGACCAATATGTTGACCTGTAGCCGTTTTGCAAATTGTAAAGTGAATCCAGTTATCTAAACAGAGAACAAACTATAATAATTACCAAGTTCTTTTAAAGACATAATATCCAAAATCCACTTTTGTTATGATAGCAGAAAGTTTTTAAAAGAATTTAAAGTAAAAAAAAAAAAACTACTTGAAGCTTGTAAAAGAAAAAAAAAATGTATGGAATAATGATTAGGTCCATAACTACATAAACACATTCTATGTGTATTTATGTGTTTACACCATGTTCATATATACATTTTTATTTTCTAACCTAACATCAAGGTTTTAGTTTTGTGCTTTTTACTTAAAATGGTTTTGAGAAAAACAATAGCAGTGTTAAAGTGTAAAAAGACCTTATATAACTTTTAATTCCTGAACTATGCATGGTCAAATATATATTTGGTCAGAATTCATGCATCTGTTTCAGGAGGATGCTAAAGAGCTAACCCAGGGCCTCTCATGTGCTAGGCAATTGCTCTGTGTCACAGGTATATCCCCAGCCCTCCTTTAATATTTGGGGGAAAAAAGACAATTCAAACATTGAAAATGTTGTGCTACAGCAATTGTTAGAGATTTTTCTTGACAGGAAATACACTCATAACATTTTAATCCCTCATGGAACACACTGACTCCTCATAGAAGGCCTGCAGAAATACACAGTATCAGAATAAAATAGTTAAATATATATGTATATTTAAGTTTTTGCAAGCCAATTAGTTTTCTTTTCATTATAAGCCTTTCTAATGTTTCATAGGTCAGGAATGCTAATAAAGTTCCATATGCTGAAATTCGAATTTTCTTGACATTTATATGCAATAGGAAGAAGTTAATGTAACTTTCACTGAAATTAGGTTTCAATAATCAAGAATGATCTGAAAAGTATGCTCAATATGTGATAGAAAATGAAAATTATCAAAGAACCATCTATGTGCTTACAGGTTCAACATCCAAGTATGTTCTATGTTCTTCTTCATTTGGACTTAAGCCTTCTATAGGTTCTGAAACATCAGGACTTGCATGTAGAAAATGAGGAAGCGAGATGTACACAGGTTTACCTGAAAACAAGTTTTTAGAGTCAATTGGAAATTTCTTCCTATATCACTCAGAATATATTTCCTTAAAAATATTTTTTAGATTAAAAAATACATAGTTGGTTTTGAACATGGATTACAGCTGAAGGTAAAGGAAAAGTATATCAGGTTACTATTCCAAAAGAAACCAAAACCATCTTACTACTCAGTCAGTTCTTTCTTTGGATGTCAATTTTCAATAAGCAAAGTTCAGTAGTCAAACTACAAAGTTTCAACTTATATATTACTGCCCAAAACATGAAAAAAAATGTCTATGGATTTAGAATTTAGGAATAATTTCTTTCTTCCTTTGTATTCACTGTAGTATGAAGAACATGCACCAGAAGTTTGTCAATATTGCTTTAGAGACATACTGAAAACACATTTATATACCATTTACTATTTTCTACCATTTACTATTTTCCAGGAAGGAGAACAATGGCAGATGGATAACTTGAGAGGCTTAAAGTGTTCTGGGGATTTTCATTTTACCATAAACTTAAAAGCAGCACAAGGTAATATTAGTGTGATTTCCCTTCGACCCCCAGTAACTAAGTTTTGCAACACTAAAACAAAATTGAAGCCTCAAAAACCACACAAAACCAACACCAACATTTCCTGTCACCAACACTTACATTCTGCCAGTATTGCTGTCTTTTATGTTAAATTTGGGGTACAAAGGGAATTTAGGCAAAAGTTTTACTTAAGGAATACTGCAAATTATGTCATGAAGCCTGACACTGAGCATATTTACATACCTTCTTTGCATTTGCCGATGTCTAGCACACCATAGGATGTACAATTTTTTGATATAACTTTTTCTGTACAGAAACAATGGTTGTCTGGATTTTCAACTGGAGATGCAAAGGCCTTTGCTGGAAGAACAAATCTATACACAGGGATTCCTTTCAGGTCAACTTCAGATCCAAACACAGCATAGATGGACCTAAACAGGGATAAAAATAGCTTTATTCAAGAACCAGAGCCATAGTTTATATTCATGCTTTAACTTAGAACTATGAGATACTTGTTGGAATTTAAAATTATTAGAAGAAAATTTTTATGAAGTTTTCAGATATAAAAGAATTCTCTACCTGAGTGAAATATTTTGTTCTCAAAAGCTTTAAATGTTTAGGGCAAGTTTTGCTTGTGAACTACTATAGAATGTTTATACCAGAGTAAATTTCTCTAAGAGATTATATATTTATAACTACCTTTATTTGTACCCAGTGTAAATTAAAATTTCTGTCTTTCAAACTTCATCTTGAAGCCGGGCGCAGTGGCGCACGCCTGTAATCCCAGCACTTTGGGAGGCTAAGACAGGAGAATTGTAAGTTCAAAGCCAGCCTCAGCAACGGCAAGGCACTAAGCAACTCAGTGAGACCCTGTCTCTACATAAAAACACAAAATAGGGCTGGAAACGTAGCTCAGTGGTCGAGTACCCACTCCTGAGTTCAATCCCCGGTACCAAAAAAAAAAAAATCTTCATCTTGAGAGAAGCCACTCATTTACTGAGTCGTATGCATGCACATATAGACCTCTAGCATTTGACAAGCATCCACCAGCACCCCAGGCATTGTGGAAAAGCTCCATAAATATTCCTTCTAATCCTCAATAACCCTGTATAAAACACTGCTCTTGCTTATTTTACAGATGATTGTTTCAGGGATGTTAAAAGCTTGCCCACAGTCTCAGTCTTTAGGGATAACCTGAGGTTCAAAGGTAGTGCCATGGGCTCCAGTGCTTGTGGGGCATGTAGTGAGCCCTAATTTGAAAAGATGCTGTAGTGGCAGAGGATGACATTAATAAGTTTGTGATAGTTGCGTCATCTCTGGGCATCTTTAAAAATACTGGGCACTCCCTTCCAGATGTGTTATTAGAAAGAAATGCATATAGGTCTTAGAAATGGCAAAGAAAATGATTTTTATTGTAAGTAAAAGCATATAGAAGGATATTTGCAGAGTTAAAGATCATAAATTCTATATGCTGCACTTATTAAATCAAGGAAAAAATTCCCTAACTACATTTTATTTTCCCAAATGATAATTATTAGGTAAAGCTTTCCTGACCTTCATTTTTATCATTTGGGGAACTATGTCTGACTTACAGACATACATTAATGTCTTTATCTTACCTGCAAATATCAGAGGAAAAGAACTGCAATACTCGAGACTTCTCAACAAAAGGTGGAAATGAAGCTGCATCTGTTTGTTTTTTAAAAAATAAATCCATTGGCAAGTGATTAGATTAACATGCATTCTAGAAAAATCAGGAATTCTATTCTAGCATAGTCAATAAAAATTATATAGTACTATAGTCATTTAAAAAAAGTAACATGTACATTGGCTTTAAACCAGTATGTCAAAAAATATTTTCACTTAAGATCCAGTGCATTTTTTACTAACATAATACTAGCTATATTTTGAAAGCCTGATAACCAAATGTGGCTAAAGGCTACCCTATTCAACAACGGGTAAAATCAGGTATTAAAATTGTGATTATGTGGTTTTGAAATGCACTTCATCAGCCGAGTGGCTTGCCCTTTTTTTTTTTGGATGAAGTTCATTTAGAATTCCTGCTATATTGGCATTTTTTCTTATTTTTACTGGTGATTCATTCATCTGTACTAATGGCTGATTTATATTTTTAAGGCCATTAAAGTTCTCTAGCATTTCTTAAAAAGGCAGTTTTTTAGTTTATTGAAGGATATGTTTTCGAAGCATTTGTATGTTTGAATTCCTACTATAATTGCAATCCATAGCACCCGCTGAATAAATAACTAGGTAACTCCTCCAGTCACTTCTCAAATATCACCAAATTGAGTCACCAGTGAATGTTTGTATTCTAATATGCTTTAACTCATTCCAGGTTCTTTTTCTGGCAAAATTTTAAACGCTATGATCTTGTTATCCTTCATTGATACTCTTGTGACATGTGAAATATAATATGATTACAATGATACTGTGGTCACTGCTTGATCCTGGCATTTAGAGGAGAGGATAGTAGAGTTTAAAATCCCCATATTGGTCCTTATAGGGCATAGCCTACAATTATCTTTCAGGTCCTTAACAATTGAAAGAAAATACATTGAAAACCTTTAAAAATCATTATCTGAAATATCATTGAAGATATGCCATAATTATACCCAGCAGTTACCTTGTGTGATGACCATAAGGTGGTTTACTTTCCTCCCCAAAAGAAACATTCTAAATGTGGATCAGTATTTTCACTTTGTCTTTTCAAACTTACTGAAGGTAGAAGATGTATTTCTTATAGTGAAAACCCATGGGCATCTTGTTTCATTCAGCATGTCCCCTACTCTGGCCAAACTTCCACTGTTCTTGGTCCATTTTAGGTCTATTTTCTGCTTCCATGTTTTCAACTTCATGTCTAATCTTCATGTTTGTCATTATCACCCACAAATCCTCTGACCTCTACCTCCTTTTGGTACACTTATCTACTTCTTGCTTTGGACAGAATTAATGATTCTTTTCTCTTTAGGAGCAGTTTATTGCATTTCTTTCAGTCACAAAGGATTAAGAATTATACTGGTAACTCTTTGAGTTAGTAGTGTTGAGACAATTGACAGTTTATTTGCAGAAATGCTCTTAGAATCGTTTCCAAGGCTCAAAACCCTACAAAGAAACTCCAATAGTGCTTTGGCTGATTTTTCCCTTTGTAAGATTTTAATAAAATTCAACAAACAAAACTCAATCATACCTTTGGAAAAGTAAACATCTCCTGTGCTTCCTTTTTATGTAATATTCTTTATCTTTACTATATCATTTTCCTATAGCACATTCCCCTTTGCCTGGTTTGTAAACATTATGCATGTGTGTCTAAGCAGATAAACTCACCTGATTTTACCTCATGGTATTTCATTCCCATTGTTTTACATTTTTATTTTCAATTACACATGACAATAGAATCTGTTTTGATAAAAAAAAATTGGACACACATATTTCTTCTAATTTGAACCCTATTCTTGTAGATGTACATGAGGGTGGGATTCACTTAGGTTTTTTATATATGAACATGGGAAAATTATGTCAGATTCATTCCCCTGACTTTCCTATTCCTATCCTCCCCCCCATTTCCTTCATTCCTCTTTGTCTAATGTATAGAACTTCTCCCCCTGCCCACCTTCTTATTGTGGTTTAGCTTCCACATATCAATGAAAACATTCGATCTTTGATTTTTGGGGGGTTAGCTTATTTCACTTGGCATGATAATCCATGAAGTTACCAGTAAATGTCATAAAGTCATTCTTTAATTTCTTTATTCATTCATCTGTTAAAGGGCACCTAGGGTGAAGCAAATGTGTACTTTGCTTTTTTTTTTTCCCCAGGGAAAATAATTATCCACATCTAACCAAATCTAAAAGCATTTAGTTCTTTCTCCAGTTCTAATTCTGAACTTATTTTAAACATATTTTTCAAGGTTAATAACTAATCTTGTTATTTTTCTTTTCTCTTATTCTGACATCTTATTCAAAATAGATGGTTCTATTTTCAACTTCTCTAGTTCAGCTTTGAATCTCAGTATTTTCCCATTTGTAATTATGTTAATTTCTTTTCAAATCTGTTTTTATGGTATTTAGAAAAGTTCTCAATAGTAACTGTGTCTATAAGCCTGTTGTTTTTCTTTCTAAGCAACTTATTTCCATTGTCATACAGTTTTCACAAAGCAAACACTTCCTGGTAATGCAGTAAGAACTAATCCTCTGCAGTTAATTTTCAGAAATCCCATAACATTAAGCACACATTTACTAAAGCCACATAAAAATGGAGACAATTATTTTGTGGAGACATGAAGACAAGTTAACATACCCTCAGCCTTCAGAATACTGTAGGTTTGGGGCTGTATTTGTGGGAGCAGGTGAGGTGAGTTCATGGTGATTATTATCACAAGTGTTCTTACCTGTACCATTAATCATGTCACAATAACTTGGCCAGTAGGAGAGATTCCTTAAGAATAAAAAGGAAAATAAACAAATATTTAAATACTTTACTCACATTACTTTTTCTACTATGATTCAATACTTCTGTTAACATAAAGATTAAGATGTGACAAATGCAAAGTTGAAGAAATGTTCTAATTCATTTGATTCACATTTTGTTTGATTTTTTGAGCTTATTGCAATAAAGTGCCTAATATCATTAAGTGGACAGGTTATAAAAACAGATGCTAAGTTAATCAGAAACAACTTAGAAAAGACATAGTTCTAAAAGAAAACATTGAAAAACATTTATCAGAAATGTAGTTCTCTACTTAGAGAATTTTTCTTGCAGTAAAATAAATATTTAGTTGCATGCTGGATGTTCATACTGAAGAGGAGGAAAACATTAAAGGGGTACTAACAAAAGCTCGGTATGAGACAGAGGAGGGGAAAGAAATGAAACATGTTTGAATACATATAATGAGGAAAACATAAAAATGGAATATTTACATGTTTTGAATTCTAACACTTGCATGGACTGGCATTAAAATAGGATAGAGTTTACTAGCCTGTGTACTAATGCCTATGTAAGAGAGAAAGATCTGGACATGACAGAAAAAAAAAATAGTAGTAGTTTCTGCATCTGCAGGCATTTTTTTGGTGATGGAAAAAACTAGTTTTTCCCTACTTATTATCTACTGAGATTTCAACACAAACTGCTGTTTAATTTTTAAACATAATATGCTGTTAATAATGTTTGGTCTTGTCATGAGGAGTTAGGTCAACTCTATAATCTTAAATTATGGGTAATTCTTACTCTAATTGGTAGTACTAATCAACTCTCAATAGTGAAATGAAATGCTCAACACATAAACATCAGCTGGTGATTTCCCCTGAAATAAACACTTAAAGTGTTTGTTCTCCTCCACTAGATTTTTGTATAAAAATATGTAACTATAAACTCTTTAGAAGAAAGGAATGCTACACTAGTGAATATTTAACTGTTGCATGCTATATTAGATAAGAATCCAGTTGAGGCAATAGTTACTTCTGTTAATAAAAGCATGTAATATCTTTCAGTTTTGCATCAATTTTCAGGAAATAATTGGCCTAAAGTACAGTTATAAACTTTAAGGAGAAGAAAAGTCTTTGTCCCCTGATATTTTTAAGGTTCTATTTTACACATAAAAAATTATGACTCCTTTGGATGAGGTGTCAGGAGACGAGAGAAGGAAAATAATGCACTTAAGAAGCTGTGTTGGTCTGTTAATACTTCAAAGACATTTCGGATATGCCACTGAAATGCATGATTTTTGTTTGACATGCTCCATTATAAAAACATCAAAATACATTCTATTTGACTAGACTATCAATTGATTCATTTTCTTTTCATTTAGTATCATCTCATTGTATGGGTACACTATAATGCTGAATATGCAGCAAAGATAATAGTCCCTTT
The DNA here is from genome assembly GCA_028644305.1 of Xerus rutilus. NCBI lineage: Eukaryota > Metazoa > Chordata > Mammalia > Rodentia > Sciuridae > Xerus > Xerus rutilus. Next base: position 53,299,410 of record CM053407.1, read on the forward strand.
GCATTTCTTTATATAAAAGAACTTGGGCATAAAGGCAAACCAAACTAAGTAATGCTGATGTTCAGCAGCATAAGTTCTGCATTGGTATGAACATGCCAGTTCTCGTATTTGAGAGGCCGATGCCTGGCAGAACAGTAATTTCCAGGGCTGACATACAGCCACAGGTGTCATAAGTTGATTCCTGTGCCTTAAACACCATTGCTGCCTTAGAATACCCTAATAACCCCACATACACATGTGCTTTACCCAGATACTTACCTTTTACCTTTGTAAGTGTCAATTATGGCAACATTGCTTATGTTATCTTTTCCATTAAAGACTTTATAGACTCCATCAAAAGTATTATTGTACTGAAAAATATATCCAAGAAAAAATTAGTTGCAGAACAAGTCATATTTTCCAAGTTATATGCAATTGACTCACCTGCACATTTTTCTAGTGCATGATATATTAAAAGTGATAACATTGTGAATAAAGTTTTAAATTACAAGGGTTAAACCTTTGAAAGGGTAGAATGCAAAAACTGCCTAGAAATAAGTGCAGGATACTGAGAAAAGAAAATAAATATCAGAAGCTCACGTGACAAACTCGAGCCCTCTGTGTCACAATTTAGCCAATGAGACAGGTTTTATCACCATTCCTATTATACTGAAGTGAGGGCTCATTGAATAAAAATTCTGAGAACAACGATAGATTTCTAGAGGTTTTAAAAATGTTATGGATTAAGACATTTTTTGAGTGCATATTAATTATACAGAATAGTGGGTTTCATTGTGTATTTGTACAAGCATATAGTATAATTTGATAAATTTAACACCCCTATAAACTCCCCTTGCCTACTCTCCTTCCCTTCTAATGGTCTTTTATCGTTATCACTTTAGTCACCACTTATTAAAGGGATCTCATAAAGATCAGACTATAAGTTTTAAAAAGTAGCCAAAGATAGCGTTATGAGTCTTTGAGTTCAAATAATAATTGAATCTGATTCCTTAAGGCTTTCTACATGGATATTTAATTGATACATAACCTTGCAATCCTACACACTGTGTAAAAGTAAAACAACACTAAAGAACTGGAAAATATAACCAATATTCACATATAGTACTAAATAAAGACAAAATGTCAGTTCAAGACAATTTAGCCTTTCAGCAATTTAAAACATTATGCTATAACTAAACACACCATTGAGTCCACATTTTTTTCTTAGTTTCCAAACTGCCACTTAATGATATTTGTGGACCACCATAAGGTTTGATTATCTGGCCTGAATTTGCACATTTCAATAAGACAACTTTTTAATTAAGTTTTAAGAAGGATAGGATGAATTCATTAAATGTGAAAATACAGCATGGAACTTGACTTTGTGAAAAAAGCTTGCAATTAAAAATTAAAAGAAAATTATATATTTTTAAAAGTAGAAACTACTAAATATTAAAGTTAATTAAACTAAGTAAATTTTCCAACTAGAAAACTGAAGCCATCTGAAAGGGATACTTTTTGAAAAACTTAGCCCTCTTCCTGACCTGGGAATATAAATCCTAACACACTAAATTATAAAATGAGACTTTTCCAATGACATTATATTTATCCAATTAAAATATAACAACATGCCATTTACATTGAGTACTTACAGGAAAAAACACACCAACTGTGGTAGTAATAGGGTATGGAACCAAACTCAGGAATGGATCCGTGTAGCCCCACAACAGTTCTTTCAAAGTTCTGGTTTGGAACATAGAAGATTTTGACTTTTTGATAAGTGAATTGAGCACCACTTGAACAAATGCATTTTGATAGATATGGGGTGCAGCCTAAAAAAACCAACAAACACCATTTAAGGTACTAATACAACATAATTCCAACAAATAAATGAATTAGGTATTAGAATAAAACTACTTAAACTATGTCTAAATTTATTGCCAAATCCTGCCTGGCCTAAAAGTATAATTTGTCTAGCTGATCACATATCTGTGGCTCATTGCCAGCCCTAAGATAACATTCCAAGTTAAGTTCTAAGTCTACTTGTTATGATTTTGCCATCTTTACAAATGAACATAACTCCATTCAAAATAATAAAGGAACATATTTTCATAAAAATGGCTATTTAATGAATAAAATCTAATGATAATTCCAATTATAAGATTGGTTGTGGTGGGTTCTAGAATACTTAAAACAGAGTTGTCATCTGTCTACTCACTGCTACAGCCAGATTGAGAACTGTGAAGGTGTCATTCTCTGTTCCAACTGACAGTGAAGGTTCAAAGATGGCAGCATTGGGCTGTACAAAAGAGACTGTGTTGTCCTCAGGATCCTGAGTTATATTCTCCTTGGCTAGAAAACGCACTCTAAATGAACAGACAAATAAGATTAAAAAAAACTATCTAATGTGATCATAAAGTTTCAAATGCCACTTATTCAACAAATACTATTTGAATATAGAATATGTCAGAAATGATGCCAAACAATGGTGTTTAAAAGATAAATTAACCAGAGTTAAAAGTCTCTAACCAACTAATCAGAAGGGGTTCTAAACTTGCAAACAGGAAATTAAAACAGCAGAAGAGTGTGTTACAATGGACATTTACATGAAGTCCTCAGAAAACAGATAGAAATCCAGGTTTGGGCTGGTCACAGTGAGGGCCATGTATCATTTTGGTAGCAATTCTATAGAAGTGGTCTAAATACCAAACAAAAGTTGACTTAGGTAAATAAGGCAGAAAGTAAGCTAAAGAACATGATGCATTTAGGGAAAAGCAAATGCTTGAAGTTGAATTATAGAATGAGAAAAAGGGGTTGGGAAATAAAGTCACTAAAATAAGTAAGATCTCAAGTTAAAGGACTTCATAATCTATTTAGCGAACTCTTTATCCTGAGTGTAAGGAGAAGATAGTAAAGAGATTAAGCAGGGGAATATTGAGTACATTTTCTTACACTAGAAAAAAATATATAATTACCCTTTTTCAGGGCTAGGGACAAACTCGTCCTTACCAGCCTTATGTATTGAATAATTGTTTTTAAAATTTTATTTTCCTCTATCTCTATAGAATGTAAAATAATAAATGCTTTTGAGCAATGTGTTAAAGGATGATTATTATGTGGAGAAGTATTTTGCAAGTACAAAGTATCTACCATTAATCACACTATCATATTTGAATATTGATTATGTGAGGCGAATAGACAACTTGGGTAAAGACTGAAATTTACATGAGAACACTTTAAATATAATAAAAATACAAATTTTATAAGGTATTGATAATGTTTTGTAATTCCTAAGCACAGAGTCTGATACAGTGAATTTTTATCAAGTATTTTCTATTTTCCTTATGAATGGCCCACATTCTATTTTCCTTATGAATGGCCCACATGATTTCAAAAGAGGCCTTAAAAAAAGCTAGAAAGATATGTAATACATGTGTGCAGAGCTTGATTTCTTGAGAATTTTTATATTCAAAGAATACAGAAATACCAAACAGTACCTGAGTCGAAATTACAAGCAATGTAAGCAATGTTATTTTCTCTGAAATAACTATTTTAAAACTGAGGTATAAATTATAATTTGAGAACAAGCTACTGTAATTTTAGGAGCATTTATGGATATACAGTACTTGAAACAATACCAAAATAATTGTGAACCAAATTGAACTGTCCTTAAATTGTACTTACAACATTTCACCAGTAGATGGCAGTCACTAAGAGAAAAATCTTAAAACAGCCCTGCCTTCAGAATGTATTTTCAAAAAGATCATTGTTCTATTATTTTGTTTAAAAAATCCCAAGTTTTGGAAAGTGTTAGTTAATAAGGTCAAGGGAAAGAATCTGTTATGGATTTTTCCCAAGACTTCTTCCTTCATATTCCTACCAAAAGTAACTTTAAAAATGATTTATGTTGAATCTCAAAATAGTCTGAAGGAATTACAATATTCATAGAGATGGTGTTGGTTGAACTAGAATTAAGGTCTCGATCCAGGCAATTTCAAGCTTTGATGTCATAATATATCAACGTTTCATCAAATTCAGTTTAGAAGCCACTGGACAAATAAGTCTTTTGTTCTGTTTGGGAGAAACATCTTCTGATAGTTCCAGTTTCCACTGGATTCAGGGTATAAGATGGAGAAGCACATTTAGCTCAACATAGAAGATTGGCAAAGTAGTTACCTTTTTTTAAAAAAGGAGTCAGAATTTTTCCCATTAAGTCATTCAGCCAGGCAAAAAGAGACTCCATTTTGGTGGTATGTATCATAAGACAAGATAATCTATAGTTTATCGGAAATCCTTTAAAATTGTTGCACAAGGAAGAGTTTATTGTTCATAAAATTTAACTTCAACTCTTCTTCTCCATCTCTCCCTCCATTGCTTCTCCTAGCAAAGCTAGTCTATCTAACACATCCTCTTGTTCACTAAAGAGGTTAAAGTCTCTTTATTCCACCTATAAAAAATATAGCCATTAAATCCCTAGATTTGTATTCTATATAGGTAGCAGAACATATTTCAAGGTATATTATTGGTAAAGAAATAAACCAATCTCAATACAATGGAAAATACATCAGATGGAAACCTCCTCAGTAGCATCCATGTTCAAGTTCAGAGTGCCCCTCATTTGTGGGGACTCACTCACCTATATGTGTAAGGACCTCTTTGTTTAACCTTTATGTTGCTGCTATTCACTGCCACTTCCTGTGGATTTTGCACATCAAAAATCCAAAACTGTCTGTAAACTTGTGTGCCTGTTTTAACCCAGTTTTTATAAGCGGTTGTACCTTCTTCAAGGACAACTTCCTATGAAAAGAAAACAAGTTTGTGTTATTTCTTTGTAGTAAATAGGAGCACTTCTGAAAGTTTATCTTCAACATTTAGGCAGCAGGAATAAAAGGACCAAGCCCAAGCATCTTACTCCTGAGGACCTTTGCAACTTTATCACACACTTGCAGCCAGAATATTTTCAACATACTTCAGCAACCTCTTTTGGTTAACCCTTTAGGAAGAGAATGAGTGTAATACAGAAGCCGTGACTGTTGATTTTAAGGCAAATTGTAACCTGACGCTGTAGCAATATTGTAATACTCAGTACCGCATTTTATTAAGCATGTTTTATTAAAGTTGTTCCAAAAAGTTCTTAATTAGGTTGAATCTCCTGCTCCTTAGTAGCTGTACTGATTAGGCACAACCTTTTTTCCCCTTTAAAAGACAGGCAACTGATGGGATGGTGACTTAACATTTATTAAGTGAATAAATGCTTATGGATGAAAAACACAAATATGATTTTTTTTCCTTTTCAGAGGCTTGCTCAATATGACCTCCCCAACTCTTAATGTATTTGCATTAACCCATAATTCATGTCTCCAAAAAGTATGGCTGCGTAATACTTCTTTATTAGTTTACTACTTTTTAAAGAAAAAGGTAAGGAAGACACCCTATTTGTGTGTGAAATCTGTTAATTACTGACCTTGATATTGAAAAGAGACAAGTAGAAAATATACCAAGGAAAGAATTTTAAAACCCTACATTAGAAACCTAGTTCCTCACTTTGAGAGGTTTGGGACTAAGTAGAAAGTCACCAAATGCTCGGATGTCCATTTATTTGTAAGATGACAGCATTACCAAGAAGTTCTCCCAGTTTCCTTCCTTGTTTTCCCTTCCCAGAGCTGGAAGGCTATGAAACTATAGCAACCAGTGTGAACAAAGGCATTCACAGCTGGTGCATTTCCATGGCAGTGCCTTGGGAAGAATGCACCTGGTTCAAGAACTCCTGTTTACCTTAGTGTGCAAGAGGAAGAAAAAGGCTTCACAGAAAATGAACCTAGATACCCAGGAACAACCAGAACTATTTTTTTTTCCTTCATCAGGAAGTATCTTTCATGGAATAACAGGAAAGAACATTGGACATTATCACATTTTCCAGTAAAGTGCACCAAGGCTCTGAAAAGCCAGGTGGTGGCCTGAGGGTAACCTAGACAAACAGTGGCATAATCATGTGAAAATCCTGGTCTCTACCCTTATATTAGTCCTTGTGGATATCCTGCTATTGCGGGCTTTTTATTTTTTCCTTCTGTCACTATCTGTACTGAGTTGGTAGAAGTCAAGTTAGCTTCCATATCTTTATGATATTATGTTGTTTAATGCAGGGAACAAGGGAATTCTTTAGAGAAGAACTAGGCATCCAGTTAAAATACAATTACAAAATCTGTGCTTTTGCAATCCACTTACTCTGGGAACAAGAGTTACTAAAGTGACTTTCAAATCTCTATTGCCCTTACAAAGTGTCCTTGAAGAACCTTTTGTTTGCTCCCCAAAAGGCTTATTTTCACACCAAGCCCAATATTAAGAAAAACTTGCAAAAATTATGACTTCTAAATGTAAAGATTTTTGTCAATGTTCAAACTGAAAACTATGTGAGAGCTGAAAACTGTTCATTTTCCTAATTTAAAAGATTATATGAAAGGAGAAAACACTTGCATACAAAATTATTCACATACTATATGAAACTTAAGGCCTAGGGCAATATCTATCATCATGTGACTCTCAAGGTATGTAGTTTATTTCAGTCTTTAATAATAAGAACTCAATTATCATGGTATTGAGAGGGGCTTATAACAGAATGAGCCCGGCAGGAAAGAATGCCTCCCTATCTTTAATCTCAGTACCTCTAAATCCCAAAACACACTGAAAGTGTATCATGCCTTTTTCTTAAAGGCTATAAGTCATTTTGCCTTGTTTCTGGAGATATATATTAATTACAATAGAAAAGTTGAAACACAAAGTGGAAATGAACACATTGAATTATCAGCTGTTAAGAGTAGAACCATCTAATTTTCAAAGATAGAGAATGGATCCAAGCAAAACAGATGTGTGGTTCAATGTCACATGCCAACTTTGTAGCAGATAATGAAGAAATCAGGTCTTTTCACTCCAATCTTTGAACAAGTCACAATGGTACAGAAATCTCAAAGACAAATATTGGAGTAGGCAAAATAGGAATGTAGTTCTTCTGATGCAACTACTACTATATGTATTCTAAAACTGTATAGCTGCTTATTGAATGCCAAGAAAACTACATACTCCTCTAATTTTAAAGGAGGTAAGATATTTTAAATATTCTTAGTCCAATTCAATTCAAAATTTAATTCACAATCTAGCCTATTTGAAAATCTTTCACTAAATTTGAAGTACAAAGCTGTTAACCATGTACACAAAGAAACAATTTAAGATCCTCTCACTTAGCTAAATCAATATTCACCACTGTGGTTAAGTATGTAGGGACTAGCTTCTAACTTGGACATTCTCACACGGTATGATCTTTGGCTGTGTTGGAACCCACTGACCTCGAAACTTCTTCTATGCTGACTTTAAAGCAGATGTGTGGGACAGTAATATCTTCTATATACTCACTTGATTATTGCTATTGCATGAAAACTACTCCTTGGCATAACTGAGAGAGTTAGCATAGTTATCAAAATGTCCTTGATGTATTCCTGTGTAGGGTACATAGAGCACAAAGGCAGAAAACATGTCTTATTTCTCAAGGACAGTACAGAGTACTAAGAACCAGGCACAGCAGATTTGAATCTTTGAGTTAAACTCTTGCTCTATCTTACCTGCTTTAACTTTGCAGTGGCTTTTTTTAAAGCATAGAGTGGAGTGGTTAAACTGTGGAACTAGATGCTAAGAGTTTGACCCAGTTTGGACACTTAACCATGGGGCAGCTATTTAACTTCTTTCTATCACAGTTTCCTCAATTATAAAGAGAGAATGATAATATTAGTTTGAAACATATTTCACCTTGTATTCTTTTTTTTTTAATATTTATTTATTTATTTAGTTGTAGGTGGACAGAATATCTTTATTTTATTTTTATGTGGTGCTGAGGATCGAACACAGTGCCTCACGCATGCTAGCACGCTACCACTGTGCCATAACTCCAGCCCCTCACCTTTATTCTTGAAGGTGAAAACAATTAACTACTGACATTTTCATATTATAAAAATACTTATCCTCACAAGCTGATTAATAAATGTAGGCATTTAGGACACTGTCAGCCCACAGCAGACATTCAGTGAGGGCTATCTTTATTAGTATTATGCAAATCCAGTCCACTCTGTAGAGCTACAACTCTATCATCATTTAGTTTCCACACTGCATTAACCACTTGATTAAGTAATATCTACTGTCTAATCCATTGCCAATAAGTCATGAAATGTCCTGGAACACTTCTTTTTGCTAATAATTATTTCATATTTATTCCCTATTCATTAAAATAAACACCCCTGAAAGAGCGGATGCATACTGAAAATAGCCCCCATCCTCTTTACCCACTACTGCAATTTACTCATTAACTGGCCTGAACAGAACAAATTTCTCATTTAAAAAATTTTTCACATTTATTCATTATGTGTTCACACTGAAAGAGAATTAGAATATTAGAAATAGTTGTACTGAGTGTTTAGTTTTAGATTATCATTATGAATTAAATCCAGCATAAAATTTGGTAAAATATCCTGGAGTATATTTCTGTAGGTATATACTGTTTAATCCTTTTCTATGCTATTTGAATTTTAAAATTTTGAGATATTTCTTGTTTCATCATGTCATTAAATATAATACAAAGTTCTCATCTTCAGTAACTAATACTTCAGACATTTGAGCTTCATGACACCGTGAAAATGCACACTTTATCATGTCTGGAAATACTATAATTGTATTTTATTAAAGTAACAGAAAAATATTACTATTGATTTAAAAGTCTAGTCTTTCTAATACATTTTCCATTTGTTTTGTCCTAAGGCATTTTCTAAACAAGCTATTGGAAGGTTTTTTTCAAGCATGGGGAAGTAAATGATTGTAAAATCGAATTAATAATGGAACATTAGTCTTTTAATAGAAGCCTTTAATTCTCCCTTGATGTTTTATAGCTTATATCAAAGAAAGTTAAATTTTAATTTATTTAAAATTATCTTTGTTATAAAATATTCACTAAACATTTTATCACGTGATTAACAATATCGCGTATTAAATTTTACAAATGGTTGCAGAACTTTGAACTTTTTAAAGTGCTTTGGTAGTTTGTACATTTGTGGCAGCTCATGCTATTAGTCTGTCTGGAAAGATTGCATAAAACTACTAGTTTCTCACAGATGTATTAGGAATTATACTTAATAATATTGGTTGAAAAGATTTTAGCTATATAAAGCATGAAGGCTCCAGAAAATATCCTTTGGAAATAAAGAAAAAAAATAAAATAAATGAGAAGTAACATTCCTGGACTATTTCAATAACAGTTTATTCTTGTAAAAGGTGACACTCTGACACTATCATAGAGCCCCAACTCTATGCTTTATAAAACAATGCGAGATGATTTTCTGATCTTTTTCAGTCAAGCATTTTAATCTTTTTAAAAATGACACTTATGCATTAGTAACTTTCTCAATTTGCTATTAATTCAATGAATAATATTTGATGAGTTTTGATAAGAATTTTAGTACTGTTTTTACTATTTTAGTACTATTTGAATTCTTAAATATTTGTTAAATAACAACAGAACTCTGAATGTTCCTAAGGCAGTGATGAGACACATAATTCAGAGATTTGGCCCCTACTATATGCCAAAGACATACATAGGTCAATATAATTTTAAAACTAGTTTTGTAAACTAAAGAAAATGAAACGATCTTATATTAACAAATGAAAAGTCCTAGCTTCTTTTCTGGAAGGCTGTGTACTGAACCTAGGACTTCACACATGCTAAGCACATGCCCTTCCACTAGCTGCATCCTGAGCCCCACAGCTCATTTAAACTAACAGTGGTAAGGTCAGTATGGTCATATGGAAACCTGAGAGCAAAATCAAGCTTAACCTTCAAAGTACCATAGACCTTGACCACGGCAGGGAATCTGATGATGGGTCTTAGTCTATGGACATGGAGGGGCATACAAAGTAAACTATCCTTCAACAGTTCTTTGATACTCAGTCTTCCATCCAGTTTTAGTTTAATACCTCCTCCTTGAATCTGCATTCATATTTCTCCCTTTTGACTTGTAAAAGATTGCACAGATACCATTCATTTCAGAAACAAAAAGAAAAAGTACTCTTTATTCCATCCCCTTGTGATTTCAAAATCATTGCTGACCATGTCCCAAACATTTCCTTAACTTCCATCAGCCAGAAAACATTTTATCCTATCTTTCCTTGAGTTTTGGTTTTCCATTAGCTTCTAAGAAATAATACTCTTGTTTCTACTTCTTCATTTAAAATCACTTTTATTTCTGCTTTTGTCTTCCTGCCTCTGATTATGTAAAATATCCTTACAGCAATTCTGCTTTCTTATGTTCAAGCTCTCTAGAAACCTAGTGTTTAGTCTTATCTGTGATTTCAACAGCACTGATCAAGAGGTCTGACCTTTGAAATACAGACCGATCCTATCAAACTACTTGAACCCCTCTTCCTGAGGTACATATTTCTATTTACTCAACTGAACTCTGGTTTCTTAGTTTTGCTCTATTCTCTCCTGATTTAGTCATTCTATCCGAACTTCTATTGCATCCCATCATTCACAAGTTTCAATTACATACTTCACTACAGTAGACCAGAGTGCCTTTGTTTTATAATGTACCTTTTATTCAAATATCTTTCTAAAAGAGAATCTTGAATTTTCCTTAAAAATGGCCATGTCCCACATAGTTTTTTCTCATTTCCTCTTTGGTCTTCTCACTTTATAACCCTCTCTATTATAAAAGCATAGCATAAATGGCTATGTATTATCTAAGTTCAGATTGCTGATGTTTGGAAACTGACTTTATCAACTCAGCTAGCCAATTGGTGTTAGGATTTTATTTATAAAATGGGTAATATAATCGCACCTCATAATCTGTGAGGATTAATTTTTATACAGGGAACACTACAAAAACAAAAAGCTAGTCATTTGACAATACCAATCCCTAAATAATGCAGGTTTTATAGTATATCATCAACTAAATATTTTTCTATCTTTTGTTCAAAGTTTAAATGTAATCTAAAACTGCATTTCTAATCACCTCTCTATTTTTGTCACATCTGCTACCTTTTTCCCTCATCACTGTATCTAGTTGCATTTTCAAAAATTTTTGCCATACTGCTAATTAGGCTTTTGACACCTTTGCTTCAATCCTCTTTGGACTTTCAAAATTTGGTACTTAA